>BLKR01001243.1:0-318525 GCA_011170035.1 Teleogryllus occipitalis
GTCCATTAGATGTAATGTCGGACAAATAAGCAAATAAAATGCATTTCATATAATCGCTCGCATGTCCACATATATTTTTCAACACACGGAATTCAAATATTTTTTTTATTAATAATGTAAGGAATACAATTTGATGATGCCCTTCGTGATTTCCATTGTAGTAATGCTTTAGTAGAAATCAAACTAATGTAAATAATAAACGAAGGCTGTATGTACGGCGCAATAAATACAATAAGCTATGCCCATAGTAAAAAGATACGTAATATCAAATGTCTATGAAAATCTATTGCCGAGAAAACTTTTTACTGGCTACAGAAAGACGAATAAACAAATGGCGGTTAATTCTTGTTTTCTTTTCCAATTACAATTAATCACAATCACGTTCATAGTGATATGTCAATCACTAGGTTTCTGAAGACTATTAGTCATAATATTTGAATAAAATAGCATATTTAGCAATACAAGAATTAAAATATGTTTGAAGTATTTCCACGACAATGCCACAAACTTGGCTTTCTTGACGGAACAAGGCTTCTAATTCAGAACTACATACAATTCTCAGATTTCAATCCCAATAACTTTGAAAAAGTTTTGTGAAGGTATTCAAAACATTCCAACAAATGACTCACATTTAAGGTATGTGAAAACAATTTATCTAGCTACATCCATGGTTATTTTGAATGCTTCTGACTTAATTTTTGTTTCAAACAGCGACCATCAAAATTTGATTGGGTGTCTAGGTGAATTTCATTTGTCAAATCGTATTTACGGTTTGTGTCTGTCGGGCCCTGAATCTGAAATAACACAAAGTCGCAGACGAGCGCAAAGCGCAAAGACAATCACGCCTGAAAGAATTGCAAACAGTGCATGCGGGATAAAGGAATTAGTACACTACAGCATTAGCAATTAAGTTGAACTATTTTATCAATTTGAATACTATTTCCCATCGACACAAATAAATATTTCATTTTAGAAGCTTTATTTTTTCCGTGCGAACGAAAGTTTTGTTTTCAAACATTTTAAATATAATACTTTTTTCTATATCTTCAAGTAGTGCAGAATAAATGTTACGGTTTTAGAAAAGTCAAATATTATCACGTTCTTGCCAATGAACATGTGAAGGTAAATCTAATAAATTACATAAATGCCTTTTGCTGGTAGTGTCCCTGAGCGGAAGGCAGTTCATCCTGCATTGTTGTTGGGCAGATACACGAATTCTCAGGACACGACGTGTACACTGGCAAAACTCGTGTACCTGCCAAACACCACTGCAGAATAGTTGCCTACCAATGAGAGGCTCGCACACAAAAAGAGGCAGCAGTGTGACTTCGTTATATGACATTTCTCATCACACGTTCGGTGGCAAAAAGTGATCTTTGATCTCGCTTAATGCATTAGAAGCCCCCGTAATATTTATTCTGAACCAGCCTGTATATTTTATCACTGCAACTCCGCAAGGCCTTCCAACACATAATAGCAACAACATGTTAAGATGAGGACGCAACGCGAAACCGCGCCGCTCTCGCGCGCCCTCTCCCCTCTGGCGCTGCAATGGGGCTGCGCACTTGCGCAAGAACCTCTGCGGCCGCCGACTGCACCTCCTTTCTCTCTTTCTCTTCCCACCTCATCCCCCCCCCCCCGCACCTCGCCACGCCCTCTTCGCGACGTCAAGGAGCCACTGGAGCATCGTGACGGTATTCAACAAATCGCTGGCAATGTAGACCATTCTGATTCTACGTGATTGTATTAATATGAAACGACTTATATGTATTCTAGACGCCTCTGATTCTTCCGACAGATAAAAGTGAGAATTTACCCGAATATTAGTAAAAGTTCGGAAAACGGAAGAATTCCACTCAACTTTAGAAAGTTCACGATAGCGAAAGAAACGAAGGAACTCCACAATTCGTGTTTCACTTATTTACGAAAACAGACACATAAAACAAGTTTGATAATGGTGCTTTTGAGTTTCGAGCAATGGAAAAGAAAAAGAACCTTTTGAAGCGTGTCACGTTCATTGGCATAAAAAAATTGGTGAATGTTGCGGATATCTTGAGAACTTTCTATTTTTCAGTCATTCGCGCGATTACCGTACATGACCAATTATTCCGGCAAGAACAAAGCAATGACAATGCGAATACACAAGCAAACCGACCAACAAGGGCAACAACGCGTGAGGCACAGCGCGTTCCGAGCAGGGTCGCCCAAGCGCTTCCGCGAGGCGCCAGCGCAGCGGGGAGCCGTCCCCAGACCCAGAAGAAGCACTACCGCTGCCCTTTGAACGCCCTCTCATCGGAAAGCTCCACTCTGCAGAATTCAGTAATTGAGTAACGATAACTGGAGGCACGGCGAAGACTTTCGAGCATATCAATATTGGTTTTCGATGAATTGATGGCTCCCAATACACATTATTTGGCACAGTTCTAACTTTTCTGAAAACTGAACATAAAATGGCAGGAATCGGCGGCGCAAAGAAATGCAGTACTCTGTCCAACGCCTAACGCCACGCCGCGGCGGGATACAAAGCGGCCTGGCTGCCCGAATAAGTGCATGGAATTCCTTTCACCGCGGCGCGGCGCGGCCGACGGTGCGCCGGCGGCATAAAGGCCCAGCTGAGCGCTCTCGCGGCTGCCCCAACAACGCTGCCTGTCGCCCACACAGAGAAACGCATCGCGCGAGCTCGGGCGCAGCGGTGGGGTAGGAATGGGAGTCGAGGGGGTTGCCCAGTTTGAGGAACAACAATAAAACGTAAAGAGGAACAGAGGGACAGGGCGAGAGACGAAGGGGTGTGTGAAAGAGATACGATTCAGGATGAGAGGAAAATGAAGATATAGGTGGAGGAAAGTCAGAAACATATACACAGGGACTACTCTTCCTAAAATTCCACAATATGGCAGACATCCTCCATTGACTTATGCCATTCAGAGACAAAGTGGTCTTGGTAGGGATCTCTACGAATTTCATGAATTTATGCTAAAAACTTGTCTCTCCGGTTTAAATGTTGATCATTGTACATTCTTATTTTATAATATTTAATCACATTTAATTCTAACTATCACATTTATTACTTATAAATATTATTGTTCACGTACTAATAAAAATCTAAAGAAGTTTACAGAATTAATTATAACATTGGTGTTACATAATTTTAAAATGGCCTCTTTTCCTCGAAGTAACATCAAACATTTTGATCGTTGGCCAACTACGGCCCATGGACTTCTTGCATTCCCATTTTCATTTATTTATTTATTTATTTATTCATTCATTTATTCATTCATTCATTTATTTATTCACTTATTTATGCATTTATTTATTCATTTACGTACTCTTCGTCAGCTGCCTGCCACAGCGCCTCAAGAGCCATAATCTTAAGCGCTGCGACGGCGCGCGGGCTGTAGCCAACACGGCGGGGCCTGCTGCAGAGGGTGACGGGGCGCGGCGGGAGCGCTCCGCCGAATTTCCCGGAACTCTGCGGCGGGTCGGCGGCAAAACCATGGAATATGCAACAGCGGAAGCCCTGTGGTAATCCGTGGGGTTCGGCGAAATTGGTTACCAGCCTGTCGCTCGTAGAGTTCCTCGTGAGACAGCAATAGGCGCTCTACTCGGTGGGCAAATCGAATTGCATTCTACGCAAGAGATTTAACTGATCACGCTTTTTTTTGTTCAATTAAAAAAAATGTATTGTCATTGATCTACATTGATTTACAATACCCGCCACATTGCTACGTTTGTGTCTTAGTAGGTGTTCAACTTTTTTCGATAGCCACAAAAATAAATAAGTACAGAATGAATATACGATGCGGTCAAATGAATTAGTATGTCGCACTACAATCTATATACAAAGCTTCGCCTGCAATTTTAACAACCGTACGACTTCTTAGCAGCCTAGAGACGCAAGGACTCGCAACTATGCACCTGTAAATCATTATTTTCAAATTTCATAAGCTAAATTACCAACAAAGAGTACAGCTTTTACACAAGTTCGAATGCAACAATTATAACGTTCAGTACATGAGCGAATATTCCGCTAATACCATCATATTGAAACCTCGTCAGCAGCTGCTTCCAATTTAGGCATCGCTTTGATTGGAACCCAATGCTGTCATGAAGAGACTGCATCAACTGCATCTACATCGTTTCTTTTTTCTTTTCTTTTTTTTTTCCTTTTTCTTCTCTCTCCAAAACGTCAGTCCGTCCGGTGTATGTGAACAACACTAGCGTGCGATCTTTTCTAAACTGAAGAAACCCCTGTCCATATGGCTGTAATTGAATCTTTGAAATTTTGAAAAACATTCTTTAAAATTTGGGGGTACTTAACATAAAGCCCTTGGGACATTTTCAAAATTTTCTCAAAAACGGCTCCAAATTATTTCTTTAAATTTATTGTAAGAATGGAGTAAAATACTCTTATAAAGGTGACATAGGTCCGAATTTCACAGTTAAGTCTGAAGTTTTGAAAATTGCAAAAATTTGATTTTTTTCAATTTCAAATGATATTTGTTGCCCATAAATAGTTCTTTCATTAAGGTGATGTATATTTGTCTGAAAATTTTAATAGTTTTCGTGCAATAGTGTGTGCAATATATGCAATTAAAAAAAATTACAAAAACAAGATTTTCTCAAAAACTGCTCCAAATGTTTTCTTTACATTTTTGGTAGGGACAATGACAAATGTAACCCATACGATGACATAAACGTCACACTGCTCTATTATTTTCTTTTCACAAATTACAAAACTAATTTTTTTTTTACTTTTCTCTCACGTCGATAATATTTACATTAGAGGCTATTTCTTTACATTATTATATTTATGAGTACATGTTCTTTAAATAATATCACATAAAGTTTGTCGATAACTACAGTTTTCTGTGAAAACGAGCTCAAAATTCTGCATTTTCAGAAACGCTCAAATGCCATTTTCTGAAAAATGGCTCCTAAGTTTTTTCTTCAAACGTTTCCAATGGATGTTGCCAATTGCATTGTTTAATACGACGTAAAGTTCATTTTGGTGTTTACATTTGTTTTTTCAAAAATTAAACAAATATTATTTCTTTTTAAATACCTCTCACGCCCTTAATACGCACATATCCATCGATTTGTATACAGCATTACATTTGCGAGTGGAAGTGCTTCAAATGTAGTTTTTCGAAAACTTAATAGATTCCTGCGAAAAAGGCGCTTCAAATTTCGCATTTACAGTAATGCTTAATCGCTATTTCTTAAAAACGGCTTCAAATTTTTCAATGAAAATTTATATTTAGAACTAGGTTTTACTCTTCTATAATATTCTTAATATTAATTTCGGTTCTACTATTAGGAAAGCGAAAATTTGAGAAAATGTCAAAAAATTTATTTTGGGCGACCAGTTTGCAGCTGGCCAGAGAATGGAGCAAGACTTTAAATCCGGACTATACCAAAGAAATGAGAAAAGTTTGCAACGAGAACGTCTGTGCCATTCTGTAGCACCTCTAGTTCTCTCTACCCTGTCATTAGCTCTCCAGTGACACATAACCAACGCAGTCCTTAGTGGGCGTGCCACTCCTCGCTTCCCCCTCTTATTCGCATAGATTGCAATAACTATTGAATTTATTGATTGATTAATTTGGGGTTTTTAAAAATAAAGAGTTAAGTGTATTTTCTCGTGTGACTGACGAAACTCACAAATTGGTGGTTTAACAGATTGCCGAAGGCACATCATGGCCCACGGAGTGTCTTCAAGTGCAATGAATGGACGCAGAGAGGGGAGTACACTCAGAAAACATGTCACCCCAGGGAAAGCAACGCTTTGGGTATTGAATCACGTCCGAGTGAGTCTGCAATGGTGAAACGGGATGCGTGTGTCGCTGATGGATATCGAAGCTTTATTTTTAACACAGGCGTGACCGCTGTTGTCGCGAACGCTTCTGACACTTCGTGTACACGTTTGCTATTAAGGAGTCTTTAACAATCGGCCAATGAAGTTAGAAGTCGCGATGAACACTGCGCTTCTTTTTTTTTAACATCAGAATCATTCTACGGCTACGCACAGATACTTTCATGGCGGCTTCCGGGGATTTCTCCCTCCGACGAGGCAGCGTCCCAGCCGGGACAAGCTCTAAGCTCCCGTCATGTGTGGTAGTGTACAGCATGGAAATGTTTGTAAGTAAGGGGGTGAGGATACGACAAAAAAAGAAGGAAAGATCGCGTACGGTCCGTGTTAGGGTACTATTCCGGCATGCGATCGAAGAAACCACGAAAAAGTACCAATCAGAGCGGCGAGCCGCTAGAAGTCTCCGCCAAACAGTAGATAAATTCGACTTAGCTAAGCAGTTAAGTGTAGAAAATCCGCCATCGTCGGAAATCGAAACCTGGGTCCTCCCGGGCAGAGTCAGTGTAGAGACTGCGGCAAATGCTGGCTGGCTGTGAGATACTAGAACTACGGAAAGTATAGAATCAGCAGGTTGGATAACGTCGACGTATTGATACGTTACTCTGCTGCTGGCATCGACTCAAAATCCATCGCTCGCTTCTTCCCTGAGGAGGGGGGGGGGCGCGGCGCGCACTGCTTCTGAAGAGGCCTTTCGCCGCGCCCGGCGGCGCCAGTCGCTCTTTTCGCGAGCGAGACTTTCCATACTGTCCTACTTCGCGCGCGCCAGCGCCAGCGACGGAAAAACGCACGCGGCGACGGCGGAAGCTTGTGGTTGGCGCGCGCGCAATCCGCCCGATCGCCCGTCGCCGGAGACGTGCGGCCGCGCTGCCGCCTTGACGCAATCGCTTCAACGCTGCGCTCGCCGCTCGCGGGCCGGCCTCAATCGCAACGAGCGCAAACATATTAGGGAGGGACATCTTAAACTGAAGGGTGCGGGGCAGTAACGAGATAAGCCACACAAACCACCGCAAACCTCCCGCTGTAAATGGTAATACCTCGATTTTTATGAATGTGGGGTGTACATTGATACTGTATGTCGATGGCTTAGAGCATATGTACTGTATGCCCAGAATCCCTAGTTTCGAGAAAACCATCTTTGAAAGTTTGTAAAGGTGCAGTTACTTATGGAGCAATGTTTGCTTTATGAGAAAAAACAAACAAACAAACAAACAAACAAAAACAAACAAACAAACATAATCCCTTTTATTCAGACATACACTCTTTGTGTACTAGACAGATATGAACGGCGGGTCTCCAAAAATGATATTAACTCAAAATCGCCCACGAGTGGACTTAACAATGATCACTAGGCCATGGATATGTCTTCACATTTGAAGGGTTCAGGATAGGAACCAGATGATGCACATTTCAACCTTAAAACATTTACGAAAAGCGATTTATGATTTTAACATTCACGAAAAGCGGAGTTTTGCTGTGGCTTAACCTGTTACTGCTCCAAACCCTTTCACTGAATTCAATGTTCCACTCGCAAGCTTTCTTGTTCGGAAGATATTCAAACTCAATTCTTTGAAAATTTGGTTATAGTCAACAGTACGATTTACATCCATCTGAAAAACCGCCTTAGATATTAAACACAACTGAGACGTTCGTGGCATTGCTAAATAACAAATAAGAGATAAAAGTAATGTAAAGAAAACACGTTAAGACAGATTATCGCGGACACAAAGGCAAAGTGAACACGATACGCAATCTTACAGCTTCTGCCTGTAATGAGGGAAACTTTATTTAACAGTGAAATTTGTGTGAAATTTAACGGTGAAAAAATTTACAACTTGTGTTTTATGTAATAAATGAGCAACTTTCTATCACTCATTGCTTCTCTAAAACACAAAAATAATGTTGCTATTCCGCAAATGAAATAGAGCACAAATTTCCGTGCTTTAGGTACGACGATGTCACAGAGCTCAGAAACCTACGAAACCAAATAACCTGCGCAGTTAACTTAAACATTTAAGAACTGAAGAGATGTGATCTTTATATTCACACTGAAAACTTGCTTATCGCCTATAATACACCTCTAGTGGTGCTACGCAACGCGCGCACTCAAAGTACACTACAAACGCACGAAAAACAGTGCATTAAAAACTAATCGCCATGACCCAAAGCACGCCTAATAAACGAGATCAATCTACATCGATGCACGAGCGACGAGCGACCGAGAAAGGAAGCAGGCGACACAAACAAAAAACACGACTGACAGGAGCCCCAAAATAAGACACGCAGATGTTCAAACCAGCCAACCGAAGTATCGCCACTTACTCATACACCGCAATGACACGGCGCGCCGCGGCGCTGTAACGAAGCGATATAAGCGGCACCTCGCATGGGTGCGACAGCCAAAAGGCGTCGTCGCATGTGGCGGGCGGCCAGTCGTGAATCAACGACTGCATACTCAGTAAACAAATGACGTCACGCCGCCGAGCCATCGCCGCCGTCGAGGCGACGCTTTTCATTTCCACTGTGCGAGAGGCGCAAGGCGCCCACCGCCGCAGCTTCAGATGGCCCGAATTGGCGAGAGTCTGTGCAACGCTGGGTCAGCGAGGAATGAGTGGCGGCGGTGGTGGTGGTGGTGGTGGCGGCGGCGCACAAAAAAGCCATAAAGCGCGCGCGGTCCCAAAGAGGAAACGCAAAATAAAAAGGGACGAGGTAGAGAAACCTCCGGCGGCTATATACTTTCAGCGAGGAGAGAGAGAGAGAGAGAGAGAGAGAGAGAGAGAGAGAGAGAGAGAGAGAGAGAGAGAGAGAGAGAGGAGAGAGAAAACGGGAGCGAAACATACAATGCGCATGACGGCGCGTTGAGAATCTCCTTTGTGTCTGGCAAGAGCGGGGTGCTCCGGTGCGAGCGCGACGCAGGTCGACGAGGAGCGGCGGCGGCGGCGGCGAACACAAAAGGCAAGGAATGCACCCGCAGGTGGACACGAAGGCAGAGGCGGCGACGGCGAGAGCAAGAAGGGCCGACGCGGGTGACGGCGGCGGCAGCGAAGAAGGACAAGGCATCGCGCTCGGCTACACTGGGCCCCAATGGATAGGAAAGGCACTAAGCCTTTTAAAAACAGGTGTTTTTCCTTCGGAAAGCGACTGAGCCCCTTTAACAGGTGTTTTTATACGTTCAGAACCACTCGTGTCGTAAGGTAAACAAAATTGTCACTCTAAGCCAAGCCAAGCCAACTATACCAGGAAGGTTATTAACGCCGGTACATACGCAACTTTTCGAGCATCATTACCTTAGAATTTTCAAATTGGTTTTTATACTCGGTATCATACACACTGATTTGATGTGTTCATGGGTTCAGTCACTGAAGTAACCAAACTAACTCGTATTCAAGAAAAATCTGAGAAAATCATGAGTTTTTTCATCTTATAATCACAGCAATACAAGAACATACTTTTGCAGAATCGATCTCAGCGATGGCGTTTACCATTTTCAGCCTGCATGTATACCATACATACGAGTGCGCATAGGGGGAACCATGGCCCCTCTAAAAAATTTGAAAGGGCCTTACTAAATAAAACTTTTTATTTCTGTAAACACGTAATATTCTTGATTTTCATTATTCTACCTGACAATTTAGGAAATTGTTGAATGTCATTTGGCGGAAGAGTCTCTTCAAGTCGTCTAGCAACCTTATAAACGGTTCAATATTAAAGCGAGTCTTTATTAATTGCATAATTAAACTTAAAATTTAATGCTCCTTGTACGAGGTTTTAATTATTTACTATTAAATATGTCATAAGTAAAAAGGTTAATGGAGAAGTAATATAAATAAAACTGTATGCGTATGTGTAACTGAATAATTACTTCGATGCAACGGCGAAGTCACTCTTACAAACATGTGACCTACTCAAGTCTCGAATAATTAACGCATTCAATGTCTATTCATTACCTTGGCCTGAAACTTGCATTACAATGCTCGCTATATCAGCTGCCTGTGTATATGAATAAATATAAGTAAGTTTGAACAATAACAACAATGCACACTCTCTAATTCAATTTCAGATATTATTCGTAGGGATTAACTTCGGGAGCCTGCTGCAGCTCCAATTTTATCTTATCAGCAGCAGGTCAATCACCAAAGAAGAATGCGTCGAAAACAACACCGAAAGAGGCAATCGACTCTCCCACCCGTCCGGCTTATCTCGCCACATTGTTCTACGCCGTTTCGGGATGCACCGTGCGATAACCCACTTCTGCGCGGGGAAGGGGCGCGTGCACGGCATTTGCGCCCACTGTGGCGGCGGCCGTCCTTCGAACGCACCGCGGCGGCGGGACAAGAAAGAGAGGCCGCCCGCTTTATTCGCGGGATGCGCCCGTGGCGGCGGCAGCCCGCAGCCGGCCCCGGCGCACCTGCCCCACTGAGGTGAACAAACCCGGCGGCTCCTCGTCCTCGCCCGGCCGCGCGCCCCGCAGCCTCCGCCGCCGTCCAGGGCGGCGAAGGAGAGGCAAGCCCCAAACGTTTTTGCAATTTTCCCCTTCACTACCACGAATGTGAAAATGGTGAACATGCAGAAAAATTGAAATGTAACAAAACGTTTTATCCCTATCTTCTATGTCATCTTTCAACAAATTTTATTAAGATATTTTGTACATTGAAGACTGTCACAGTTACCCTCAAAACGTTAAAGCATTTCAGTTTGCTAACGTTTCGGAATATTTAATTCCATCTTGATCCAATATTTAATTCCATCTCTATTAATTCACATAAGAGAAATGTTCACGTTTAATGTTCATGTTCACAATGTTCATGCACTGGATTACCCAATAATAATGAAACAAATGTTGATACTATATTTGTTTAATTATTAATGCGTTGTTCTTGTAGTGCATTAGTATCACAGCAAATGGAATTAAATATTCCAAAACGTCGGCAAACTGAAATGCTTCAACGTTTTGAGCGTAACTGTGACCAAATCCCATGATCCGGAACATTCTTCGATTTACTTATATGTTCATGAAGGGTACATTTTGTACACTTTAATTTTTTCCGATTTTTTGTTATTTTCATGCCGCATCTGATATAATCCACAGTTAATCCACAGTTTTTTTAATGCGTTCTCATTCATTTGCTGTCGCCGCGCGCGCGTTTCGGCCCAGCATGCGCTACCGCTGCCGTCGTAGGCGCCGCCGGCGAGGCCTCCCTGCCCAGCCCTTCTCCTCTGTGGCGGCGGGGAGCGTCGACCTCCCCGGGGCACCGCAGGATCCCTTGCCGTACGCGCGCACCTGCTGCTGCCCGCCGCGCTCCAAATGGGAAGCCGGCACGCGCTAGTGTAAATTGGCCACCCAGGCGGGCGGCTAACGCCGGAGTCATTCGGTTTCAAGAGGGTTCGTTATTTATCTTGTTATATATCTTGCGATTGCGTGAAAACGTTAGATCAAGACGAAATGAAATTTACCGAGCAAAACTTCATAAATGAGAATGTACGTGATGGATGTCACAAATTTGAAAAGATATCTATGTTTTGTTATATGGAATCAAAAATTACCGAAGTGAAGCGTAACAGCCAAAAAGCATACAAAACTAGAATACATTTCAATGTGAGCCGTTCAAATTGCCAAGAGAATGGATTAAAATCTTGAAAAATTGATCTGCCCCAAAAATAAAAAGCGAAACTAGCCTGAATTTAATAGAGAAAATCAATCAGATAACAATCACTCCAAAATAATATAACAAAGATTTTTGCATGAATCAACGAATGTCTCATTTTACGCTTCCCTACTAATGACGATCAGAATATATAAAAAAAATTAAAATGTAAAATAGCACTCCAAGACTATGAACTCAGCTTGTAATATTGGAAAACAATCGGTAAGGATACAAAAAATGGCCTTTATTTGAATTATATATGAGTGTATAAAAAACCTGCTCGCCATTTGTAAGTATACAATTTCTCCATGATTAGTTGTGAGCACTCCTGAAAACACTTGCGCGAATTAAAACCAAGGCCGTGTTTCGCATGGAAATATCGGGTTCCAATAACACAGGAGTCCAAAAGCTAAAGCACTCGCGGCTCGTCCGGGGGCCCCGAAGTACCCATTTCTTTTCCCAGGCTGCACTTGTCCAATAAATACTTCCCGCATCGCAAATAAAATTCCTGCGTACGGTATCCCGGGCAGGTGGTCGCCGTCCGGGCGGGAGAGCGCGTGCCAGGGCTCGTCGGCTCCCCCCTCCGCCCCGCACGGCCGGTGGCCAGCCCTGCCGGACAGCCTCGGCGGCCGAGGAGAGGGGAGGCCAACTTACGGAAGAAACACACAAGACGAATATGTAAAGAAGAAAAAGTAGCGAAAAAGTGTTGGGAATAATGATTCCAAAGAAAGTAATTCAGGTGCAAAATTGTCAACACTAAGAGTTCACGGGGGCAGTCGGACCGAATTAGTCGAAGCGCGCATAATAAGAAACGCTGAAAAATGAAGAGAAGGGTGAAGAAAAAAAAGGGGGGGGATCCTACGACTGGAATCCTTGAGATATTGGCTACCCGAACGTGACGTCTCCAAAATGTGGCTTTCAAAAAACGTCAGCTGATATCGCAGCGCTTCCGGCCAGCGAAGAGCTCGCAGATGGGCAACCAATAATGAAACTCCCGGCAAAGAGGAAACGAAAATGTTTGAGAAAACAGGCGAAGGAAAACAACACTGGCTGGGCTATTTCGAAGTAAGTGGCGTGGGGGCGAGTGGGCATACATGCCGAGACTGGAAAGCGGATGACTAATGGTGAATGGTAGCAAGAGAGTGCGCAGATGCGTTGGCAAGGAATGTACTGCCTGCCGGGGCGCGGGGCGGAGGGCAGCGAGTGGGCCCAGCTGCCAGCGTCCGGTCCCTTCCGTCCCAGCGCGCTCCATTTCGGGTGCGGAACCCCCAACGCACGTCGCCTCGAGCACAGTGGGAGCGTGCGCGGACGGGCAGTGGCTTGGAGACGCGACTTGGGGCGATTAGCATAATATTTACATGCCAGGTCTCCCTTTTTCACAAATTTTCCAACAGGTGGAAAATGCTACACCTGACACATATGAAGGCTCGCAACCATACGAACAGCGGGCTGGTAGATTAATTAAAAAACAAAATAGAAATTGAAACTGAATCTAATGAAATTATTGACTGAGAATCCGTTCATCACAGCAATGTATGGTATATTTAGCACTTAAAAATGATTTTAAAAAATCCGAGAATAATTACATATAATACAAGAGAATATGAGTATGATTACACAAATATTGAAATGATAATTTTCAAATTATAGGGGCGTCAGATGTGACAAACTAACCGGTAATTAAACCCGTAGCACATCATTGTGCATTTGATGTGTCAATAAAACTTCATCTTACGGCATTTCCCCATTCCGTCACAGACCTGTATTACGTCAATAATATCCTCAAAGAGGTCCTAGATTAATTCCGGAGAACAACAAAACTTCCCCAAAAGATATCGTATTATAATCATATACTCACGCCCAAGTTAGAGGTATTGACTTCAGCGTTTCCTCAACTTACCTGCAACAAAACAAAAATACTTATTAGTTGAGGAAAGTACCCAAACCTGGGTCCTGTTCCTAATGCACGCCCCGTGACTCACAGCTCTGTAGAGTGATATGTTTATTGGAAATGTACTAAAATAGTAGTTCTGTGCAAACCCGAGGCCTAGTCAAGCGGCAGTTTCCTCATTTTCACTTGTTGCCCGCCAGTCTGCTATTAGTGCAATCAGTGAACATATTTTTCACGTCAATCTCAGTTGCCTGATTTTGTTACTTCATCCGTATGCCTTCTAACCATTACATTATTTTGAAGGGGATATTACAAGTTATTTATGTAAGGCAATGTAATTTATTTTACTTGCCTTGTAAGAATGTTATTGGTATTTGAAATATAAACACGCTGGTGTCTAACCCGAGTTCCCCCTCCCCAGGTTCCTAACGCGAGACTCCTTATTATACCTTAGGAGTCTAATTAAAAGCACGAACGTACTCGAAAGCCTATCAGTTGGAGAGTGCAGGAATAAGAAAGAGGTCAAGAGACAATTTCAGAATTTAATCACAGAGAAATCGAAAAGATAGAGATTTAGGAAAATTCTGAAGTTAAACAAAAAGCCAAATGATACCACCTTCCGCAAGGAATCTAACGATCTCTGGCCCTTCCGCATTGTAAATTCTACCTGGAATATCGTCCCCTTTTGCAGTGTAAATTTTCTGAGAACTGTAGGAGAACCATGGGTGATGTGCTTCATGTGTTCACTCTCGGCTCATGTAGAGCGTGTGGTGATGGAAAGAGTTGCGTTTGTATGTGACTTTTATCACACTTTAAAATATAGACTATGTGCAAGACATACGATACCATTTCTTATGTATAAGACGTTAAACTTTTGTTTTTGTAAAATTATAATGAGTTCAATCTATTAGCAATTTTTCATTTAGTTTTACCCATTTCTTATAACGTTTGCGGGGATTCCCATTAGGAAACCTTTTTTATACATCCACAAAATGTAATGCTAACGAAAAAATATTTTATTTTTGAACTACTTGGCCAATAATTTTGAATAGAATTTTTTTTTTCCTAGGGCTTTTATCCAGCCGACAGCCGGTTGCCCTTTACGTCCCGAAGGGACGCATATTCGACCATACACTAGACACCAACACACTTGCGGGTTCCTCTGATCTGGGGTCAGCAGAACGCGAGGCCCTCCGCGACAACACACACACAAAGTCAAGGGACAAACAGCCATGCCCAAGGCGGGACTCGAACCCGCGACTTCGGACCGAAGTGCTGAGTCGGTACTCGCTCTTAGCCACCTTGGCCATCCAGGTCGGCGAATAGAATATTACATTTGTATAACTAAGTAAGGTATGCATTGCAAATATTTTGATTACATTATGCAGAAAATTTAAAAAGTTCGAAAACAAAAAGGTGCCCGGGTTTGGGTACTTTCCTCTACAGATACATAACATCACCAGAAGCAATTTTACAGAGCATTAATTATCAAGATTTTGAACAGAGGAATAAGATAAATTCTAAACCTTGGGCTATTGTATTATTGGAGAAATAATAAATGTGTTTGTGAATACAAATAATATCAACATTGTTCTATAACTTTTACCATCATTACGAACACATTATACCACAAAACAGCGTTTAATATGCAACTTCCACACATCACTATCTGGGTAAGATATTATAGCGATAGGACCGCCGTTATAGCGATAGGACCGAGGGGCTTAACAAGAGTGCTTGAAGATACGCGAAGGACCTTGCTTTCCCACCCGCGAGCGGGCGCATCGTGCCAAGCCAAATCCCGTTTCCGGTCCCAAACAACAATAACAAGTCCTTCGAAACGGGTCCGCGAAGGCCGGCTGCAGGAAGGAGCCCAAGGGCCGCGTGGTGGCTGGCAGCCAAGATGTTGACGCTCTAGCGCCCGTTAGAACCGTTTTCTAATGCCCCCGGATTCTTTTTGAAAGTTTCCCTAACCGCAAATCACGCCTTCTGATATTCCCTGCAGGCTCAGGAAACAAGTGCCCTAAGGGAAGACCACCAGCACACATTATACATTTATTCTACACAAAAAAAAAAGAGGACTAAAGGTTCAAACCCCATTACATCTGTTACAGATAACTAGCATTTCTGTACTAAAGCAAACGTTTAAGATTGATTACGGCAACAAATTATCGAGAAATAATAAGCAACACGTTTTGTGAATGCACAAAGACAAACTAAAACCGTACAAACCTGCCTAAGATAGGTGGTTAACAATGCAATTGTCAAGGAGCACTATTTAAATAGAGAAAGGTTATGTGATATTTTTCAAAGATTGTAGTCCTTAAACACGACCACATATATTTAATACTAGCTGGTGTACCCGGCGTTGCTCGGGTTTATAGTAAATTATTAGACAGGGAGAGGAATTCCATTTTTTCATACCCTGCGGTGGGGCCTACTATCTCTTCTGTTGTATCCCTTCTCCGCCCTGCTCCTCCCTGCCATGCTCTGCACGGCCACGCTTCGATAGCCCTGTCTTCTCTTCACTCCCATTTGGAAATTTCAGTTCTACCTCGCTCACTTTTTCACAAAAAATTATATTTTTTGTGAAACCAGTTAAAATGAACTGGTTTCGAGTCCAATGAATCTCCTAAAAATTTTGGACATTTATGAAATCAGTAGTAGATCTCAGACGTCATCCTATGGTGACGCACAGCTTAACTATTGACATTGATGCACTCTTGAATCTGTGATGTAAAGCTATGCCAAAAATGTCGAGAAAAATAATTATTTTGTAAATATATTACGGTTTATTGGTGTAAATCATAGCCTATAGTACTCCAGATCTTCAAAGGAAGTTAGCACAAAAGTTTCATCGGCATTGGTTCAGTAGATTCAGAGATTACCGCGTTGTAAGACAACGAACTTCTGTCTTTATATATTAATATAGATATAGATATAGATAGATATAGATATCCCCATTTTATGATTTCCCTCTATGACGGCTTTCAAATGTTAGGTGGCCAAATAATTTGGACATTTTTTAACTAACAGAAAATATCTTACTAATTATAATACGCACACAAACTGAAATGGAAGTATACACCCTTCAGTCATTTGAGAAGCGTCAGTGGTTTCATTAGATGGCTAGTAACACGGAAAAAATAAAAAAAGTAATAGAACAGTAACGATCTTGACTGAAAAACGCAAATATTTGATTGTGTCATTCCGCTATCTTTTTGTTCATACCAAATGAATTATCATGCTCAATGTATCACTACTTACAACACAGCTGACGTCATATAGCAACGCTGTTAAAAAGAGGCCGCTGGCGATTAAATATTTGCTCCTCACGTGTTGCGTTATTGCAATATTCGTGAAGGTTTTCTGTTAAAATCTTTAATTCATTGCAGTGTTACACGAGTTTTTTTATTTCTTGTTCTTGAGCAGTGTGCGGGGTATTTTTTTGAAAAGAACATTTTGTACGATTTTATTTAGTAGCATTTTTGCTGGACACTAGTTATTGTAGATATATATAGTCAATAATTATTAGGTTGTGAAAGCTAATTTGGCAAACAAAAGAAATAAAAATTAGGTTTAATACAAATGTGATCAAGAGTTTTATTCATAATACGTAATAAAATACACACGAATAAGCGTCTTCTAGCAGCGAGGAACGCCCATGTAATGTAGAGCACCCGGAGAAACGTCGTTCCGAGATAACGAACGTGAGAATCGTGGCCTCCTTTCTTATGATGAGGGGGATCACCTTTCCACACGCGCCAAACCCTCGCAAGTTTTCTCTCGTCATAACGCACACTCCAAGAGCAGTCGCGGATGCACACGGCACCGCGTCATTAATGTAGAAGAAGCAAACGAGCAATGTTGCTAACGATTTAATCACGAGAACGAATAAAAAAAGCACTTTACGAGAATACTTGTTTGTCGTTTACTAACACACTCGCATGTCACTACGCCATGACCCGAAAGAACTGACCCCAAACTCATTAGACATTTGATTATTATGTTTTTTCATGCCTCCTTCCAAAAAATACGTAACAGGGAAAACGTATGTACGATGGTAGCCCAAAATACTCATCAAGGCGCAATGGCTATGCATTGACTCACGCGACAATGTCTTTCACAGGAGTGTCTCAACAATTGAGCCGCACGTAGTCATTTTGAAGTTTCCTCGGAATAATTTCTACAAGCACGCGGGTGAATCACCGAGTTCTTTAGTCTTGACACAGCGCGCCAAGTACAGACCCCTCCACAGAGGATATATTAAATTATTCAGTCGGTTTTAGTTCGAAACTTCACACCAGACTACTAAAAAAAACGAATGAACGCATAATGCGCGACTCAGCACATCACTAGTGCGCCGTGTTTTCCCGTTTATGGTTTTCCTTTCCTGCAATCTATTGCAGGGATTTTTTTTCTCATTATGATGGATGGAAATACCAATGAATTAGCCTCTGTAAATTGTAATTCCTACCTAGCATTTGAGTAACTCTCGACTGCGCGGATGTTCGGATGTGCGGTTCCATTACTTACGGCTGGACCACTTCCCGCGCACCAATCGAGACATATGAGGTGTCATTCACGCTGCTCGGCCTCGTGATGGGGAACTAATAATTTGTTTTCGGATCCGACTAGGAAGTTCAAAGAAATTTCTAAAAACGTGCTTTTGGGTGTTTTAACGCTGCGATCTTAGTGGGTAGATGAAGCATTAAACCAATACCGCCAAAATAGATCTATGTAGGTGGCGTTGATAAAACCTCAGTATAACCCGTGGTTATTTTCAGGCCACGGCACCATTTTCTTCCACGAGTTTGGCACCCTGATTGCTTACAAACCAGAAATATGAAATGATCGCGCGGCAGAGTTTGTTGTGAATTTGTAAATATAAGATTAGAAGTATTTCATGGGTATATTTTTATAATAAATTCGCAAATTGCCTTGGAACATTAAATTTGAAGAATATGAAGGAAATAAAACCAGAAATGTAAGTATAATACTAGAGAATATATTCCTTAGGAGTGCAAATATCGATTTTCAATTCAATGCGATTTAAAACTTATTCCCCTTAGCCATACACACATACAAAATAGTAACCTTTTAATGCTTGTATATATTCACCTTAAGAACACAAATCAGATTGAGTTTGAGAAGTTTTAAAATCTTAAAAAATCAGGGGACAAAAATCTGAATGTGTTAAGCAACTCAGCGGAATCCAATGTAGTTGTAGAAACTTTTACGTCACAATTTTCCGATGTAATTGAGAATGATCTTATAATAGGAATAGAGAATAACGCAGAAGAACACCTTAAAGGTGATCATTTATGTTCATATTAGAAAACAAAACGTAAAAATGTGGTAAATTCTAATTATTCGCATTATTCATACCTGCAAATATTTTTTATAATTTTGAAATTGCAATATTACCAGTTCATATCCCGTAAGGAGGTAATATACGGAGGTCATGCCAAAAGTTTTTAGCAGCGACCGTAAGAGGAATTTGAGGAGACTTTGGTTGGCAGGGCCTGAAAGTGCGCTATTTTCTGGCCCTTAACCCAAAGAGTTGAAGAGATGGGGTTGGGGACGCAAGCGAACGGAGGGGTGAAACAGCCATTGTTGCAAACTTGCCGTATTCTCCGAAATGGACGTCTCGCGGAATGATTTTCATGCCATGATTTTGTACGATTTTAAAAAGGGTGTAAGTGCGGAGGAATGCCACAGTTCTTTGATATATGTTTTGGTGAATATGCACCGTCTAGAGCGACAGTGGGAAATTGTCTTCCAAAAATTCTCGAAACCAGTCTCTGGAAGATGAACCGCGTTCTGGATGTCCAGCCACGGCAGTGATGAAAGAAAACATTAACGCTGTGAGAATGGTGACAGAAGACTTGCACTTGACATTTGCTAACACTGAACAGACTCAAAATATTGGGTCGACTACAGCATAAACCATTGTGCATCAAAATTTGACACTCACCAAGCGATGTGCTCGCAGGGTGCCACATTCATTGACAGAGGAGCAAAAATCCAGAAGGGTGGACTGGTGCAAATTCATGCTACAAAACTTTGTGGAGACCGGTCTAAGGACGTGTTCAACAATGTAATAGGCGATGAATCAAGGATTTACCACAACGAACCTGACAGTCAAGTGTTCCATGGCTTTCCAGATGATGACCCGCCCACCAAGGTGAAGAGGGGTCGCAGCTGCAGAAAGAAAATGGTTGCATCTTTTATCACAAAGAAAGGTTATCTGTCTACTGTGACCCTAGACGATCCAGCACTGTAACTGCTGAGTGGTATCTGACAATGCTTGCCGAAATAATCATAACATGGACATCAAAGCGTCCGAAGTCCAAACAAGGTCACATTTTGCTGCACCACGGCAATGCTCTTGCTCACACGGCTGCCAGAACAATAGACTTTCTCAACAACGAACATGTGCTATTGTTTCCCCATCCATCCTATTCGCCCGACTTGGCCCCTAGTGATTTCTTTTTGTTCCCCCAAACCAAGCAAAAGATTCGAGGACAGCGTTTTTCTTCGGATGAAGAAGCTGTGGACGCCTACATTGGTGCTGTAAACACCATTCCAGAAGAGACATGGAGTGACACATTTTGTAAGTGGTTCCAAAGAATGGAAAAGTGTATATGTGCTAATGGAGAGTATTTTGAAAAAATGTTATGGTTAGACTTTCAATAAATTCATTATTTTTAATTCTGCTAAAATCTTTCGGCATAATCCTCATCATGTGTTGGGAATTTTTGAACGGAAGTATAACATTAACAGCTACTACGATTCATTGGTAAGTCGAATGCCAGATACTGTAAAAATATTAGAACAAAGCTAGGTATGAAAGAAATGAAATTTGAAAGAAATTTTCAACACATGAAAACACTTTTAAAACAGTTTACAGTGTCGGCGACGCCACATTCAACTAGTACAAGGATATATTAGAGATCGAGTAAATTGCAACCATCTGAATGTTTCATTTACTTCACTCTACGCATTCAAATGCGCCGTGTTCACATTTTCCAGCCGCAATGATCAGGGTGTATTTTGGACCCTCGCAGGACACGAGCCACAACTGTCTGCTCCCATTTCCCATGAACACTCGGGGGAGCACTAGCCCGTTACTAATGTGGCCAACGGGAGCTGCACTTCATTCTCGAAGACTGCATCCCGGGAATTCAAGACGGCGTAAAGCTGACCCTGGCCAGCAAACTAAGTGAATAAGCCATAGAACAAAGCCGACTCTGCCTAAGAGAATCGCTTAGACAACGCTTTCGACACTTTTATAAATTAAGTAAAACACTCGCAAGAAATCTCCACTGCCGCCAAGTTTCGGAAAGAATTTTGAGGCTGACCTGTCAAGGACGCCCTCGATAATTCGTGACGTAAAATACCGACCTTCGTGAAGCAGATTCGCAGAATAATCCGCGCGCGCCGCGGGGCCGGTGAGGTGGACGAGCAAGCCAATTACAAGGCGAACAGCGAGCGAGCGCGCCCGCAGAAAAAAAAAGGAGCGTGAAATCCACTGACGCAAGGAAGGCAGCTTCCACGTAAGACCGACAGCGACCTGCGAGCCGCCTTCGTAAGCACGCTGCTGCTTGCATGTCTCAGTCACATTTCTTCCACTATCTCACTAATGGGTTCCGGTCGTCTAGTATCACGGTACAGAATCGATACATAACTTCCATATCATTGAAACAAATGACTGGTGAAAATAGACTCGTAGCGCGTCTATTCTCAACATTTTGTAAGTGCGATTTTCTTCCCTCGTGAGCATTTCATACGTCTGTCGTCGAACGGTTTCCTTTCCTTTATAGGAGTAGAGTAAAATTACAGGCCATTTATAAAAAACACGTAAGTGAATTTGTGAACCAATCACAGAGAAGCTTACAAACGAAGTATTGACACTACATTAATCATTGAGGATCGCTCTAGTAAATGTTTCGTTCAATTGTGTACATTAAAATTGCATGTAATATTATATTATACTTGTCAGTTTTAATTTCTTTCATTATTAGTATTTTTTTCGTGTAATATTATTCAAAATTGGATCGTAATTTCACTTCGATCCTATTAGACTAGCGCAGTACTCCCTCGCAGGCGGACTGGTAACGACAGCCACTTACGGCAGTATGCGACTGCCACGAAATATTCAATGTAAAAGTTTAAGTTATAAAAGTAGTAGAAAAAGTTCTGTATGAAACTCCATGTCGATGTAATTACAATACACTCGTGTAAAGTTTACGATACTCGCTCGTATCGTAATATCACACTCATGTATTAATGCCCGTCATTACATCATAGTGTCATAATGTACTATTATTTAAATATCCTGAGAAGTCTTCGTATTGTGTGAAAATGCAATTGTTTCTTTTATTTTAAATCAACACATGTCGAAGTCTCGGAACGTGAAGTTCGATAATATTCAAGTATTAATATTCTTGTTTCCGATACCAAAACCAATTAGTTTCGATTTGAGCATCGACAAATTCCTAATCGCGATTCCTTCAGGCAGCTTCAGACTATTGCCACTTTAATCCATCTTGAAATCCATCACGATGAGTTCCCAACTATTGAGACGGCAACTGTTGAGAGTGCAGACGCAATTAAAGAAGGCAAGAAATTTCCCGGAAATAAAATGAAGCGGTAATTCGGGCTGGATTCATCCGTCCGTTTCCTTCACTAACATTTCTGTTGCAAGCTCTCTTCAGGGGCAAAAGAAACGCCAGTACGAAGCACAAGGAACGGAGTAAGTAGCAAGGTAGAGCGCAGGGCGCGGGGGGCGCCCACCCACAGGAAGCGAGAGCGCGCGCGCGTCTTCCGGTGCGCTCGTGCCGGGGGAGCGGCAGGGCGCCGCCTGCGCGTCCGGTGCCTTGTGAGACTCCCTTTGTAAAGCGCGCTGCGCGTCGTGAGAGGTGTGGTGTGGTGCAGGGAAGGGAGGGGCGGGTCGGGGCCATGCCGACCTGTGACTCGCTGTCCCGCCAGATTTTTCTTTGATCTGACAAATATCATTTTCTTGTTACTCTCATTTAATTCCACATAGTCCTACAAAAAAACCTGCGTTTTGGGACTTTTTGTCAACTACCTCATTCGCTACATAAGAGAACGCAAGCGGCTAATTCCCTTGTTAAGAAAATATTCATATTTTTATGTTTTTACGGAACAATCAGAGCTGAAAAATAGAAGAAGAAAGATACTGTGTGTTTTGAATCGAAGTGCATCAATTTCTCTCACAATGTGTTGAAGCAAGAGAATCTTGAATGCGTAGGGGAAAAGGGCTCAGTCAATAACAGTATTTTAATATTCACGGAAGTCATGCTTTATTTAATATTTTATTTGTATTTGTGAAATACTTCACAAATTTTGTCACGGAAGAGTAAGGAAATGACCTGGATAACCTGTAAAAGTCAGGGAAATTCGTCCTAGAAAAAGATTAGTCACTCTGATATTCTTCAAAATGTGCAATGTAATTTATCTTTAACTACTATTTAGCTGTTAACATGATATACTTTTTCATTGTTATACGATTTACATTATATACCATTTAGTTGTATGAAAATGAACGATTTGCTCTGAAATATATTTAGGATGTCCTGAATTCCAATGCTATCCTTATGGCAACCGTAGGCGTGGCGAGGGGGCGGGGCACCCGGGCGAACGCACTCATAGTGGACGCGACGCGGGCGACACGCGCCCGCCTGACTCACGTCCGCACCTCGCAGGTGGCGGGTGACGGGAGACGGGCACTGGGGCCGGCAAGCGCCAGGAAGGCCGCCAGAGGGCGCAGTAAGATATCCACGTATCCGGCCACGCGACATGCGCTCCGTGTTTGCCTCTGGGCCCCTACGTCTTTAATACGACTCGCAACACACGCGACATGTTCATATGAAAAAAGCCGAGGCACGAATAGGTGTTGAGGGACAAGAAGACGATTTCTTCATTGCATTTTTGGTTCTGGCATTGGATATGGACAATGTAGACACACTTCGAAAGATGGCTTGAGTAACTTATTTCTCTTAGATTCATGCATGTCTCCCCTCCGGCACCTACAAGCTTTGGGAGATTTATTTACTTGTAAAATGATGAAATATTGTTTTCAAGACATTTAACGTCGCTTATTTCTTACCGACGAACAGAAATCAAAAACTAAAGTGTTATTTACGCATTCTATCGTTTTCGTAACAATCACATTATTGAACTGTTCCAGAATAGATGTAGAAAGTAAAGGTGCAAAATTGCAGACAAATATATGCTACTCATAAATAGCGAAACGTAAGGCAATACACTCTGAAATGCCCCTAGATTGCGCCAAAAGAGCGGCGCTATTTCTTGGCAACAGTGAAGGCTTTCGCAAACGCATCGTCAGGTCGTGACGGCGCAGACTTGTTTAATTGCACTGACTCCTATTCCACAAACACTTCTGACGGCAAACAAGTTCTGAACGAGCCTCATCAAATAAGGCTCCATTGAAATCGAGTTGATTTCCAGCGAGTCTTTGGAGAAATTTCCAAACGAAAGTAAATGCGACAAGAACCACGAAAAACAATTCGAGACGCACGTGCTACTTTCCTAACGCTCAAAGGTTGTTCATCGTCCGCAACTTTCGAAATTCCGAATAATGTCACTAGCATGGTCGAGGGTGTTACACTCGTCAGGCCAGAAATAATACAAACTGCGCACAGAAGAACATCGGACTTGGCAGGACGCTTTATGCTTTCTTTGCTCCTGATTCAACTTCCCTCAAGGTCGAAACAAGAAATACGGATGCAAAACGGAAATAGAAATCTGACCGTCTTTGAACACTACGTAGTTGGCATAAATTATCTGTTCACGTAGCACAATCTGACACAGCACTTACAAAATGCTAATATTAAGAAATGTGACGCTGAATTGAAAAAACAAAGAAATCGCACTGTCCTCAGATGAAATTTAAAACGTCTATTTTCTGAAAACGAACAGATCGACGAATATGCAGAGAATTGAAGAGGTGGGGTAACACATTTTTAACCCTAACGTCACATAACCTAAAAAAGATATTTTAGAATTTCTATTTTATTAAAGTATGCTTGGAAAACAGCAAGAACAGTTTATATAAAACAGACATGTCTGCATTTTTAAAATCTTGTTTTTGTTCTGGTTGACAAATTACACAAGCGTAAATTAGCAATACGTTATGTCCACCCCTTCAATATTGCTCTGCAACTTCGAAACTGACGAATCACGTCGTTTGTACCTGCGTGTCCTTCAAACACCAAGTTGCAACAAAATACCTTTGACATTTCCATAATTACATCATCGCCTTTTCATCTCGTTGACAATACGCGCTATTTAGCGCAGTTCAGTTTGTCAATCACGCGAGGCGACCGGTCACGGGTCGGGACGACGCGCAAGTGTGTGTGCTGTGACATTCATTCGCCATTCATTTACACAGCCGTAAATCCAGGTTTAAGTGCCATTCAAACGCATATTAAGAGGCCTCAAGTGGAGTGCTCTGCAAACGGCAGCCGTAGTAATTGAGATGACAGAGGTGATGGCGATGACGGAGGCGGTGGCGGAGGTGGTGGCGGCGGTAATGATGGTGGCCGTGATGGTGGTGGGGGTGGGATGACGGTGGGGGTAGTGGAGCTTTGACGATGATGGTGGCGACGATGGCGGCGGCGGCGGCGGCGGCGGCGGCGACGGTGGCGGCGGTGGCGGCGGCGACGGCGGCGGTGGCGGCGGTGGCGGCGGTGGTGGCGGCGACGGGCGCGGCGAACACGGGCGTCGCGCGACCATGCGAGACGGAGGGGGCCAGTGGCGAAGGCATTTTTTTTCTGTAAGCAACACAGGCCACTCGCAAAGTACATGCCAATTAGCGGCGACGTCATGTTAGTGATGTAAGCGATACTTTATAGAAAGTGGATTTACTTGACACGGTTTGCCGTCGGAAACTGAATGAATGCCTAGTCATTCAATTTTCATAATTTTTCACATTATGTTTTCGTAAGGAAACGTCCACGTAGAAACACTAAACTGACAGATGATTGCTTTAAGGTGATATGTTCGTGCCAGTAGCTTGTCAAACACTCCACACTTTATTACACCTACAGATTAACAATAGTTACTTGTAAACCTAAACATTTAAATAATTATTTGTAAATAGTCCAAAGAGATGTATTGAATATTTGCTCTAGAAAAATAATGTACTAATAAATTTAGTCTCTAGCATGATTTTTCATTTTCACAAATTGGCAATACCTAATATAGGGTTGACTCCGGCGCCCGTAGTTTTCTTTCTTTCTTTCTTTCTTTCTGCGTTGAATATTAGTCCACATTGTTTACATTGAAAGTGAATTATCGTCAAATAGTCTGTGAATGTGTGTGGTTCAAAATTTTAAGTGAGGATGGGTTTTCTCGTACCTCAAGGGAAACAGTGGTGACAATTGCATGATTTGTACAGATTAACTCCAAGGCAGAGAACCAGTACATCCGGTTGCGATGAATTTCGCAGCATTTTTTTAAAATCAAATATTCCTCAGAATGCCCGGTGAGGTACGTAACATTTAATACTAACTGATTTTTTTTTTAAATTACTACGTATTGAATGAAAGAAAAAAATGTACTTTCATTATATAACTTCAATAATTTGAAGAAAAAAATACAACATATGCCCGCTAAAGTTTTTCCATAAGAGCCTGTATTAATTTAACTTCTTTTATTAAAAAAATAGGGCGGTAAGGGCAATTTTTTTCTCTACCCTCTTGAAGAACAGAGATATTGCTTTCATTTAACGAACTTTTTTGGGGTTCTTCACCGAGGCCGATCTAACGAACATACTACTCAAATGGTGAAATTGAAATACCCATTCATTCAAGAGTTCAAACAAATTAAAGAATAATGGCTTAGAGACGATTCGATGTGCAATTGATTTATACATTACCCGATGTTCTAATACACCGTAAGTTACAAACAAGATGATGCCTCGTATTCTACAGTGCCACGTTGTTTGTTCGTGTCGCGTACATATCATGCTCATTGTGATTAATGACGTTTTCATTCGAGTAGCAGGCATCTAAGAACATTCATTTTCTTAACACATTGCGATTTCCAGTCTTTCTTAATACAACCTTTAGGACAAAGGTCCACTTCAATTAGAGACGCGTATACCATAATTGATATATAAACTTGAAAAACAGGCCCGATTAAGTAATTACAGGGATATTACACTTTGTATATGCATTTATATATTTCTATTACATATATAATTATAACATATTTTATAATCACATATATCATTACTGATATGATTGACACTGAGCTCAAGAATTTATGAATGAAACTATGCATATGTTTTAAAAACAAATCGCAAAAACTAGGAAGTTAGTTCATCGTAGGTATGAGACGTTGAACCTTTCTAACAGATCAGAATTTACCACAGCACAATTTTCCCTCCGATACAATTATCGAAGAAATAAGATTGAATAACAGGTCATTTTATCCTGGAAGTGTTCAGTGTTTCTCAGTGTTCAATGAGTCTAAAATCCTTCTGGATTCGCCACATTAGTTCTCTCCCGATCCTTCCATAACGGTTCTAGGATCCAATTAATCCTACTACAAAAGTGATTGGTCGAAGTTATGCTGGCCACAATATGTCCATGCTGGGCCAGCAAGGCCTATTAACTTCTTTATCCACCGCGAGAACGAAGTGAATGTAATCTTTGCCACGGTGATTGGTTGCAAGCGCGATGCACAATCTACCTCGGCCTTTTTCAAGTAGTACCCGCGTAATAAAATAGTTCCGTTAATTTCAACTAAATGCTTGTAATATACACTAGAAAATGGGATGTAAGCGTCTCATATATGTGTAAACTACATTGCATGATATGTGATACTTCAAACAAGTGAGGTTAACAAAGATACCATACATACCAAGCGAAGTAGTTTCAATGTAATGGTGAACCGCATAACTCGTATGCTTTTGGCGTATTTGAACAGTTTTTGAAGTGCAAAATGAATTAGTGTAAAATAAAGTCGCATTACAGAGACAAGGTCGGTTGCACCTCCTGCTCATTCCGATAGATACAAGAGTATTGTGCAACGTGTGGATGAATTAGAGACAGCCAACAGCCAGCGGTGACAGCTGGTAAGATATCTCAGTGAGAGACGTATCAATCGTCATTTTTTTGGGAGACGTATCATACAAAACTACGTATTTTTTCAGGATGGGAATATATTCTCTTTCAGCCTTGTAGTTAAATTGTTTTCAAATGCAATTTCAGATCGAAGAAACTCAATTCTGAACACTATTTGGCGTCATAGAAAATATTGTTACATACAACTAGAAAAGAAACAGAAATAGATATGCGTCTCTTTGCAAGCGGGCGGACTGGCGGGCGTGGATGTAGCCCGCCCCGGCCCGGGCCAGACCGCTCCGCTCCCATTCAGCCGCGTTCCGCGCCGCCGGAGACGATCGCCCCGCCCCCGCCACCGCCCTGCCAGCGCGGGCGCGCGCCGACAGCGTCGATCCTGTTAGCCCTCGCACGGAAACAGCTGGGCGCCCCCGTGACCCCGCGAATTGGCAGGTTGCGCGCGGCCGAAACACTACTCCTCGCCTCACAAAATATTACGAGAGGCCCGAGAAGGAAATTAAAAGCAGCACACGCCACAGGTTCTTGCAATTGTTTAATCAGCATCCAGCAATTTATTTACAAGGACTTCACCTTAGGCTTCATTTATAAGGACATCACTTTCAGAGACAACTTCGGACTATATTTCTACCCTCCCCCATCTATAAATTGAAAGAGAAAAATTAAAACATCGCATACCATTCTTATGTTCTGACGCAAAATATCGACCATTTCGCGCCCAGATAAAATTTATTTAGAAACCCTGAGCTTGATCGATCTCACGTACGGAAGAAGGAGAAGGAAAGAGGCAGTATCCCATTTCCTGTTTTGTCACGTACACGAATTTCATTTATCAAATTAAGTACGACAAAACTTATCTTTTTACTTTCATATTCTGTACACCTGTATTGACAATAAATGTACATTTCGGGACTTTTTACTGGTAAATAAATAATTATTTGAACATTTCAGTCCAGTTCTATACTTATCACAATAAATCCTCCGTACATTTAGCTTCACATTTTCCTTTGGGTATGAATACTTGGCTATTAAAACAGTGATTTGTTTGCAATACGTTCGCACCAGAGCATTAAATAAAATGCACATATTATTTGCATAATTAAAATGCACATATTAAACCTACTTCGGAACAATTTCAATGCCACATAACTAATGAAGGCCTATTTTTTAAAATTCTGCGCATTGTAAAATATACCCAACAAAAGAAACTAAAACGACAAATAAATGTAGGTAAATTCGGCCACTGTAATGGCGTATAGTGTGCTGGAAGGGGCACAAGAGCAACTTTGAGTGCGCCGGCGAAGTCCTCGACAGGCGCCCGAACGTCGCTTCGCCCATTATATCGCGCACGCCACCACCACAGGCGGTTATTGCCGCTTATGCACCGGGGAGACCGTAAGGTGTGCCGACTTCGCGCCCAGATGCTCAGGCCGCCGCCGGACTTCCGAGAGGCCGGGCACAAAAGCGGCGCCAAGGGACCAAGTTGGAGGGGTTCATGAACACAAGGAAGTAAATGGGGAATAGCTACATTGCTGCGGCTCCAAAGACAGAAAACAATGTGGAAGGGACGGTCACGTGTAAGTGATGATGACGTTATACAAGAGAAGAGAAAAAGGAGGAAATAAAGAGAAACTAAAAACTGGGGAAAAAATGGAGCGTGAGAGACCGATTGGAATAGAAACCAAAGAATGAAAGGAAGGCAGAGAATTTTGCTTATGAGTAGGGAACGGAACTTATTGTAATAAAAAATGCAAAATATGTACATATATATGTTCTTATTTTTCCAAAACATGTAAGAAAAAATAGAAAATATGTAAAATAAAAATGCATTATTGTGTTTATAATATTTTTCTATAAGCATTTTCTGAGCGTAGAAATTCGTCGATCAGTTCTTAACAAGGATTCGGAGTGGCTGAGAGTAGGTTCTACCTCTACAGAAGTAATTTTACACTAGACTTCACCTCATAAAAGAATTTTATTCGAAATATAAAATTCGCTCATAGTATATGACAACGTTTAGGAGGAGCAGATATCGTGTAGCCAGTGAAGGATTCCATGGTACGAGATTAAAGGGAATATACCCCCCCCCAAAAAAAAAAGAGAACTCAATGCGGCAAGACAGTTTTCTGTAAAATATATTTGTTAGTTTTCGCTCTATTAATGAATGTCTGTTTGAAACATGAGTAAGTACGCGGTTGAAATTACTTCTGTTCACAAAAATCCATTCATGTTTGACTCGAGTACGCAGTAAATGGGGGAGGGGGGTAAGTTTGCCAATTCATGGTGAAGATATGATGGTCTTACACGTGCAACAACGTTTCATTTGATTCACAACGATTCATTCGAAAGATGTAACATATGGCAAACGTGCATCTGAAATGTTCCGTTTCGACGTATAAATAAATTAAAATGTAACGAAATATATACTAATTGGTAAAATATGTAAAAATCTGTAATTATACCAAAATATGTAAAATAGAAATAGTTCTAATTCATTCAAAATGTCTTGTACACTCAAAAAAATATTATTGAATGCAGGTATCTAGTTCCTGTAAAAACATGTAATTACATGGAAATCCGTTCCCTACTTATGAGTCTGGCACTTCTGACAAGTTTGAAGAGAAGACAAAAGGATATGGGGGCCACGAAATGAAAGACAAATAATGAGAAGCGAGGAAAATTCAGAACGGGGAGAGAACAGAAAGGCAATAGACACGATGATATGGCGAAAAATAGAAAAACAAAAGCAGGTTATAATGAAAAGACTAGCGACAGGGTCAACGGAGGCTGAGAGTGCGGATGTAGTGACAACAGTAGCAATAACCAGGGAGAAGGCACCACCGGAGGCCGTCGCAGATCCGCCAGCGCGCGCCTAAATTTACGAGGGCCTTCGGCGGGCGGCGCGGCGCGGCGCGGCGCTCCTGCGCTCTGTTGCACTGCGGCGGCAGCTCATAAACTCCGAAAAGCCCCGGCGCTTCTCTCGTGTCCGCTCCGTCTCCCTTACTTCGCAAATTCGTCGCAGAAGCCACGGCGTGCCATCAAACGAGACTCCATTCTGGAATTAAGTGTTAAGGTTAAGAGGAAAAATCGTCCTCTCAAACGCGGAGGGAGGAAACGTAAATTATCTTGAACTTTAAGTAGTTTTACCACACGGGACAATAAATATTGGATTTTAAAAAAATTACGAAGTTGAATTTACGAAAAATACAAGATTTTGCAAAATATTAGATTTGATTGATTTTTTCATGTTTCCGGGCACGTCAACTGCTCTGGTCATTAGTCTCGTTAGTGTAGTGCATGTTTTTTTCTCGTGAGATGGCGGTGATCTTCCCCCGCTGGATGGCGAGATCCGGCGCCGACCTACCGTCGGTTAGTGGGGTTTCCTAACCAGGACTCCCACCAGCGGAGCATCGCCCCAGCCGAGACCAGCTCCTAGCTCCCGACCGGTCTCGGAATATGTATTTAGTGTGAGTGCGTGCTTTAGTGTAAGTGTGTGTGTGTAAGGGGAGAGAGGATAGGACAAGAAGGAAAGAGGACAGATCGCGCGCGGTCCGTGGCCCGTTTGATAGGTGCTGCTCAGGCATTCGCCTGTGTTGATCAGGAAACCGGAAAACTACCGATCAGAGCAGCCGGCTGCTAGAATTCTCATCCAGACAGCGACTGAATTCGACCTAGGTGAAAAGCTAGTGTCGAAAATCCTGCCGCCGTGAGGACTCGAACCTAGGACGTCCCGGTCAGAGGCGCTGCAGTGACATTAGTTGATGCACTGAGCTAACGCTCCCGGTGCAAATTATTGGACATCCTTAGAATTTACCACTAAATCGCTATGTTCGGTCTTCCAAGAATTCATATAGCGTATCTAAAGAAGCAAAAGTTATTAATTTCCACTCCACCACACTCTCGACATGAGTAAAAGAAATGAGATATGTAAGCCATGCTTCCTATATACGAAATTCCGTATCATCAATAATAAAACTGCAGTGGCGGCATCAAAGAATCTAAGAAGCAAACATACCAAATAAATTTTACACTCTTGTAAACTTTTGACTTGACATTGTCTTACAACTGTATGTTAAAAAAATGAGTCACAAATTCAGCACCCCGACAATGTGTTCATAAGGGAGAACATAACTTTAGATATGCATGTCTATTCATAGACTTTATGCTTCAAATAACGTATAGATTACCGTCATCAGGACGCGATCAAAGTAGCGCTGCAAATTTCAGATTTCGAGTTGTATATTGCAATTAAATAGGTTTAACATTTATTTTCAATATCAAGGGCTCACGATATTTAAGTAAATTAACTAGTGGATGGCATCCTTGGTCATTTGTCATAAGAAGCATTGATACTTTGCAAGTGGAAAGAAATGCATTTTTGTCTTTGTAGATGCAGAGTTGAATTCAATACCATGAACACATTTATACCTCAGTTACATCCCAATTAATTTAAACAAAATCATTTTTTTCTCTCACCACACGTACATTTAATAGTTATAACATTGCTTTACAACTTCCTGTGGTTAATAAATCTCTTATTACTGCTTTATTTTAATTTTCTTTTTCCAATTATTCCTATCTGTACAGTCTGCTTCATTTAAATCATTGTATTCATTATTTGGAAAATTTCTTTTATTCAAGTATTTTTAGGACGTCCTCTTGATTTTTTACTGCTAGGAAACCATTCTAAAATATTTTTTGGAATTGTTTCTTCTCGCATTCTTTTGTCCAATCCAAACCATTTTAATTGTTTGTATGTGATGCAATTTAAAATTATAACTTATTTTTTCATAATTTGTCGAATTATAGTAATAATATTTTTTTTCTACTCTAGAAATCCTTACTGCTCTTCGTAAAAAATCATTTCCGTAGCTAAAAGCTCATCATCGTATATCACTTAATACCTACGACCGTGCCTAAGCTCAATATAACCTTTTTATGTGAGTTAATTCCTCTAATTTTCGCTTCTCTGTTGTAATCAATAAAGGTCTTTTCTCTTCACTTTTTCTCGTTTGTCTTTTTGTATAATGTACAGGAAACTACAATGGAGAAGAAATGTAAATTCTAACATTTTTCAAGGTATTCAGTATTTCCTCTAAATTTTGACAATGTGGTGCGCGAATTCTTGTGCGGAAAAGCCCGTAACAATCCCAATCGAATGAGATTCACAAATACACGGTTGACATGTGATCATACACGGTATTGTACCGGGCGTTTGAGGAGGAGCACCTGCCAACTCGTCTGGCGGGGCGGGGCGTGGAGGTTGGCGCTTCCTTGAGCTGCGGGGGCGTGGCGGCCGGCCAAGTCTGTGGGCGGCGCGGCGTCACCTTGACGCTCGCCCTTCTCAAGAGGGGTCGACATGCCGGAACAGATTTACAAGCAACGCGGCCTTTGTTCGGCGGCTCGTCACCACGCACCGAACACCCGCTGCGTCCGGCTGAAGGCGGGAGAAAGCCAACGCCGCTCCCTCCTGGTGGTGGTTCAATGTTTTTCAGAACTGATTGGGAAGAATTGAAAGTAATAATTTTTCACAGTATGAAAGTGAGTTCGATCCCCAAACAATCCAGGAATTTGGAGTATGCAAAGCAATGTCTCGGTGGGTTTTCTCGGGCTTCTTCCGTATTTCATAACTTTAATTCTACCATTTGTCTATCATTTGCGTCATTGCTGCGACCAATAAGTAATTTCCAACATGAGAATCAATGATTTCTGCAGTTGAAATGCCCCTAAATTTTAAAAAATCTGTATGAACTAAAATGTATCTTTCTCAAATTTTGGCTTATATTGTGCGATTGGATGTGGAATGGCAAAGTGAATTTACATTTAGCCATTCCGCCCAACCCACTTATCTTCTAGAGAGACTCCGTTCAAAGCTATGAACGTCTTAGGCGTAGCATTTGTGGTTTCCAGAACAAAATAATTACGTTTAAATTTTGTCTTTTGAACACCAAAATTATAAGTTTTAAAGGGCCCTCAAATGCGCGGACTTTAGGTTGTAGGGCAACGGCTCAACAATCCAATGACTATGAAAAAGGAAGTTTCAGAAACATTTTACGGCAGTTCCGGAAGCACGGGAAGTTGCGGTTGTTCTTTCCTATCCCTTTTGCGCAACGAACGATATGGAATTTGTCACAATCGCTTCTAACATTCTCCAAGGCTGCCACATTGACGGTAATTGGAGTGCGTTAGAAACACCCAACGCCATCCCACGGCGCCAATAATACGAGGATTTCAGAGGAAGTGCTCTTACAAAACCGACCACGCCCACTGCTCACCGTTCAACACCGGGCGTAGAGAGAATCAGGCTCGGCGCCGGTCGTGCTCGCTGAAGTAGCAATCAGGCGAGTAGAACGAGGGCCACTTGACCGCTACGTTCCGCTCTCGGGGCTGAAGCGGTGGGAGAGCACGGAGCGGAGGGCGAGAGCGGACGGGTGCGGAACGGGGCGGGGCAGAGTTGGGTGGGTTGGTGCGAAGCGCAGCGGATCGGTGACTGCAAGGGGAGAGTCACGGTCACATCTACATGGGGCCAGGGACGATCATCAGCTTACACTAGCAGCGTGTGAAGTGAGGAGATAAACATCACGTGTCACTTTTGCAAAATGTATTGCTTTCTTGAAGGCCAATGTGTGGGCGACAGGGAGGACGGTATCAATGGCAAAGGAAGATGTGGACGCCCAAGCTGAAGAAAAAGATAAAAGAGGAAGGTATAGTACGTGGGTCGTGCGGGGTCGGGAATCCGCCAGTGTGGAGGTGACGTCACAGAGCAGAGGCAGGCCCGGCGCAGGGCGCCCGCCGGCGGGATTGTGCCCTCGCGTGAGCTAGAGGGCGCTCTCCACGTTCCGCGTCACGCACGCGCCGATGCCGCACGCCCCCCGCCGGCCTTCGCCGTGTCGAGCTCTCGAATGTATCGATTCCGTCCGCGAGTGGGACATCGCGTGGCAGCAACCAATTCGAGTGGCCGGGCGACGACCGCCAAGGACGATGCAAGTTACGTATTTATCTTTCCGAAATAGGAAATCAAGCAGCGATTTTACAGTTTAGCTTTGGGTCGCCTCTAGGTTCCCATAAAAATTGAATTATGACTTTTTGAAGGTCACTATGACTTCAATATACATTACATCTTCCACTCTTTTCAACGTTCAAATCCACATCGTAGGCCGAATGTTAATTATTGTGTAACAATTCAAATACTTTAAAGGGTACAAGACAATAAGAGATTGTTCGAAAAAATATATACGTGTGCAGAAGAAGGTAATCTACAATAGTATGTACTTTAAAGTGACTTTATTATAGTTTTATTCTCAATAAAAGCACTCTCGTTCCAAATAAATTTGATCTAAGAAAATGTAATTGCATAATTACTAACCAACCAAAACCATTCCCAAATTACGAAGTTAACTCAAGAGGCAAATCTAGTATTTGTGAGAACAGAAGGCGTTACAGAACCAACAATAAAATGTAAAGCTATGAAAGCCAGATAAATGTTTAAAGACTTTCAACATAAAAAAGAAGAAAAAGACACCTCGTAGAAAAAATTCAGGAAAAAAAGAATGTTTATTTTCAGCCACACGTTAAAAACGAAACATAAAGCGCCAACACAACCAGCTGAAGGTAAAAATAGTAAGAATAGCGGTGATGTAAGAACAAAAAATACAACGCACTTGGTGCCGAAAAACATGTTACATTCGCGCATATATATATATATATATATGTCTTGTCAAATTAGCCAAAAACGTTACATGAATTACGACAGAAATGTACGATTAATATACTTTGTTCGGAAATTGCAAGAATTACTTTCCCGAAACATATTTCAATTAATTTCTTTGGCTCCACCCCCGCGAACCGTCGGTCTCAAACTTCTCTCAGACGTTGATCGCGCCTCTTCCTGCATTTCCTCAAATTTTTGGTAACACAGCAAAAGGCATAACAAGGCCGCTCTAGGAGCGGCAACGGCGAGCGCGGCAGGGCGGAACGGGAGCGAAGGCGGCGTCCTTCACAGACGGCGTTCGTTTGTTTACGTAAGTGGATTCCTTCGACAATTCAGTTTCCAGAGGCCTCGGAAACGAGCGGATGGTTGCGCAAGTACACGAACGCAGGTTATTAAAAAGAGGAAAGCCAGCGGAGGCGGCGCAAGGCGACGGGCAGTGGCGGAGATGGTGGTAGGGGCGGGGCCTGCTGCGGCTGAGCGCGCGGCGGAGGCAGGAACTGCAACGGCCGCTTCCGCTTCGCAACGCGCTTGCACCGATGGAGAACTGCATCCTGGTAAGAGCACAGCGCCTCCGTTATGTCAGTACGGAAGAACCCTCTTCAATCCCATGCGGCAAAGACCATAGTTAAGTCCTTTGTTCCACACACAATGAATAAAGACTGGGTGATCTGACTTTTCGTCCAATGTGAATGATGAACGAGGCGGAAATTCTACGTACGAAAATGCCCATCACTAACCCAAATGTTTCATGCCAACATAAAAATAAGGTTTGTTTTTTCGTTTGTACATTATATTAATAAAAAAGCCAATTTTCATTATTCATTTTATATCATCATGACAAATTTTCCAGTAAAACATTCCTTCATACAACGATACTCGCACCTACAAGAAAATGCTTCGCGAATGTCCGCAAGGTTTTTCCAGTTCTTGTGATAAGCCGCCCTCTTTCTTGAATCCTTTTAGGACTAATCGCCAGAAAGCAGATGGTTAATATGTTCTATGAGGCAATAAACTTCACGTCCAATATTAGTTAAGTCATCTCAAGAGTTTAAGTAAACTTTATTCTGCATAACTTTATGATTATTGTACTAATTGTTAACGTCAGCGAGCATCTATTTCTTACATCCTAATCAATAGCAGTTTTGTAAATTTGTTCTTAGGAAATACTGATTGTATTCCTACGACATTCCCAACCATTGAATCATTTTAAACCCGTTTAAAAACACTGATGACCGTATTGCTAACACCCTTCAAAGATGATAAACGAGAAGCACTTGGTATGGATGTGTGGATTTTTCCTAACAGGATACACGCCAACAATACACATACACCATATCCATTTATGTCTCCTATGTTAATCTGAAAGTTGATCTAAAGGATACGTTCGTATTTTCCATGTATGGTCCTTCCGCATTCTTCAGTACATAATTTGACCTAGCCATTCCAAGTAACTAATTATACAACCACATATAACTTACTATTACGTGAAACGGTTCATGAAAATTCACCAAAAGAAAAAAAAAAGGAATCAGCGTCCTTCAAAGCCACTCAACCTGTCAGATCCCGTCACATTCGATGAAAACGTGGGAGTGGTCACCTTCAGGGTTCCGCAAGTTGCTATCTCAGATCTCTTAACTTCTCGCGGCCGAACCAGACCTTATCTTTCCAAGCATACATGCGACAGAATACTGCACGATTCGAAAGGCACACTTGAGCCCACTGTTGCCTACAAACTAAGCGAACAATAGCAAATGGTCCGAAAGCGTTGACAAACAAAGGGCATAAGGCAGCTGTCCATTGCCTTCACCATCTGGCAAAGCGGACTCTTCGAGGCACGGGAGCGTTCGCTGCTTCGAATGTCTGCGAGCGTGGGCCCGTTGATTCACCTCTCAAGTGAGGGGACCGCCTCCGAAACTGCAATTGCCTGATTTATCGAACCGATCCATTGGAGGCAATCAGGCGAGCATGTGTACACGAGTGCATGTGCGTGAATGTGCATGTGCATGTGAACACGTCACTTCACGTCGGCCAGTAATATTGGCTGAAATAAGACTGAGCACTCGGGATCTAATTGCTTTGTCAGAAATGTGAACTTCTCTTTGGAGAACAACGTAACTAACTTCTGTAGAGAGCGTGTACGTTTTACATAATACTTTTCGATCGCACTTTTAGTTAATGCATAATATACATTATTACATTCCAGATACTAACATTTTTAGGGCTTCGCGGGTAACCAAACGTAAATTTTAGAAAGATATCGACAACCGATATGTCACGCTGACCCAGTTCGCAAACGACTTTCACTTCAGTTTCCTGCAAATAAATAATTAATTTCTACTAATAATAGTGTAAAAAGAAGTGGAACACTTTATTTCACTGCAATACTAGAACGTGTTGGGTCATCTTCAATTATCGCAAAGGTAATTTGCAGTATGAGACCCAGGAAGAATGCATTTAATTAATTTTCAAAACAAGTATTGTTGTTTAATCATTTTGCACTCTTCATATAGAAATTATAGTTTTATATAACGATCACTGCAATCACATTCAACGCGAAGAACGAGGAAATAATTTCCGTTTTCTCCATATAATACTTAATAATCATTACGAAATGGTTCTTTGAGTCATTTAAAATGCGAGAGAATGCAATAAAAGGTGTTTTAAGTACTACGTCACTTGAATCCCACGGTTACGTATTGCTCCTTTTCTGTAGTAGGTTCAGACAAGAGAACGCGTTACGGCGCGTAGGTGGAAAATGACGCAACCCACAGTCGACCGGACGTGCGTCCGCGCGTAGCTCCCGTCGCGCCGCTGCTGCCTTCGCCAGCGTAGCAGCCGCCTCGGGCAGGCGGCACTGCGCCCGTGCGTGTCCGGCGCGCAGCTGAGTCACGCCTTTTTTTTTCATAAGGCCAGGAGCGGGCGGCGGCGGCGCGCGCGCGATCCTTCGTCAACATCACGTTTCGCAAATTCAGCCGAAATAGCCGGCCGCGCGAAGGTCGTGTAAGCGAACTCGATGCCATCGCCAACGTCGCGGCGACGGCGGCTCAACCTCCTTGTTCTCACCTCTTTGTTCTTCAGCACGTACTTCTCTTGCTTCTATTCGACTCTCCGTGCTCTTTGTTGCTCCAATCAGCGCCCTGCAGCGACACGTTTTCGCTGACTCAGTGTCTGGTCTACTAGTTAACATCGTTTACGTTCATTACAATCCAGCTCTTCCACGACTTTGATATCATATTTCTATCATCACTTCATCATCCTTCTCTCAACAGATTCATTTTCTGCCTCCGTTTCTCAATGCCAGTTTCGCATTCCACACGTCCGTCGCTCGCTCGTACTGTTTTCCCACAGCACGATCTGTGTTCCCATTAGGCCTTTGCATGCTGCCGAGACATACCGCTGTTGTCTCTCGTCCCCCGCCACTGACTTCGCTGCCGGGAGTCGCCGCCTCTGTCCTGTACTCCGCTCCCTTGCCGGCTCCGCCTGGAGTCCGCCCGCACGCCCTCCCGTTTGTCCGTCCTCTGGGCCGTCGCGCCGCGACAGGTTCAACATCCCGCGGGCGGCGGAGCGTGGCTGTTGCGTTCGCGGACCGGGAGGGGGGAGGGGAGGGGAGGGGCGGGGCCGGGCGACGCGGCTGGCAGGTGCTGTGGCGTTGGGGGGGGGGGGCAGGGGAGAACGCAGGTGGAGGGAAGGCGCGTTGGCGATTGCAAAACACTTCGCCAGGGAGCGTACGTGACAGGACGCGGAGGGGAGAGTCTGTACAAAATATTATAAAATACTCCAGAATTTCAGGGCTAAAAATACAGCGAATATACCACACGCACGCGCAAGCAGTAAAGAAACTTCACATCGCTTGAACAAAGCCGTGTGAAGGGGTAGGAGGAAACAAACGACACACATCTAATATGACTTAGAAGATGTGGAATGCGATAATGGCGCAGCAAGTGGAAACCGGGATATCAGCAAATGCAAGGGATTCAAACTTAACAAGGGAAAATATCACGAGAAGGGGTACGTCATGGTTCGGGAATGCTACAATAATATGGGCAGAAGTGTGGCGGTTAGTACTAAGCAATGAAGGGCAGCGATGCTGTAACAAGTCATCCATCGCTGGTCTGAAGACATCAGCGTGGGCGGAAACGAGCGCGGGTGTTGACGGGCGGCGGCGCTGGCGCGCGGCACGGTGGCCGGTGGCCCTCAGCGACAGGAAAGGCTCCCGGACGTCGCTGCGGCGCGGCGGCGACACAAACGCCGGGATACGAGAGGCGCTGTGGCGGGTGCCAGCCGGCTCCCTCCACACGTCGAAGCCAGCGTTCCAAAGCAATGCTCGGTTCATTCAAGACATTTCGCTTGCCCGTCACGTGCTTTCCCCTAAAGCTGCGCTTCCTACACACGAGACAAAATTAACTTTCTGAAATAGAATATACTACGGGCGTAGTAGCTTTGACACTACAAAATCAATGACACACGATCAACTAAAATTAAAAGTTTTATAGCAAGGGGTAAACATTTCTGTTGATTTCAAAACTGAAACTTCTACAAATACACTTATTCCCGTGGTATTCGTAACAATACTAAGATCGCTAGAAACATCCTCAAATGTCTTGGAGCTGTCGACAGTTCTAGATATTCAATAAATGCTCCAGTTGAAATGCAATTTCATGAAGAGCATGTTTCTTTACATGCTCACGATTTACAAATTAATTAATGTTCAGACAGTTCTCCCAACTTCTCGCCAAATTCATCTCTACCAATGGCTGTGCAGTATACACGATTCTTTACTCTGAACCGAAAAGCAAACACATCAAACGCCAGAAAAGCACCCAACAAGCATATTCTCGTACCGCGCCTCGCCATCCATTGAGCATCGGCCGGTCTAGAAAGATACTGCGTCTCGGCAACACGCGGGGGCGAAACCCTGAGGCAGGGGAAGCGAGTCAAGGAAAGAGCGCCTCCTCGCCTGTCGACACAAGAGATACGGTTCCCCGCCGGCGGCGGCGGCAGCGACCACGCAAGCCACAGCCAGCGGCGGCGTCTTCCGCCGAGGCCGGGGGGAGGGGAGCACGAGCGAGATCTTGCGGCGCGCCGCTCGGATACTGCGCGAACGCCATCCGCCCGCCTGCCTCTTTCCACACGTGCCGCGTGTGCTGGCGGCGCTCCAGATCCGACGACCGCGAGGGGTGGCGCTGCCAAATGCCACGCGCGTCACAAGACGCTGGCACTCAACTAGTCGCAGCTACAGGGAGGCGAGCGGGCGCCACCAAGAGCGTCTCGCACATTTTATTCAATTACAACAACAACAACAACAATAATAATAATAATAATAATAATAATAATAATACAAATGAAGGAGGCAGACAAACGTCTTAAAAAACAAGAGGTTAGACATCCAGATCAACCGAAAGTGAAAACACGTCTTCCCAAAGTTACCCGAGCTCTCGGATTTGTCTGGGCAAAATCTACACAAGAACTTGTCCGTCCGAACTCCCGGATATTAAATAAACTGGGAAGTCCAAGACATAGTTAATTGAACAGCCCACATTTTGCGCAAAGTATTGTTGAAAACAGATATTTTTGGTCACACACGGAGTGTGAGCTGAGAATCATATTCGGAATACTTGAGCTTAAATTAAAAAAGGTAGAGTTCAGATTGTTTCAAAATGCGTCAGGCATGAATTTGTTTTTCATGTAATTCTTATAGGGCCAGTCATCCTGATAATTTAGACGTCTAAACTGTCAATCATTTCTTTAATTAATTAATTAATGTAACCATCCAATATTATATTTCCGATTTCCCGAAAACCCTGATCAGCATCTAATAAACAGGCAGAATTATCAGTAGGATCTTTGTGGCAATTAAATACATTGCATTATGACATAATAGAAGATTAAGAAGATATGCCTTCTCCATTGTAGCGTTATCACAGCAAGAGCAAATGCGAGAGAAACAAGTGGCCAAAGATACTCATTTCACAACAATACACATTTCACGGTCCTGCAGGAAAATAGCGCTTCCGTATTGAAGACTATTTCCAGAGAATAATAATCAATCTTGATAGAAACGATCTCACTTCACTAAATCTATCGCTGGCCATTGATACAAAATCAACATCAACTCAAATCAAACATCATTAACAACAACCGACTGAGTGACCACGAGCAAGAAATGCGAAGAGTCCGCAGCGACCATAAGGCACGACGTACCGTTGGCTTCCTTTCCGCTGGGCGGCCCAAAGCGAATCGACCTGACGTCACGACGTGCCTCCGATGACGCACGAGGCACGGCCGGGTGTACAGCAGACGGGCGGCCCCCGTAAGGTCAGTAACAGGGCCTGCGGCGGGGGCGCCAGGTGACTAACGCGGGCGGAAAGGAATGCCCGTGGCGGCGCCGCGCGAAAGGAAGGACTGGGCTAGGCCCCCGGCACGGCGGGGTAGGCCACGCGGAGGCGGTCACCGCTTCCGGGCGAGTGAGAACCACCGCCAGGGCACGTGTGTGTAAAGAGGTACACATGTGGGAAGGAGATTGTATCGCTCTAGGAGTATTCGGATGTACTCTTGTGACATTAAAGAGTGAATGAGGCACGAACAAGAAAGGAGCCCGGATTTTAATGACCTAAAAATCAGCGAAATATGCAAGTATTTATGACCTAAAATCTATATCAACATGACCTTAAAAATAAAATATGACCCTACACAAGTTTATTTTTTAAAATTCCTGTTGTTTTTTTAAGTATAACATAAAAGCAATTCACTCAAGAACAGATTGTGAGTATGGTACTGTAGCGTCACGTTGGCGGCCGTGGGTGGGAGGAGGAGCGGAAGTATCGCATACCTGCGGGCTGAATAGCCTTGGCGCCACGGCGTTGGGATATACTTAGACCAAGTGGACGCCAGCTTGACCTGGAAGGTCACGTGGTAGACGCGAACCTCCCTCCTACACCAAGAACGGTCACGTGACGGCTACACTCTAGGTATGAAATCGAGCCGACGAGCTCACACGGGGGTTTTTGTTTTGGAAACCTCGCGCGATGCGCCAAACTTTACGCCCAGGCTGGAGCGTGTCGTGCCTCTTGCACGGGTGACGAGGTCACGGTAGTGGCGCGGGAGAAGTGTCAGTGGAGGCGGGGCCTCCGTAGCTATGTGGGGTATCTACAGGGAAATACTCAAAAGTGTGTAGTTTCGGAGCAGAATTTAGTTATTGTACATACGCGTAAATAAACTTGTACATCCTTGTAAATGTCTGAGTGTTTTTTCCATGACGCCACAATACATGCTGTTTGCAGTCTTTCGAACTAGCATTATTAAAAAATTGCTTGTACACGCAGCAATTTGTTGGACAATTTAGTCAGCCACATGACCTCGAGCTCAACCCAACTCACTCCGTTCAAATTCACTTATGTTTCAAATAATACTTTGTGGTATAATTGTTGAGTTTATTTGAGACAATATCACTTGATATATGTCATGTGAGACATTTGAAAGCTTTTTATTATGATAGATAGACATTTATTATTCTGCAGGTAGGTAAATACAACCTGGTGGCAGAACACTACAATTTACATATTACAAATATTAACTTTATATTACTTAACGATGTAACTTTAAATTATTTAAAGACATAATAATAATGATAATAATAATAATAATAATAATAATAATAATAATAATAATAATAATAATAATATGCTAGCAATAATAGCATTAACTACATTTTATGGCTGACCTGCACAGTTATTTTAAACTATTAAATACAAGACTACACGACTTTTTAATTACACTTCACTTCACAACATTTGAAATTCACTTCTCTTTCTACTTCTATACTGCACTACACTGCACAACACGTCACCACACTTCAATACAATACTACTTTGAATATAATTATATATTTAATACAGGAACGCATTTAATAGTAATTAACATAATAATAATAGCAATAAAAATAACAATAATAATCAAATAATAACTGATATAATAATCCAACTTACTAAATTAATAAAGTTTACAAATATCATTATTTAATTTATTTTTAAACCTTTGAATACCTAGAGGAAAGGGTTCCAAGGCTGTCGCAGGTAACTTATTCCAGTCCGTTATTGTTGTGTTTGTAAATGAAAATTTTCCAGCATCTGTTCTCTGTAGCCAAAACTGAATTTTGTGCTTGTGATTCCCCCTACTAAAGTACGAAGGTCTACCCAGTCGGATGTTGGTATCTTTCTAAGCTGGATAACCGGCATACGCTTTGTACAGGACACAGAGTCTTGCCTTAACTCTCCTAATTTCTAGAGACTCCCATTCTACAATCTTCCTATTCCTTCCGAAAGTAAATGTATACGTTCTTCTCTGTACTCTATTCAAATATTCCTTTTGGGAATTTCTATAAGGGTCCCAACAAACAGACCCGTATTCCATTAATGGACGAACTAGAGATAAATAAGTTAATTCTCTCGCTTTCGCAGAACTCTTTTTTAGTATTCGCTTAGTAAAATGCAAGGACCTCCAGGCTTTCCCTACGACACAGTTTTCTTGATTTTCCCAACTCAATTTGCTATCAAAAATTATCCCCAGGTACTTACAAGACAAGACTCTTGGAATATTTTCGATGCCTAAACGGTGTTGAGTTTCATATATTTCCGGCCCCTACCAAACGTGATGGTTTTGCTTTTCGAACTATTTATTGTCATGTCATTTTTTTCCGCCCAAAAATGTAATCTGTCTAGATCACCCTGCAAAATATCCTCGTCTACATTTGTCTCAATAACTCGATATATTATACAGTCATCTGCAAATAGCCGTACCTTTGAATATAAATTGTCTGGCAGGTCATTCACAAATGCGAGAAACAGGAGAGATCCAATAACGCTTCCTTGAGGGATCCCTGAAGTTACCTTTGCTTGAGTCGAAAATTGTTGTCCAACTCGGACTTTCTATTTCCTATATCGAAGAAGCTCGTCAAGCCACGCCACAACTCTGGTGTCAATACCCGATTGCATTAATTTATGAACCAGTTTATCGAGTGGAACAACATCAAATGCCTTCGCAAAATCTATTATTCCGGCGTCCACCCTCCCACTATTATCAACTTCATCTGCTATATCCTGAAACAATGATACTATCTGACTCTCGCAAGAGAAACCGTTCCTAAAACCATTCTGTCCCTGAAATAGCCATTCTTTTCTTTCCCTTTCTTGTCTAATATAGCAAGTTATCAAGTGTTCCATTAGCTTACATACAACTGACGTGAGACTTACTGGTGTATAATTGGTTAATACACTTCTATCACCATTCATGAAAATCGGAACAACGGTAGCTAGCTTCCAATCATCGGGCACGCTTCAATTGTTGATCGAACCCTGAAATAATCTTGTTAGATACGGTAATATTGCCTCTCCACCGAGTTTAATTATGACAGTTGAAATGGCATCTGGACCCCGCGACTTCCCATTTTCGTAGATTTAATTCGTTTTCGCAATGTGTTTACGTCTATATTAAACTGATTTGGCACAGCCTCCCTCGATATCTGAGCGAGTTGAGATTTTGTTTTAAAAACGGAACTGAAGTAGACATTAAGGCGTTTGCTTTTTCCCGATCATCTGTGAGTAACCTATTTTTGGTATCTCTAACGATAGGAATTTCTTCATTTCCTCTTCTTCTGCGAATATATTTGTAAAATCCCGACCAACTATTTCCCTCCCTGTCGAGATTATGCTTTAAAAATGTCTCCTGCGCAATTTTCTTTTCCTGCTCTAATTCTTTCGAACAATTACGATAATGTATCTTATGATTTTCACTAAGATTATGGAAGACTTATGTCCTTAAAAATATGACATATGCATTATGGGCAAAATTTGGCCAAAATATGACCTTTTAATAAAAACCGTGTAAATATGACTTTATATGCACAATAAAAATACGTTTTATAATCAAAAATACCTGTATTCGTGCATAAATTATTTTAAAGTTCACCCGAAGGTTTAGAAAAAATATATGACTTGTCATTAAAATCCGGGCCCTTGAGATGACACACACCGACATGGAAAAGATGAAAACAGCCCCATAAATATGATCTAGTTATAAACTTGATACGCATGCGTTAGTAAATATATCTTCCGTTTGAATATGTTTAAAATAAAACTCAGGAAAAAATATGATATACTGCTAAATAGAATAGAAGCTCATTGTTTTATTAAGAAACATTTTATTTCCTGGCGAACTATTTTATTTCCTGTCGATGTTTTTAACTGTATCAGATGTTCATTTTGTTCGCACAAAAAGCTGTAAAATATTGCATAGCAACCTGTGCTGTTTTGAAAAGCTTGCCTCGTAATCGTGCGAAGCAGAAAGGTGTGGATAACACAGTTGAGAAGGGTCATGATACTGCACGGAAATGCTGAGGCAGCCAAGTGACGAGGAAGCGCAAGCCCGGCGAGGCGCAGAGACGCCAGGCGCCAGCGGTGGCAAGGCGCATCGCGGCGGGGCAGCACGAAACGGAGCGGAGCGGAGCGGGAAAGGGTCGGGGGTGCAGGGTACGGACCGAGCAGAAGGGCATGGCGAAGGAGGGCGGAGTGCGGCAGGGCGGTGTGGGTCGGGAGGGGAAGGGTAGAGCGGGGCGGGATGGAGGGAGCGGGGAGAGGCGGGGTGGCGCGCGAGCCGCTTTCAGGAGCAGCTCCGCGCCGGCCGGCTTGTTTTGGCGCCCTCTCCCTTTTGTTAGTCGCGGACGTCCTAAGCATTTTTCCACGGACGAGACAGAATCCGGACGGCGGCACCTTGGAAACAGAATGTCTTCGCGCGGAGGTGCCGTCGCGGCGGGGGGCGGGGGAATCGGTTCTTCTCTGTGCCGCTCTACTTCCCGTTCCGCCACGTTTCGCCGCTGCGTCAGAGTTTTTCTGAGGAGACAGCTCGTTACTGGCACCGCGAGAGCAAACTTCTCCCCAGAGGCGCCTACTTGAAGACAGCTTGTTCATGTCGAGAAAGAAAACTAGCGAGCAATGACATATCCAGAAATGAAGGAGTTATTTGCACGACTTCAATTATGGTCGGTAACAAAAATTAAAAAGATCTGTATTGGTGGTGAATCGACTACCACACACCTTATGTTATGCATAACGAAACAAAAACTTAAAGGGAGTGCGAGAGAAACAGGAAATCCCAAACAATTGTGGGAACGCATGTTTTTAAAAGGCCAGGGTGATTATCGCAAATGGAAATCCCGACGGGGAAGCTCCAAGGGAATGTCGTATTAGAAGTAGGTCTTTCGCGCAGCGACGGAGGCTCCATCAAGAGAGCAGCGCGGAGTAAGAAAACGATTGCCCAACTGACATATTCAGTAACTACGCAAAGACCTAGTACCTATATGTAAATGGTATTTTGAGGTATATGCCACTTTGCTTTTAAGAACTACTGTTTCTATTTTCCTTGTTTCAGCTTCTAAGAAACGTTGTCAACATCTCATTTTCCTCTTCTGCAATATCGAATGACTTGCTTCGTAATCATATCAAATGGTATTAACTTGTATTGGGTCGAGAGTTCATCTAATCCGTGAGGAAGCCAACAAAGAAATACTTGGAAATCGGTTGACAAATATCTTAGTGTCTAATCCGCACATGCTATGCAATTTATACTATAAAGACACATTATTGATATGTTTAGTGAACAGATTCCTTTTACACAGCAACGTAAGCGATCTCACATTCAGGTCATCACAAATCAGTTCGAAAAATCAAACGCGTTTACCAAGACGCAGTGACGACCGCTCTAATAAGAAGCAAAGTGCGGCAAATTGAGCGCATTTGTGCAACAGAAGCAGCACGGAGCGGCGCTCCGGTGTTGGCTTGCAGCGAGATTCCAGGCGGGCAGAAACCGGCCTGGGCGGCGGCGGCGGCGGCGGGCCTCGGGCGGCGAGCGCCGGCTTCCGGGAGGAGTCCGGGCGGGGCCGGGCAAGATGGGGAGGGCGGGGCCGCGACTTGCCCTGGGAATTTGTCGCCGACACATCGTCAGCTTCTGAACTGCGCGTCACACATGGGGCATTGTGACGTCTGGTTATTGAGAAGTGAGGACGAAACCGCTAAAAGACATGTCATAAGAATTTATAACAAAAACACACTGATACTAGGTTCATCAATGAGGAGTAAAGTAGCTCAAACACGAGCAAGCGTGGCTCGCACCAGTTGTAGATATCGCCATTGTTACGTACTATTCCGTGAGAATGGCGGAACAGGTAGCGACGGCGACAATTTACAAGTAAGTGGTACTATAACAAAGCCATTCCTTATTGCATTGACTGACAGATTGATATAAAATAATTATTTGTCGCGCGTTGAAATCAAACGGAAAAAATACGTTTCCCTCAAAGCCTGTCTGTGGATCAGCTTTTGCATAAACTTTTTATTCAAATCTGTGCCAATGCAGAAAATACATTAGCTTAGTTATTAATTTTGTTCATGGATAACTTAAATTCTCGACACAAACTGTATAGCACATGTCACGAACAAACATATCACACTGGGATTCAGATCAAAGTAACACAACACAGAATGATCGACAAATCGACAGGTTGCACTTCAAATCGCGACTCATTTTATCGAAGTTTCTGTCACCAATTACACGAGTACTGTGCATGTGGTTACAATAAACAGCTGAATTTGCTAGCTCGCTATAAATATTCAGTTCACTTCGCAATAAAAAGTTAAACAACCAGGACACATATCGGACATTTAGCCAGTCATCAACGTACGTGACAAATGAATACGTTGACAATGCAAACGTCAACCTTTATAGCGGCAGCACAATTCAAAATGTCTTTCTATTGTGCGAGATGGCATTCCAAGCACGAACATGTGACACCCACACAGTGAATCACAGCGTTAGTGTCGTTATTTGTGATTCACACGTGTGGACACATACCGGCAACGAAATCATTAACATGTTATCCTTGTGCTCGAAGTCATTCTTCTTCCCTGGCATAGCGCAAACTCGCAAATTGGAAAGAGTGTTATGTGAATTTGTCACGAAGCACATATACCACATATGGGCCTGGAAATTCAGTTTTTCGTTCTTCCTCACGTTCCTTGGTCTGCTCAAGAATCTCACATTTCCCCGACATTGGTTACACCAAATTCAAAACTGTAACTGGGTTGAAATTTTAAACATAAAATTGGCGGCACAATACTGATCGAACTCCAAAATAATAGCTTCAAAAATCCGCGTATGGGAAACATTTAAATGAGATGATTAGATACTTAAGCGCTTTTTCTCAAAATTGTTACTGTTTGCTTAACACTAATACACTATTGTGACAAAATCCATAAAAATTTACTGGTGTCTCATCAGAAAGAAAAACAAACTATTCATTTCAAAACATTCAAGAATTCGCCAGAAGTTCTCTATCCAAATAACGTCTATATTTTCAAATACAATAGGGTCGGGATGATACGTATTCGATTAACACTGACTGGAGAGGTCCACGCTCGCACAAACCACTGAAAACAGTTGAATGAAGAGAAAGAGAAAAAAACCCGTCATGATACGATCCGCCTTTGACTGGATGTATTTGCCACTCATTTATCAATAATCAACAGCTGAACAGCTGACATCACTTAATATCGATATTTCGCAACCACAGTCCTTGTGAGGCAACGTTCAGAAAATGACCGATTCAGATCATTCCTCTCTCGACCAACACACCACACCAAATTTTCCGAAAACAGCACAGCAGGCTAGGTGGCGGAGGGTAGGTCGCTAGATCCCTGGCGAATGGGGGAGGGGCTGAAAAACAAACGGGGGCGGGCGGCGGCGGCGGGCGGGATATTTACCAGGCACGAGGCAGACAGGTCCCAAGCGGAGCGGGCGAGCAGGCGGCCGTGGGCCGGCGCGCCCGCCGACGAGCACGATCCCGAGCGCGCCCTGCGCTTCGTGGGGCGGCGGAGGGAGGCGAACCAGCCCGCGGCGGCGGCCAGCGGCGCCGGCTGCGCGCGCCACAGCTGATGGTGCGACCGGTGGTGCTCGCGCTTCGAGGAGCCCGTCGACGACGACGACGAGGAGGAAGACGACGCCGACGACGAGGACGACGGGGGCGGCCCGGCGCCGCTGCCCGCCGCCCCCACGACCGCCGACTCGCGGCGCTGGTGCGACGTCAACCCCATGGCGCTGCTGGCGGCGGGGGCAGGGTTGAAAGCGGCGCCCGCCACATACACGGCGGGGGCGTCGGGGGCGTCGGAGACGTCGGACGCGCCGGTGTCGGCGGCGTCGGGGGCGTCGCGGCTGCGCGTCGCGACGGCGGGCGCGACCGTCTCCCGGATGGACGAGAGTTCGACGCCTGGCCGTGCGCCAGTAGCGACGCGGACGTTCCCCGCCCGCTCACTGCTCGGCGCCACTCGCTGCCTGCACGCGATGTTTCTCCCGCCTGCCTCTCCGGCGAGCCTGTTTGCGCTCCAAAGGTCTGTGACGTCAGCACAATCCCTGCCAGACGACCTTGCCTTAAGATTCCTGAGCGATGACAACACAACGCACACTCTTCTCCGCCGCCTCTCGTTCTACACACACGCAAACGCGCACCTTCTGCGAGTACCTAAGCCGTGTTTGTCGAGTATACAAACCACCACGGCGCCCTGAAAGTAGCACCCAGCACTACGACTGCTTAAGCACACTATATTTTTCCCTGCCACACACTGCACCACGCAAATACGCGCACCCGTTCTTTACACACGTAGGGAAGGCGGGACCAGCCGGGCGGGGGAGAGCGCGCCGATGCGGGCGCCCGTCGCGGTCGGGTCGGCGAGCGGCACTGGCGGCGCGCGCGGCTGCTAATCTGGGAGCGCCGCTCCGCGCCTCACGTGACGCCCCCCACCGCCGCGCCGGTCGATCCGCGCGGAGCGCGGAGCCGAGCCCAGCGTAGCAGGGCGGCGAGGGGCGGGGCGGGGCGGGGCGGGGCGGGGCGGGGCGGGGCGGGGCGGGGCGGGGGGAAGCGGCCTTCGCGGTGGCGGTGTGGCAGTCGCCGGAGGCGCCCCCGCCCGGCTGCAGGTGCGCCCGGCGCGACCCGCTCGAGTGGCCGGACGGGGCGTGACCCAGGCCGTGGCAGCCAGCAGCGCCCTGTCAAGAAGTGGCCGCCCGAGCTCTGGCGAGATGAACGGCCTTTTGTGGATGAAATGAAAAATACGAATGGAATGCCTCATTCTCGCCATCAAGAAATGTTGCAGACTTGGTAATCACTGATTTTTTTTTGTGTCCCCCAAAGAAAATTATAATTAATTTACGACTACCGATATCTACATTTCAAAAGAAAACCTTACGTGTGATGCCTGATTCTTAAAAAAAAAACAAACAACAACAACAACAACAACAACAAACAAACCAAGAACACGTCAGTAGTGTTTTAATTTTCTCTATCAATAATATCCAGAATATAATCTTAACTCAGAGAAACAATTCGTAGAATGAATGCTGATGAAGTAAATAAAAAATTACGCAAGCACATTGAACGTAGAGAACACTGGAGGCCTTTCTCTATATCCCATGCGTAGAGAATCCTCTGCTTTTCATGTTCCCCAATATTCGGGTGCATTTTACCGAAAGCCTTTTAATTACCACTGACATACTAAAATAGCATTACATCTCCCAGGAATGACGAAGTGCATGGAACAATAATTAGGATGGTTTTTTAAAATATATTCCTAGTAAGAGCAACTATCATAAAATACAATTAAAATGTATACACAAATAATGTCTCCACTTGTAAAAGTAATAGTATGAAGTGTTTAGGAACTTAATATTAGAAACAGGCTAATAAACTCAAAAAGAATACAAAACTAATGGAGCTATTAAGTTGACAATTTTCCAAATATAAATCAAATATCTTACCCTCTCGAATGATTTCTTAATACAAACAATATAATATTAGTACGAAATTCTATGCAATAAGTCTCAAGAGAAATCAGAACAAGCTTTCATTTTACAAATTTCGAGGGGAAATCCTAAAACTTTCTTCATTAGATGAATACTGCAGAAACCAAAACGAAAACGTTGAATATGGAAAATGTAGCGGTCATTAAAATATAAATTCAATTACTAGTTTTACGTTAATTCAATAATAACTACAAAGCATTCTAGAAATTCAGGCAAGAAACTTGGCTGAAAGTTCTGTTATCTATACTCTTTCCTCGCTCACAAAAAACATAAGACGACTAATTACGGAGAATTTGGGATAAGGAGAGAACAGGAAAATTTCAGACAAAATATTAATTTTTGAGGAATGATTCTCGAAATGTAATTAAAACATTTCAGCATGTTTTAGAAGTCGAGTTCCAACTGTACGACAAATGAACGATTAAAATATCACCAAACCCTTATATAACGGTGTTCGATGCTGAACATAGTCAACCAGCACTTTGTATCTTTGTTTTCGATATCAGCAGCCAGGAACAAAAGCGTTTACGCCTCTAATCCCTCAGCGTTGTGGCAACCCTGCACAACAGAAGCGGTAAGAAAGTCAAGAAGATTAAAGGGGAGGGGAGCACTGCGTGTGCTGCAGTGACACGCAGGAATTTACTTCCTATATTAAGTCCAATTCTCGCCAGTCAATAAATTCACTACGAACTCATCTGTGAACATTGCAACGTTGCCTTCAATCGTTCCACATTTTCTGACACTTTTCGGTTAACACATTTTCATTTATTGTACATAAAGTAGATTTTTCTGCGGTGAAGAGTAATTTACTTGGTTGGATATTAACAGTAGTTAATACGTCAAGATACGGAGGATATAAATGCATTGAATGATGTGCACTTTAATATGTTAATGGGAACATGCGCCGTTTATCAGAATCCTTATTAATTGTGCAAATAATGTGATATCTCAACATTCACTTCTTACCCTTTAATGGGCAAGGAAAGCCTTTTTCATTTGACGCAAACGAGATTCTGAAAATACTGATTAGAGCATCATCAACACTATCAAAAACACTTTATCCAACCTCCAGAACAATTTGCCCCCAAAATAAGTATCTAATTCCTTTGTAGCAAGGCCATCTCACACAGCAGTTGAATTCGCTCGCACACTAGTTGTGCAAACTCCGCAACCACTCCCTTTCCACTTCTATTTGTAGCCAATCCACCACCCAAGTCCGAGCTGATTGGGCTCCCGTACCGCCCACGGCGCCACCCTGCCGCGCCGGCGACCTTCCGAACGGGAGGCAAGGCGTCTCAAAGGGTCTAATAGCACGGTAGCCTGGTTGGCACACGGGCCCAGGGCGGGGAGCGCGCCAGAGAAACACCAGGCGTCGCCGGGGGCCCGGCCGTTCGGGCCTGCATTGGCCGCCCACACCCAGCCACGGTCCGGCCAGGCGTCGCGACGCTCGGTATCACAGGTCGGCATGGCGCTGTGAAAGATGACTCCCGAAGAAAGGGGAAATTGTTTTACGTTTAGACGCAAACATTCTTTTTACTTGTGCTACAGGAAAGTGGTTCTGGTCAACACTTCGTTCACTTCTGTCGCATATTTTTAATAATTTAAGTGCATTAAATAAGTGTTGTTTTTTTACTGAACAGAATGATGGCAACTGGATCTCCTACAATTACTTCTCCTGCAGCTTCTTACACTAAACCACCAAACTTAAAAATCCGTCAAACCGATAATTTCAAATAACGTATTCGCAAATCGATGCTTTCTAGTCAATTAATTTAATGAAGAAATTGCTGATATCGAGAATCTGTTACTTAGAATGTCTTTTATGTACTTCCAATACACATCACTTTTGCATATTGTTTCTGTACCATCCTATTCATTATTCTGCATTCGCAATTCGGGACAATCATGTAGGTAAATATTCACATATTTTACATAATTGTGTTACATAATAATTCCAAGCAATATGATATGACTAAAACGTTCTCACGATAATGAAAAGAACATCTAATCTAAGAAGATGAATAAACGCCGCAGTGAGCCATCTCAGAGATGATCACGTACGCCAGTTATAGTACGTCCAATGAAAAACTTTACAATTAAAATTCAACCCAATATATCACTCAACACCCGCCGTTTATACGGTAAGTACGAAGGGGCTAATAGCATTAAAATATTTCAAGAAATGAAGAGATTTGAAAACCATCAATGGCAACTGCAGAATAATGAGAATATACGATGAGAAATTTTAAGATGTTTTCATTATTTCATGAAATACAGTAATCGCCACGATAATAAATCAATGGCTCTAAATATTCTAACCCCTGGATAGATGACTGACGTTGTCAACTTTAAGACCGTACATTTTTATAATCAATGAATTTTCATTATTCCCCAATTTAGTAATGACGTAAGCATTACAGAAAAAAAGAAGAGAACAACGCAACATTTTGCGTCTTTGAGACTCAATGTTTACGTTAATGCCTCTAAGACACAATGTATCAAAATTGTTTAAACGCACCTTCTTGGCAGCATTTCAAAGAACAACACGAGTACTTGCACATACCTGCAAACAAAAAGAAATGGCATTAGATAAGAGTTTTACAGTGAAAAAGGAATAGAAAGGAAATAAAGCATAGTATAACTAGTGGTGTTAAAACACCATACATATTTTTACATTATAACTTTCACAGTTTTCGAAAATTCGTTCGAGTTCGACCAACATGAAACCTGTGCCATTTTTATAAGAGTGCGAACTCTAATCGAGAAAATATTTGAAACAGTTTTGGTAAAAATACTATTTATTGTTATGTTACAATATTCTTGAAATTTTGTTTTCATCAAGTTACAAGATATAATTCACAACACTTTCATTTGCAAATCACTGACCAATACTTGTAATTATTACATATACGAGCAAGTTCACGTTTAGGTCTAATGTACAAATTAAATTAGTAAAGTAATGGAGATAAACTATTGCACAGATTTTTTCTTAGTAGTTAGTTTCATCATCTTTTCAGTCTGTGCACAATTTTTTCGGTTTTGTCCTATCCTCTTCTCAGCTCCCATCTATTAGCACCCAAAAGACTTTTTTTCACGTTTGCTCAATTTTTTCCCCGAATCCCTAATAGTAGAATTCAGATATGACTTTTTTCGTTTAGTTGACTAAATATGCTCATTAATTCCATGAAAAATAGTTGATTATGTCTATGTTAATAGCACGCGTGCAGTTAAAATTCCACCGTGCACTTAAATTTCACACCTACCAATCAGAATTCAGAAAAGGAGGGAAATCGTGTAATTAAGAAACCATAACACAAACGTAGCAAAGGTATTTGCAGACGGCCATGAAACATGAACAAAAAGTACATCACATATTACGTACCTACAACTACATATAAACGAATTAATAAAAATAAATTGGGAAAGTAAATGTTACGCTAGTTGATTTATGGAACAGCATAAAATATTTAACGTGAATATATTAAATATTTTACATGTAAAACATTTGTTCTTAGGATTACGAATGTAAAAAGAGTAAACGTCAGTTGTCGTTTCTAAAGTTTTCAACATATTCTATACCAAAACTGTGTCAGAAGTGACAAGTTTTTTCCCCAATATACACGTTGTATTTTCTCTCTCATCTGTCTTTACTTTTCTTGGGAAGTAATGTTTTCATGACTTTGTCAGCGTCATTTATTTTATCCGCATACGTTCAGTACCTTCCAGTTTTAGCAAATATTTCGTGAAAACAAAAACAATGCAAGGCCCACTGAAATAGATATTTTTCGGAGGCAACACTACGTCATGAAATACATGTTTGCATGTGGAAAAAATCTGCTTGGATTTTTTAAAATTCGTATTATTCGTAAATGGAAACTAAAAAATATTGAACGTAACATGTGTATAAAGGGAGATAATTGCACTCTTGGTACATAGGAAAATGAGCGACGATAGGAGCGAGTTTTCTTGAACATACCATTTATGCAATTATCACCCTCTTTATACACTCATTTCGTTAATTACTAAAACAATATTATAGAAGGGTAAAACCTTGCCCTAAACATACATTGTCATTAACAAAATGTGAACCCGTTTTTAAGAAAATAAGTGAGCGTATCAGAAAAGACGCATTTGAAGCTCATTTTCACCCCCAAGTTTTGAGTTTTCGAGCAACTTTATAAGATATCATTTGGGGCACTTGAATCCACAAATGCAACAAAACAAAAAATCGAATACCGGGACATGAGGCTTAGGGCACCAACTGACATCTCTGCAATGATTCTGACCGGGAGGTCGTAGGTTCGAGCCCCAACTGTGGCACGATTTTTGACATTAGCTAGATGGATGGGTCGAATACAGTCGCTGCCTGGAGGAGAATTCTAGCGGCCGGCTGCTTTGATCGGTAGTTTTCCGTGATTTCTCCGATCAACATCAGGGGAATATCGAAACAGTAACCTAACAAATGGGCCATGGACCGCGCGCGATCTCTCCTTCCTCTTCCTTGTCCTATCCTTACCCTTTCTTACACGTACATGCACTACACTACCACACATCCACACATGCCGGGATACCTGTTAGGAGCTTGGAGTTTGTCCTACTGCTGCCTTGCAGGTGAGGGAAAACCATGCTAGCCTACGGGAAGGGCGGCGACGGATTTCACCATCAGGGGAGGAAGATCATCGCCACCTCCCGAGGAGCACGCCCTACACTTACGAGACTAACAACCTTAGCAGTTGACGCAGTCGGAATTAATAACTTTCTCGGTATGAGAACCTCAACAGTGTATTTCTATTGAAATCTCAAAATCGATTTTCCGGAAAATTACATTACCTTTTCTATACTACGTATAGCATTCCGTATACGTATGTACCCGAAAAAGTAACTGAAGTGCTACAGAATGGCACCAACTTTCTCGTATTACATACCTGCTTTATCTCTTTTGTCTGAACTATCTTTTCGGTGGCGAATCACTTCTGAGTGTCAGCTACCATCTATAGGTGGCTAAAGGAAATTTTTTCAATTGTTCGGTCTCCTAATGGTAAAACTGTAATATAACTCGATGAATACTATACACGAATACTGTGATTCACTTTTATATGTTTTGGATATGCAATGAATTCAATGTTTTTAGATTTGCTATCATTAACATCGGCAAACATATTTTTCATTGAAGTGCATTTATCAAGCGTTGAGTGGATTTAGACTGATAGGAATACCGGAAAATCATTCATACTTACACTACATACACTAGCACTGAGACAGACGCTGTTTGTAGCCGCATGCTCCAGATCAGACGCTGCGCTTCATCAATCCTTTCTTCTTCGAACATGAGGTTGAGGCTCTCCTCAGGAAAACTTCGTCTGACTATTACCTTCAATCTATTCAGTAAGGGAGGCCCTAGCAGAAGCTGGGCTACCGCCGACTCAACTCTCTGACACACGGAGGTACTCAAGCTCCACCACCAACTGCAAGGTTGTGTTGGTGGAGTTGCTATTGTTACTTTTTAAATAATAATAATAATAATAATAATAATAATAATAATAATATTAATAATATTGATATTATTATTCCGAACATGTTTACTGGGAGTCCTCTGCGAACATTTAGCTTACCTGTTAGTAATTCTCACAGGCTTCGACTTCGCAGCTAGTCAGCAGAACAAATACAAATGACGTTCGGTTCTGATGCCGTAAAAAGTGAAATCTTCGGGGTCTGTACAACTGTTAACATCAAGTAATGCGCAATGAACGATATATAAAATGCAAGTGCTAAATAGACAATCTTTAAATCAAAGTATGCACGACGGCAGTGCTGCTGACGGAGCGGTGTACTGAATTGTTGTTTACAGCGCACGTGGCAGCAACCACAGGCGAAGGGACGTGAGTGGGGAGGCGTAAAGCGACGGGTGACCTCGGCGCCGCCGGGGTGCCGTCGCGCGCACTTTCCCCGGCTGCCGGGGAACGGGGCCACCTGCGCCGTATGCGGCCGAAAGGCTCCCGGCCGCCACCCACGCCGCACAAACGTGGGCTCTCCCCTCACGAAACTAGAAATCAACATCGTCGCCACCTGCGGGAGCGAACGTCACGCGCACTGTTTTACGGCCTTTCGCGTTCGCCACAAATGACCGCTCGTTCCTCAGAAATCAAAATTCATTTTCAAATGTTATTTATTTATATGTATTTTACTTCTCCATTTAACGAATTTTTGAAACGCAACATCTGCATTTCTACCTCGCCTCTAGATAATAATTAATTGAGTATAAGTGCACAATAGTATTTTACAAAAGATTTATATGACTTTTTTCCTTCAAAATCACACTCACTGACGAATGTAATTTAATTAATAGGAAATGTATTGCCAATAATTATTAATACTTAGAGATTCACGAAAGAGAATTTAAACAATTCAGTAAATGAATCGTGATATATTGTGCATATGTCGTTTGTAATATATCCACTGTTTGAACTTTTATAGTTCATATTTTTATAGTAGAAAGGGAAAGAAAGCATAAAGACAACACAATTTTAAAAAAATCAAACTGAAGAGTATAATGTATCATCCTTTCTGAGATACAATTCAAAAAACTTCATGAGACGATTTGCTTTTAAATTTTTTTTTACTCCTGTAAACAATAATGATATTTATGCATGCAATTAACAATTCAGTTATCAAACATGATATTTTCACTGCTTCTAGGGCTTATCCTTTGTCTAATAACTTTTTAAATAATGTTATAGCAGAACAAAATCTTCATAACAAAATGACATTGATAATTTAGGAAAATTCTTTCGTAAAGGCATTCAAGAGGGAATGGTGAAGGGAATTATTCGTGTCTGGAGATTCCAGAGGGAAAGCTGTTATTATCTGCCCTTCTATTTAGAATGTTTTATAATCCAAATATTTTTCAGGAAATCTACAAAGGAAAAGGGAATTGGATTCTGAATTCCCTTAGGAAATCTTGATGAATCCCTTCGCAAGAGAAAGCCTCTCAATTTCAGAGAAACGCTCAGAACGAATGTCTAACTGACGCTCTTCGAGACAACGAACGCTCGTAATGAAGTTGCTTACTCCGATCAACATCGTAATCAACAAAAAGACGGTGCCTGTGATGTTACGAAAACGCGGCATTCGCACGCCGACAGCGATGATGAGTCGAAAAGAAACCAGCAATATGCGTCGTGTTGTAGAAAGTACTCAACATTTTTAAGTTAAACACGTTATTTCAACACAGTACATTGATCAGTGAATTAACTGACTTACAAAACGCGAAGACTCAGTGCACATAATTTTCTGTAATTAATGTTTCTAAAAAGCTATCGTCAATTAATATGTGGAAAAGAGTGGATTTGTTACCATTTACTCTTCGCTCATTATACAGTGACTATGAACTCTAAAATAAATATTCAGATTTCAAATATCGCACAAAAAACACCTTAATATAAACTCAAATTCAATACAAAATATTTTCCAAGGCAATATTATAGTTCAAGTACATTCATCTTGTGTGAAGACGATGCTATAAAGTTTCATCACATGACCTAACAAATAATCTCTGCAGAAACCTTTCTCATGATTCTAATAAACGTTAGCATACATTCAATAATAAGAAACACATGAGTATACTATAGTCATGTACTTCGCAGTATGTCAGATATGAGCTCATTAATTTGGATAAAACAAAGTTGTGTTCCATCCGACAGTGTGACCGTGTTAAGTCAAGAAGCGACCCTCAACCTCTAACAAACAGTTTATGAGAGTAAATATTACATTCTAATTGGCATTTCTCCTTAATTTATATAGTATCTTCATTGAGTGATAAAGTTTGCTACGTCATGTAACGATGATGAGGGGGAGCCTGATGTATTCTTGTTGGCATCGTCAGAACAAAGAAGCAAGGATATGAGTTTACAACACAATGACTTTTAAACATTAATAGAAAATATGAAACGTTCATAAAGGAAATTCCAACAGTCACAAAAAACTAAATATGCAAATATTTATTTCTTACAAATAGCACAGTAAGGTAATAATAATGCATCGTTTAACTAACAGCCCACTCAAATTACACAAATCGAGTGAAAAAAATTCTGGAATTCTGAAACATTATACTAACGCACATTATACTCAAAATCCTGAAGTGTCGGGGCTGAGCTGGGAGAGGGGTAACCGTTTAAAGGAGTTTTTTCTAGGCTTTCTGCATATATCTCCATAACTATCAATCCTACCGAAATGTTTGCTCTATACAAAATTGAAGTAGACACAATTGCCTACAAACGCTTCCCATAAGGTACCAAGTTTCAAATCTCTGGGATATTTTTTCTTCGATCATCAGTTTTTGGTCTAATTTGACAGGGCTATAAAAGTTACATTATTGAAGATAATATTTCTGTGAAAAATCTACTTCACGCTCTCCAAACAGTCCCTTTCCAAGAACATCGTACTGGGAGTTGAAACTGCTAGGTATTCCTGAACTCCTAGGTATATACTAAAGTATTCAAACTTACAAAATTTCTTGTGACACGAAATTACGTAAAACAATAGGGGCGTTTTGTATGACGCGTCTCTTGTAAATTCGTAGGCGAGAATGAAAACTCGATTTCGAGAGAAGATAACCAAGGAGGCTGTAGATCGGGATAACAACCGCCGCCACTTTATTCCAAGAAACCGGGGCCAGCCTTTCGCAACAGGGCGCTCTCCTCGCGCCCGCGCCGCAGGGTTGTAAAAGGGCATACAATGCACCTCTGCTGCCTGGGGCTTCAATGCCACGCCCACACAAATGTCAGACGAACTGCGCTTTAAAAGAGCACACACGGTCCAGTTTTTTCTCTCTTTCTCTTTCGAAGAGAGAGCAGAGCACTCCCAGGATAAACCCGGAGTTTTCTGCAAAAGGAGAGAGAGCTCTGGCAATCTCATGGACTCCAACCGACTCTGACTGACTGCCTGCAAGCGGAAACACTGATATTTGAAATATCTTGTATCGCCACCGAACGCAATGCGGATGGCACTGACGCAACGAATGTCGTTGACTCACTCACACTGTATCTGCGCAGCAGCAGCAGCAAGTACATTCTATCTTCTTTCCACGAACAGTTAAAAAAGGAGGAAGTATATTATGCAGAAATCGTTTCGTTTCTTGCACTTCTCTGGATGCAAGTTCATTTGCCATGCCCCCGTTCGTCATACAGGTCTTACATCCTCAACCTCTTTCCTTTTTTATACAAATATGGATTTATAATGCAAAATACTGTTACACGTTTCTTCCCTCTGCCTTAGGGCTTGTTCATTATTATACTTTTCTGTTTATACTAACATTATGTTCGTTTTAGTATAATTAAGAAAATGCCAACTCAGTAGTTTCGAAGAAGCTCGCAGCTCGTCAAGGCTCCGAGTTAAAAGAGGTTTCGATGTATTTTCGTTGACAGAGGGATGCGCCGTTACCGAAAAACCGCTACTGATCAGCCCACGTTTCCTTCAGAGGTGCCCAAGGCGTCGGTGATGATGTGAGGGCGGTGGGCGGGCGCCAAGAGGTGAAGGACAAAGGGGTCGGTGGTGGGGAGGCGCTTGGGGGTACGTATGTGGGGAGACGGCGGGGCAGGATGGGGAGGGTACGCGTACGAGACGTGGCGGATCGACAATGTGAAGTGAGAAGCGGAGTGGCGCTGCGAGGGTGGTGGCGCGGTGGGACGGGCACCGGGGACGCGTTTTTGGCAACGCTGTCGTCCCCGTCCGCGCAGCCGTGCCTCCGGGACAACATACGCCGGCGCCGCGCCCGTTCGCCCGGGGATGGGGAGCCGTGTGCCAGACAAAGCCGGCGTTGTGGCCGGGCCCACCGACGAGGGCGGAATGCCGACCCGGCCACAGGAGACGCGTCTCGTTCGCCCTCGCTCGAACGGAACGCGCCCCAGGCGGCCTCGCGCGCGCCCAAAACGCGGCGGCGATTGAGGTGCTAGTGTAATTAGCGCGACAGGTTCCGTGGGCGTGCTTTATTCCGGGTAGGGGTCAATCCATTTTAAATGGTCCAGAATTTAATTCATTGGTCGCTCGACCATCTCGAAAAAAAATTCATATTTTGTACATAAATTTCCTTATGTTTTGGCTGTTCAAAAGCATCTTTGATTTATTTTTATTGTAACTGGTTTATAAATGGCGGCCATTTTTGTTTTACGTCGTGCGCCATTTTTCGCGTTTGTAGCGGTTAACTCTTTTCAAAATTATTCAGCTCTAGCTTGTTCTAGCATTCTAGAATAAAAGGCATCTCAGCCGGGACAAGCTCTTGACTGGTCTTCCTACAAGTGTTGTGGTGGTTGTGGTTATGGTGGTGGTGGTGGTGGTGTGGTGGTGGTGGTGTGCTGGTGGTGGTGTGGTGGTGGTGGTGGTGGTGTGCTGGTGGTGGTGTGGTGGTGGTGGTGGTGGTGTGCTGGTGGTGGTGTGGTGGTGGTGGTGGTGGTGGTGGTGGTGGTGGTGTGGTGGTGGTGTGGTGGTGGTGTGGTGGTGGTGGTGGTGTGGTGGTGGTGGTGGTGGTGTGGTGTGGTGTAATGGTGTGGTGTGGTGTGGTGTGGTGTGGTGTGGTGTAATGGTGTGGTGTAATGGTGTGGTGTAATGGTGTGGTGTAATGGTGTGGTGTAATGGTGTGGTGTAATGGTGTGGTGTAATGGTGTGGTGTAATGGTGTGGTGTAATGGTGTGGTGTGGTGTGATGGTGTGGTGTGCTGGTGTGGTGTGATGGTATGGTGTGCTGGTGTGGTGTGCTGGTGTGGTGTGCTGGTGTGGTGTGATGGTGTGGTGGATGGTGTGATGTGATGGTGTGATGTGATGGTGTGGTGTGGTGTGATGGTGTGGTGTGGTGTGATGGTGTGGTGTGTGGTGTGCAGCGTGGTGTAGCGTGTAGTGTTGTGTGTGTGGTAGTGTAGGTGTTGTGTGTGGTGTGTAGTGGCCGTGTGGTGCAGTGTTGTGTGGTGTAGTTGTGTGGTGTAGTGGTAGTGTTGTGTGGTGTAGTGGTAGTGTTGTGTGGTGTGGTGTGGCAATTGTTGTGTGGTGTAGTGTGCGTGGTGTGTGTGGTGTAGTGTGTTGTGGTTGTAGTGTTGTGTGTGTGTAGTGTGTGTGGTGTAGTGTAGTGTTGTGTGGTGTAGTGTAGTGTGTGTGGTGTAGTGTAGTGTGTGTGGTGTAGTGTAGTGTGTGTGTGTAGTGTAGTGTGTGTGGTGTAGTGTTGTGTGGTGTAGTGTTGTGTGTGTGTAGTGTTGTGTGGTGTGTGTTGTGTGGTGTAGTAAGTACGTGTGGTGTGGTGTAGTGTGGTGTAGTGTTGTGTGGTGTAGTGTTGTGTGGTGTAGTGTTGTGTGGTGTAGTGTTGTGTGGTGTAGTGTTGTGTGGTGTAGTGTTGTGTGGTGTAGTGTTGTGTGGTGTAGTGTTGTGTGGTGTAGTGTTGTGTGGTGTAGTGTTGTGTGGTGTAGTGTTGTGTGGTGTAGTGTTGTGTGGTGTGGTTGGTGTGTGTAAGGGGTCAGGATAGAACGAAGAAAAAAAGGAAAGTTCGCGCGCGGTTCACGGCCCGTTTGTTATGGTACTTCTCTGGCATTCGCCTAGTTTTAATCGGAGAAACCACGGAAAACTACCAACAGAGCAGGCGGCCGACACGATTCTCCTCCAGAAAATCCGCCATCGTTGGGCTCGAACCCTGGCACCTATCGGTCAGAGGCATTGCAGTGACTTAAACTGATGCCCCGAACCACCTTTACCGGTCACAGCGCTATGTAGATCAAAGCGATATGCATATTACCATATTTAACAATATTATTCCTATCTTAAAAATGCACACACTTCAACAAAAGCAATGGCTAAATTCCTTTGAAAACACTAACCCTCGTAGGTTAACATTAAATGATAAAATGAAAGAGTGTAACATCGTAACCAATTCTGTACTATAATTCTTTCAATTCTCCTTCAGATGTTTTATCTTCCGTACATCAATGGAAAGGTGGTAATTATTAAAGCTCGAAAGAATGTAAAAACTAAACAATAATATTCTGGGCCAAAAATCATGCAATACTTTTCGAGTTTTATTTACTGGTCTGTAAGTGTTTAACAAAAGTCAGAGGGAACAATGAAGTGTTATTTTCTCATGCTGATTTACAGAAAAACAAACATATTTCACCAAGAAATCAAAGAACATGAAATATTTCGTGTTATGATACGATAAAAACGAACTTGGCATAAACAAAACGTGAGATTCTGTGTTTTATACGTGAGCGCGTGGGAGTACACTACTTTTTGTTCGCTCTGGCTTAGATTCTACTGCAGCGCGTTGCGGCGTAGTGTGCTATCAAGTGTGTAACAAATTACGATAAGATCCACGAGGCCGTGCGACTCAACGCAATGTCGGATCACAAGGCCTTTTATGTAAGATATTTATTCCTGTCCCTCCACTATCTCGCTCTCTCCCTCTTCATAAAAAAAACAGCAAAGAAACTGTAAAGAAACTATGGATAAACAAATACAATAGTAGCGCGGTACGAGAGGCCTAGTCACGAGAGGGAAAAAAAAATCACGGTTTCGTTCTATGATATTTCGAATCAACAGACTAGTAGGTAGAGCAACGCACGATGGCGTTGTATCACACTTTTTTAGTGACATGAAAATAACCTTTCTGGCCGAATTCCTGAAATAATGAGACGGTTGAACTACGAAGAAACAATTTTCCTATGCTCGATCAATGAACATGACACAAAAAGAGAGCATAAGTAGAAATCAACAAAACACACATGCATACAAAAGTATTAGGAATCCTTCAGACTACGGGTTCCCAACGAGGTTGGTATTGGAATTTTGAAGGGGGCAATGAAAATTAAGGGGTCGACTAGGGTTTGGAGGTCGAGTATGAACTGGTGACTCGCCGGTACAATAAAGATTAAGATGGCATTGATTACATACAAATAAGTTAATGATTAATTTTTACTTTCTCGTATACGTACGAATATAATTTACGTACTATAGCAATTTACGCACTAGAATAATTTATGAAGAATAGAGGAAGTTATGTAATGCTGCGGAAAATCGATTTTGAGATTTCAACGGAAATGCACGTTTTGGTGCCCTTGTACCGAAAAAGCGTGTTTTTTCAAAACGTCTGTCCGACCGCCTGTGAACATCACTAGTGCTAAACTATTCGTAAGATTCTTTCCAAAACGAATAAACCCCGGCATATCTGGCTGGACTCGAAGTTCTGCTATTTTGAAAAACACTTTAAATTTTGGGGGTACTTTATATGAAGCCCCTGGGACGTTTTAAAATTTTCTTACAAATGGCTCAACATTTTTTCTTTACATTTCTTGTAAGAATAGAATGAAACACACTTATAACGGTGGCATAGGTCCATTTCTTACTGTTAACTCCGAATTTTCGAAGAAAAGGTTGATTTTTTCAGCCTCCTACAACTTTTCTTAAAATTACAACATTGAAGATGAAGAGTTTTTTCTTTAAGTGAAATTTGTTCTCCATAATTCGTTTCATTGACGTCATGTACACTTAACTGAAAATTGCAGTAGTTTTCTCACACTTTTGTGTGAAATATGTGCGATATTATAAAATATCAAAAAGAAGAATTTCTCAAACAATATTACACAAATGTAATTTTTTGACATCTCTCTCGTGGCGTTAATGTTTACGCTACCGGCGTTTTTCAAATATTAATACATTTATGAGTATTTAAACTTTGAATGATTTCTAATAGTTTCATGTGAAAATGAGCTCGCAATCTGCATTTTCAGATACGCTCAAACGCCATTTTGTCGAAAATGGCTCCGAAGTTTTTCTTTAATTTTTTTTTGAAAATCTAGTGGGAAATGGAGTAAATAACGTAACATTAATGTCACTTTCATATGTTTTTTTGTTTTGTCAAAAATTACACAAATGAATTTTTTGAAATATCTCTCACTCCATTAATACTTATTTTAGCAGCAATTTGTATACGTTATTGCATTCGTGAGTAGAAGTGCTTCAAGTGAATTCCAATATAGTTTCTCCAAAACCCAAAAGTTTCTTGTGAAAAAGCGCTTCAAATTTCGCATTCACAGGAACTCTTAAACGGCATTTTCTAAAAAACGGCTCCAAACTTTTTAAGCGAAAATTGCCATATAGGACGAGGTTTAACTCTACAATATTCTTAGAGTCATATTTCAGCTCTACCATTACGAGGCCAAAAATTGAGAAAATGTTAATAAAATGTACTTTGGGTGACGTCCGAAGTCAACTGAGAGGAGGGTGAGGCAAAACCGAAAATTTAGCCCAGACCAAAGAAATTAGAAAATTAGTACGAGAATGTCTGTGCCATTCTGAAGTACCACTAGTTTTCTGATATAGATCCACTTAACATCAAATAATAAATTACAAATCCGCACCTCTTTTTTCGCATGTTTTTTAGGATGTTTGGAAAACTCAGAAAATTGTGTATTCACAACATTTCTCTATCGCTCAAGAAAATGTTCTCCTCAATACGCATTCTAGAAGTGAAGAATGGCCAGTTCTTATCAAACGCTCAAAATAGCTTGCATTTAGTAACCATTGCACACCTAAGAAAATTAGAAACTAACCTACTCAGAGGTTAAAATGACTCGGACTATCATTGGAAATTGAAATATATTCGAAAATATTGGTATGCGGAATTGTTATCTGTAAGTGGTTAATGTGCAATCTTTTGTGTTATTTTGTATGTTATTGAGGAAATGCAAGATAGTCAACGAAGAAAACAATTCTTTTCAAAGAGGTCGAGGCAAAAAGTTGGAAATTGTTTATTTAGACTGTGGCTGAGTGTGCATGGAAACAAGGTTGCTTTCGTTCTTGCGTCGTAACTCACGCATTACAATGAGACAAGTTAAATGAACATTAACTAGAATTTACTGATTAACACACAACATAGTGCAAACACAAAGTAATTTTATATAAACAAATGTATGGGTTTAGGATATAAACGTTCTTACACAGTATTTCAAATCAGAAATGGATTCTCCTCGGCATTGGAATTGTCGATATTTGAGATTCAATTTTATCGATGTATCGTTATTCTTTATTGAATAAATGTCGACGATACATTAAATAATTGAATGAAAACTACACATTGTACTCAGTCTACAGATTCAGTTCAAAGTAATCTTATAGACAGAGATTCATTCATCTTAAACAATATATCGATTCCAAGCAACATTGGAAGCATTATCACTTTTTCACTTATATTGACGGTTCGTTCATTCCCTGTTCTTGGTAAAGAAACGACAAACTGCTGTGCCTCCACCTTGCTCTGCTCGGCGTGAAGGGGCCGTGCGGCGACGGGTCGGTGAGCGGTGGGTGTCCGCTGGTCAAGGGAGACCGGGCGACGCCGCCGCCGCCGCCGCCGCCGCCGCCGCCGCGCCGTGCAGGCCGCTCACGTGCACCGCAGCTGCGCCCGGCTGGGCGACCTGCCGCACATGGGCGACTGACGGTCGACTGATCCGATCGGTTGTTTGCCATTGTCGATTACTTCGATCAACACCAAGCGAATGCTGGAGTAGTTCTCAAACATAGGGATATTTCCTTCCCCATCCTTGCCCTTATCTCCCTTTCCCCTAACACACACTTATTTACACTACATAACCTCACATGTTGGAAGACTAGTCGCGCACTTAGAGCTTGTCCCTGGTTAGTCGTGGGCTGGGCGATTCCCTGTTGGCGGAGATTGGTAGAGGAGTATCAACTAGTGGTGTGCCTCTACGCGTAAAATCCATAGTGTACGTCTGCACGTAAAGAACGTACACTGTGTAGCCAAAGAAAATATATATTTTTTGTGTGGCAGGGGCGAATCCAGCAGGGTCATGTTCCCCCCCCCCAAATCAACATTTAATTGTAATTATACTCTATTTATTCAAAATAATTAGTGCCACGTATTGATTGATCACATCCAAAGAAGATACTACCATTATGAATAAGCATTTTTTAAACTTCAAGTTAACATTTGCTTGCTTCAAAAACATTTAGGGCGGGAGAGGGTTTACGATCTCTGGGCGAGATTATTACCGACTATAATATAATCATCAGTAAATAACATAACGCTAAGTAAGTTAACAAAATGGATACAATAACTATATTAAGATATATAATAATACAAACATTATAATATCATAAAAAGTTATATAAACATTCTATAACATATTTTTACAGATTTTTAAACAATGTGGACGATAGTGAAAAAAAATTAAAATCAATTTTATCTGTTGAAAAATTTGAAATTCGCACGAAAACGTGATAGGAAAATTTTTTCATCAATGTTTACACAAATTATACTTAAATGATTGAAAAACCTCACAGACAAAAGGCTCATTTACAACTTTTTGCTGACTAATGTTTGCCTTTATGTGGAAAGAATGTATATTATTGAAATAAAATCATCAAACCCCTTTTGTTTCTAGGTTTATGTATTGTTTCTAATATATATTAAATTACTCAGTTGTAGATTTATTAATTATTGACAATGAGACAATCGTAGAAAATTAATCATTGTCACTGCCTTCTTCAATAACTAGAATCATCCGTATCATTCTAAAGAAAAATTCACCAGTCAAGAAAAAATTCAGTCAAAAAAAATTCAGTCAAAAAAATTCACCAATCACAAAAAATTCACCAGTCAAAAACAATTCACCAGTCAAAAACAATTCACCAGTCAAAAACAATTCACCAGTCAAAAACAATTCACCAGTCAAAAACAATTCCCCAGTCAAAAACAATTCACCAGTCAAAAACAATTCACCAGTCAAAAACAATTCACCAGTCAAAAACAATTCACCAGTCAAAAACAATTCACCAGTCAAAAACAATTCACCAGTCAAAAACAATTCACCAGTCAAAAACAATTCACCAGTCAAAAACAATTCACCAGTCAAAAACAATTCACCAGTCAAAAACAATTCACCCAGTCAAAAACAATTCACCAGTCAAAAACAATTCACCAGTCAAAAACAATTCACCAGTCAAAAACAATTCACCAGTCAAAAACAATTCACCAGTCAAAAACAATTCACCAGTCAAAAACAATTCACCAGTCAAAAACAATTCACCAGTCAAAAACAATTCACCGGTCAAAAACAATTCACCAGTCAAAAAAAATTCAGTCTAAATTTCTGACGGTTTGACAATTTTCGCCAAGTAGGTCGGCGCCGAATCCCACGTTCTAGCAGCATGGGACAAACAACGTAATCTCTCGGGATAAAAAATTCACTACACTTATGGAATTGACAACCTATATAGTTGACACGCCCGGAAACAAGTCATGCGACCAACGCGTCAATAGTCACGCGACTGATGACGGGTAAGAAGCTGCAATACAGACAATCCGCAGCACGAGACGTACATGCAGTTAATACGAGTATGCAATAAAAAATAATTTCATTTTTGCACGGTGTATCACTTATAACCTAAATTATAGCCGATAAAATACCTTTCAGTCAAAACCCTATCAAAAGCGGTACAGCACATTCCGAGATCATCCTGGATAGACGGGCAAAAATTGTAAAATGGGGTTTTACACCAATTTACCACCATGTGTGTTTATTATGACTTATTTTGAAGGAAAAAAAGACAATCTTCAATTTTATTTATATTGTTTCCTTATTTTGGTCCAAAAGAAAAACTACGAATCTACTTAGATATTAATTTAAAAATGATTAAAAGAAGAATGGGGGACCAATATACAAACAGTCCCAAAGGTACCCCGTAATGGTTTTACTTCTTGAAAAATGTCATCTATCCGAAACGAGTTTCACATCCCCGATTCAATATGTCATCAAACATTCGACAGTGATTTATATCTTCAATGCATTACTTTATATTTCTGGGAGAGAAAAAAAATCATTAAATGGAAAATTTTAACTTCCTTGAGCATGCAAATATTCCACGGGAATAAAAAGTCTGAAATCTAGAACTTCGTCTTTTACACATGGCAATAACATTTCGCAAGGTTGATAAGAGTAACATGAAGTTACAAGTGTCATCCTCGCTGAACTGTCAGTGCCAGAGGCCTTGCGCAATTGCACCCGGAAAGCATTCGTGCAATTCCAACAAGAAACTTTCCCGTGATCTGCAGCAATTCCTCGATTGCACGTCCGACCCGCCTCACCTGCACTCGAAAGAATGCAGAAGGCTCTTTGATCGCTATGAACTGTGAACTCAATGAACTGTGTCAACGCGCAAGTCCTAAGGACACACTATACTAAATCATTTAATATTCTAAGCATTTCCAGAACTACACATTTCCCATTTTACTTCACTTTACTGTGATGAGTCAAAAATTTAATACATATTTGTCAATTTGTAAATTACAATACTTAACCTGCCTTCGACGAGGTATCGGAAGTATAATCTAAGCCCACTTAGAATATTCTTATTTTTTTCTTATTATTTAATAAAAGAAAAACTACTACGTGAATACTATGTAAAAGTTATTATTGCCATTTCAAACAGGAAATGAGGGCACAAATATAGTTAAAAGAAATCAAAGTGATTCTGAGGACAGATATTGAGTCTGAGTGAAAAGAGAACAGTCTGTAAAAACCAGTATTGTGATTTTATAAGTGACAAAGAGTAAGAAGATAAAATCTACAACCGCTGCGAACTAATCACGGTGAACTCACATGGAATTCCTTTAAAGGAATTAGTTGTTCTGTTAGGTCATCTGGAGAGTAGGATTTCCAATTTAATTTTAATTAGTAATTTTGTTTAGATGTTTTTGAATTAATGTATGTTAAAAAATCATTATTGAAACTGACTGCATTTCAACAAATTCAGTGAGATATAATTATGACAACCAAATCGAAGAATATTACAGAAAATCATGGACCTTAATATTAACTAGGTATTTTATCATAGATATATAAATTACTTAAAAATACAATGGAAGAAAAAAATAGTACATGTACTATATTGAACACAAAGAACAATGTTCACAAAGTTTAAAATAATTTATATCTCACCTTTCACACCGTTTTTACTCATACAACAATTAATACTTGTTTATAATGCTGTCATTCTGTTAGAAAGAAAGAGGTAATACATGATTCTGTTGTTGGGGACTCATTGTTTTCTTATATTATGGGCACTGTTTTATGACAGTTCTCTCAAATGCCGAAGGTAACATGTTCAAATGTATTGTAGTACTGTTTCGAAATATTACCAACAAAGGAAGAGTCTGAAACTAAGGCTCCCCTGCAACAAAAATCGAACCATAAACAATTAACTCACAATCGTAAATGCGAGCAAACGGAATTTATCTAGCACATTTTTCGATCTCTATGAAATGCACCATGATGTAGCCGAAATTTCTCAACAGTTTATTTAAGTACATAACATTCCTAGTTCATTAAAAATAAAATGCTACCATAAAATAAAACGGGTTCTTTCATTTTTACCAGCAATACATTTTTCTTTAAAAAAGCCTTCGGAAATCTTCTCGGTGTTTATTTACTTTAAGCCTTCAGCAAATTTGTCAGTGTTAATAATTAAAACATTAAATCTAATTAGTTAACTCCAAAACAATGCCGAAATGCACAGTTGGGCATGGTCTTGTAAAAACTGAAACATCTCACTGGAAGAGATACGAAACAACCTTTCTCCAAAAAGGAAAATAAGGTCAGTTAAGTTTTAAACGAGTCCTTTTTCCGAATTTTATTCACAATAAAATATATGAATTTTAATTTATACGATGGAATTTTATTTTGATATTTTTTAATGGCTCTAAAGGTATGTTATTCAAGAGGAAACAGACGTTACGAATATCCACAGTACACTTTCATATCCGTCCATCATACACTCACGACCTAATAAATGCGCCGTCTTCCCGGCGGAAGGGAGGGGAGGGGAGGGTTCAGTGAACGTACGCACGTGAAGAGTAGATAGGCAAATGTAAGAAATGTGCCGGAAAACGGCAAGCGAAGTACGCACACTTAGAGGTAGACAATTAAATTTCATAACGTACTTTCTGCGATCTCTTAATTGGAATTATCTCAGTCAGTTCACACATCTAAAAACTCAATTCAAGAGAAAACTAGAGGTGCTACCAAAGCATGTATTTTCTCGCAAAATTATGTTATCGTTATGTAATATTATGACAAAAATTCTGCCTTTCTTACACTTCAAATATCACTATATCGTATATAAACGAAGTGTGAAAATAGATTTTTTTACGTGTATTCGTTACTTCTGCGGTAAAATTCATGTGAATCGATGCTACCATGTCCATTGCATTTGTTTAAGAGGTTTTTCATTTCTACGCAGGAGGAAAGCATTAAGGCCCGTTTTCACGGTGGAATATGTCACGACATTTTGCGTGTTTCTCGGTAGTGCCGCTAGGTGTCGCATGATCGCGACATTTTATCAAGCTCTGCTTGATTCTGGTGTGACTTTTGCGATAGCAGAGACACCTCGCGGTAGAATTTGTAAGCATATCAGACTGCAAGCAGTCACGGTAGGAGCAACTTCGCCAGCTCCAAGCAGGACCTGAGCACTGCTCAGTGAGCAGGACACGGGGCACGGGCTGGAGCCGGGGTCCAAAGTCGGGCGGGCTGGGCGAAAGTGATTAGGACTTGCCGACTGGCGTAACCTATAGCTATGGCTTGTCTCGAATAGAAGTTGCGAGTAAAGTTAATAACTACTTGCCTCGGAGGAAACTTATTTCACAATTTTATTAGTAACACCATAGTCCTGATAGCATTGGCATACGAATATGAATAGAGAAATATTTGTTTTTAGGTTAGGGTGACATGAAACAGTGGCTTGTACATTACTTAATCGTGATTAGTTTCTAGCGTTTATGTTTGTGTGGAAAATCTTCGTGAATTTTCATCTTCAATTTGCGTGTAATGTCACGTATCTTCGAATTAAAAATGTTTTAGTATATTGTTTTCAGTCGAAACGAATATGTTTACCTGTGTAACCTAAATAGGCTTCATTTTTGTGTAAATGAAAAGTTGTTTGAAGATCGATTTCCTAACGAAAAATTTTAAAATCGAATTGAAATGTAAAGATGGTCAAAATTAAATAATAACAAAAACTCTACATTGGCTATATTATAGATACAATTGTTATTTTTTGTAGTAAAATATGCCAGATAGTATTTGGTGTGTAAGCATTATACTTTTCAATAATTCCCCAATCAAATAATATTTGCTGCTTCATACCCCAAACTAATTCACGATTCACTGTCAAAAATTTACAAAATTCATATGAAGTTAATTCATGGGATATATCTTCATTTTATGTAAGATTCTTGCATTATGTAGAAATAGTGAGTCTTTCAAGTGTAGGGCATATCAAGACATGAATGTATTGTATGTGTATCAATAATATTATTACAAGACTCAGGGATGAAGATTGAAAATTAATGTTAACAACCCTTGTTTACCCAGAAACGATGGGCATTTCTACCTAAATTTGAAATAAAGTATATCCAGATTCATAAATAAATCTAATAGTCTTAATAATAAAATGAATGTTCTATGCTCTAATTTTACAAGTAAAAGAACCTTCTGTGCTCATCACTTCCTATCTACTCATAATGTATTTTTCCATATCTATTTATTCAAGTAAACAAACCCACATGTTTCAAATTGATTCTTTAGGCTATGGAAACATAATTCTTAAGTTTCAAATTAGTATTATTTTTTTAAAATTATTATTATTATTTATTTATTTTTTATTATTACTTTCTGTTCAACAATATGTCTTTCAGAGCTTTGAAATTTACAAAGAAGGACAGTTGTTATGGACACTAAACAGTAACCTCTTTAAAAGGATTTATTAAGGTAAAATTTGAGAAAAAAAATGTAAAGATAAGATTGGATTGGAAATATGAGAAAATAAAACTACAGAAGATGAAATTTGTCTTTAGAAAATTTAGAATTAATTCCACGAGGAAAGGGATAAGATTTACCAAGATGAAAACATTGTGCATGATGTAATGAAGGAAGAGAGTTCAAAAATTTGAGACTATAAATTTTAATCAGTCATGTATTGTAGGGAGATTTAATTCATTATGAATTTGTATATTGGGCATAAACCAAGGTGTATGTTGAATTTTTCTAAAGAATTTATTTTGGGTATTTTTAACTTTTTGTATTTTTGATTTAGCTTCATTTGACAAAATTGGATATGCATATGTTAAAGTAGGCCTATTAATTGAAGTGTATATTAATTTAGCAGTTTTAACATGAAGAGTTTAGTTATTATAAGGGAATTTAGTTTGTGTATTTTAATAGTAGTTTTTTGTATCACATTTTTAATATGAATTTTCCAGTTCAGTTTTGTGTGTAAATGGAGACCTAAATATTTAACATATGAAGAGGAATAGGAGTTTTATGAATGAGAAGGGGAGGACTTATTGGCTTACATAACGTACATATTTTGGATTGGCATTTATTCATATTGATTTTCATTCTCCAGTTGTTGGCCCAAATTGAATAACATTTAAAATCTATTTAAATACTTCGACTTGAAATACGTATTTTAAATACATTTTGCTTCGGTGTCACGTGACTAAAAATGTCGTGGAAGTAGATGTCAACGTGTAAACGCGCACTCTCGACTTTCAAGGAAAGTCACGACTGTGAAAGTCGCGCCTTTCAAATGTCATGGAATATTCCATGACATATTCCATCGTGAAAACGGGCCTTTAGGCACGTAGGCTCGGGTGGACGGAAGTAACAGATCCTGTACACCCACCGTTCCGCTGGCGCAGCCATTACAAATGTAGCCGCCTGGCGAGACGAGTGCTGGCACTCGTCTGAGTGTCGCTGACGACGAGGCGCTGGCAATCTCCAGGCCCGTGACGCAAGTCCTGTTGCTCCCGCCACCGCCGCAAGCACCGCGCAACGCAGCCGCTGCCGCTGTCGGTTTGACGAAACCACAGAACCTCCGCTTGACTCACGCACTCCATGCAAAGGAACTTGTTTCCTACAACTCGCTCACCAACCCGTCGAAGTATTAAAACACTAAGGACTTTCCGTTAGGAAGACGTTTTGAGCATTCTATTCAATCAAATTTCGAGATTTTTTTTCTTTCAATGAAAGGCTTAGGCACTAGTATTCTCTTCTTACCCGGTTTATAGTGTAAACACTAAATAATAATAATAATACCTTAAATTAATGGAATGGATGCTTAACTGCCAGCTGATCATTACTTCGTTTTGTTTGGCGAGTTTCAATCGATCTGAGGAAAAAATCCGTTTCGTCTACTAGCGAGGGTGTGTCGATGTCAGGTTGTAACCTGACACCTTTAGAGAAGCGAAGATAGAAGGATGCGAAAATTAATGAGTGTCACTTCTGTAGGTGTTTTTTTCTTCCCAATTACCGTCAAATTTGGATGAATATGTACTAGTTCTGATTAAGTAACACTATATAATAGAATAATACTATACTAATGGACTGAACAGATATTACAAAATGTTTGTCTCAAAAATACGACTTGCACATTACTTTTACGGTACTCAAAATAGATTATAGCACAAAGAAAATATAGATTTGAGATTCAGTTCACATGAATTCAACTTACAACACATTCAGACCAAAAAAGGAAAGTTCCGAGTGAATAAATAACGGGTTATTTAGAAAGTGACAACTTACAAGGTCAATGTCAGCAGCAGATGCAGGAAGTACGACTCCCACAGACCGACGCGGAAGACCTACGCGGATTGGCCGCAGCGGAAGTTTCGCATCACGTGTTGCCTTATGAGCACGTTTAGACCTGCGCGACAGACCAGCGTCGCGGCAACGGATTGGCAGCGTTTAATCGGTGGCGAAATTTGTAACGCAGTCAGACGCGTTTCTTCCGTTGCAGTTCGAGATTCTTCCGCCCGTGTTCGAGACTCTTCGCTCTCTGGGACGGGCGACCTTGCCAACCGTCACCAAATGCTGCCTCATAATTGACGCTCCGGTGTGAACGGTCCAGCGAATTCCGCGCTCGCGTCTAGCTCGGAACTTTCCGCGCCGGTCTGTGGGAACCTGTATTCCCAGTGGTGGTATTTCTGGCGTCTTCGTTGGTGCCCAGAAACAGTTGGTCTCAACACTATAAATATTCAAATCAAGAAATTTACAAATATTCAAAAGAAGATATTTTTCAAGACTTACATAGCGATTCCCGGATTTCTTCCAAGAAATAAAAACATAACTGGGGATCACTTCAGAATTAATTTATTTGCCTCAAAAGTGAATTCGAAATAAATTAAAAACTACCGCAAAATTTTTATGCCAAAGACATCTTTCTTAAATAATGATCCAAAACGACAATATCTGAATGCTAATTACGTAGAATTGGAATATGAGAATAGCTTTCAGTACCAACATTTTTAGAAGAGTATGATAGTCAAAAAACGTGTAGTTATAGGAATGAAAATGAATATAAATAATTTCTGACTCCTATTTTTGTACCGACAACATTAAATATTCGTAAGCATGAGTCAGAGGTGAGAAGTGCCAGTGACTCTGCACCTAGCAAAGAATCGCTAAACAGAAACGTCAACCACTCTCTCAGTACAGAAATAATAGGGATGTGTGACGCAACGTACAGATTATGATCACATTCAGAAATTCGTTCGTAAAACTTTATGACGATAAGATCGTATTTTGTACAACGTAAACATTATTAATATGAACTATTGAATGTCCAATTAATGCTCGTTCATTGGCTGCATTTCACATGAGCTCACGACATAGAAATGAATAAATCGTTCGTCACGAACTTACGTATGAGACCGGGGTAGGCGGCTTGTACTTGAGTAAGACACCTACAGAAAATAGAATATCTCTTGCTCACAAATGCATTCCACTTCATCACCGGTGCCCACAGAAATGCCCTCTCTCTTGCTCATCGAGCCAAACCTACGTATGGAAAACTTACTTCTCACGTAATATGATTAAAACGTTTCCGTGAAAAAGCAATCGACATTTTGATGATTGATTATTCGACATTGAAGCCATCTCCGTCAACTTAATAGATTTATTTAGAGAGGCGATGAAATTCAATATTAATCCAAATCGTTTCGATATAATGTTTCGACAGGCATTATAGTTTTAGAAGAGAAGTCCCAATTGTACATTAGTATATATAACAATTTACTAAAAGTGATACAATAGATAATAACATAAGTACAGCCTTTGTGGATTCACAGCCTGGATAATATGCGCACCTAAATGCTACAAAGCACGTACGACAGATCCGAGACGGGAATTGAACCTATCGGCAACCGTCTTGCAGTCACCTTGATGAGGAGCAGGGCATCTTGGCATCCGCAGCTTGACAAGCTGCTCTCTCGTGTGAGCGGCGACTGGGGGAGTCTCCAGAAGACGGAGATGGCCGCCTGCGTTGTCATGGCCGCGGGTGAAGGATTAGGGGCAGCCGGCGGGATTTCTTTTCCGCCCACGAGCTGCCCCCGACCGCCTTGGTTGGCGCAGCGCGGCGCGCTCGTTCGCTCGCTCGCCCGACACAGTGACCAGCCGGGCGGGAGGGGCGATAACGCCGCCACTTCGCGCGGGCGGGGCGCGCTGCCGGTGGCCATGTGAGATGACGGTGGGCTCGGGAACGCGCACGCGCGGGCGGCAGGAGGGAGAGCGCAAGCGCGCTTGCAAAAGGGATGCCTGCGACCTTGGGAGCAGCGGCCGGGTTGTGATTGGCGCGGGGGCGTCTGCGAGCCGCACCTGCTGCCGCCGCCGCCTCCACCTCCACCGATGCGAGAGCCTTGTTTGTATGCACGAACCCAAACGCGCAGGCGCGGCCTCAGCAGGCAGCGAAGTACTAAGGCGCATTTTGCTCGTCGCGACACACCTAGATTTCATACTTCCCTAGGAAGGGAGATTCTAGGTTCCTTTCAATGTCAAGGCAGTTTTATGAACTTCCATTTTAGATATATACAAAGGACTGTGACAACAATATGAATGAGTGGAGAACTGTCATCAACGGTAATGCACATGAGATGGGACATATATGGAACTTTTTATCTATATTGATGGTCAGATTTCAAAATCTCGTACGTCTCATTAATGTGATAAATCATATTCAAATACATTCAAAATCACTAAATAATTATCTATCATGTATTGAAAGCTCGCAAGTTTATTTTCACAAATAAAGGCCCAAACAATACAAAGAAAAATATTGTCTTCCAAATTGTTTCTATGCGCTCCTGTAAAATTACTCAAAATAAACTTATGTAGCTTTAAATCTGACCATCGATATATTAATCTACGTTCGAATAAAGTATCTAATAATGTATTTATCGAAATATCTAATATATTAAATCGAATAATGTATTTAATAAGAGAAGCGTTAACTATTATAGTACAAGATGTGGAAACGATTCATGAACATTGAATGACAATGAAGTCGCGATACTCTCTTCAAATTAACGGAGATGCAATCTACTAGTATCACGTCAAGGTCATTAATATTAGAGCACCTACCTCGCGTATCTTACCACAATTAACAACAGAAACATAAAAGAGATTGCTGAGCACCTTCTACTATTTCTATTTCAGGCACATGAAATAGGAAAAAAAATAATTGAAAATACGCGTCGCATTACTGGCGAATTCTCGAAGACGACTGAAACAAGGTAAGTTCTAATATAAAATATTTTACAACAAAAAGTGGAGCAAATCGGGAATGTTGGTAACAAATGGTCGAACATTTCAAGTTTCAACACCCCCACAGTTCCGAGAATCATAGCGGAAACGACACTTTCGCTGACCCGTTTGATACATTTGGGAAGAAATTTCTTTACATTTTGAATTATCAAAAATTCAATCTCTGAAACAAGTATGGCCTGTAGATGACAAGTATTTCTACGTAATTTTCAAATTTTTAGTACTAAAGAAATTAAATTGTGTTCTATTCATTATAATGAATTATTAATATGAGTTGCCACTTGTTCTACAATAAAATTAATAACTTTTCCAATAACTTCCCATTTTTCTTCCTTCTTTTGGTAGTGTGCTTTTTAATAGTTCGCCCCCTTCTAAAACTGTTCCCCCTCCTCTAAAACGACATGAACAAGAACATGAAAGCATGGAGGTCGGTAGCTTATACAGTCGATTATGTACACCTAAATAAAAATCATCGTGAATGATCCATCCAGGTAGAAACCGTTTACGTCCACGTCTTGTATACGGCGATGTTTCTAAAGGCACGGACTCTAAGTCTCTTCTGCGGAGGCGCAGTGCAAGGAGCACAGCTGCAGGCGGCTGGGGCTGCGGGACGTGCAGGAAGGCGAGCGGCGCGCGTCATAGGTCTCGCGCGTTCACGGAAAGCGTGAACGCGCTTCTTGTGAATCACGGCTCCCCGACAGACACCTGAGAAACAGCACGCGCCCCGAAATAGGGCCGGGGAAAACACGCACGCGAGCGGCGATCTGCGCCGTTGCCTTCAGCATCTCCATGTCTACAACCGTCACGCCCGCCAAGGAAATCATCCAAACTTTAAATGCTTGATTTATAGAATTTTCGTAAACTAGAGATCTTAGTGAGCTTTCAAATTCATAATTTTTTTATAATTAAACATTGTTTTGTTTTTGTATTACCACGACGGGGGGGGGCGTAAAAGGTAAATTCAATTTTCACCTAAATCATTTCAAAGAGGACACTTCCATCTTGACGGAAGAGTGAGAGGATTATCCGCTTTGAATGAAAATTGAGAAGTTATATGAGCATCTAAATTTAGCATTTTTTTAACAATTTTTTACGCACTACTTCACTTTTTACTTTCGCGTATGGGTACGTATATACGGAGTGATATACGTAATATAGAGAAACTTATGTTAATGCTGCGCGAAAAAACGGCAAATTTTCGGCACAAAAATATTCATATCTGGGTTCTGACCACAACAAAGTGCATTAATCCAGTTGCTAAATTAAGAAAATCCTCTAACATGTGGTTTGGCCAGAATCCCTGTTTTGTGGGGCCGTGATGCCAAAAAACCAATTGGAAGTAAAACGTTCGTCCGTCCGTCCGTCCGTCTATGAACACTATTAGCGCACAAACCATCCGTACGATCTTTTCCAAATTCAAGCCACCCATGTCCATCTTGCTCCAGTTGAAGCTTTGAAATTTTGAAAAACATTTTTTAAAATTTGGAGGTGTTATACATGAAGCCCACTGGACATTTTCAAAATTTTCTCCAAAATGGCTCCAAATTTTTTCTTTAAATTTCTTGTAAAAATAGAGTAAAATACACTTACAAAGGCGCTATAGGTCCGATTTTCCAGGAAACTGCATTTTCGAAAATTACAAAAGTTTGTATTGTTTCCGGTGTCTTCCTACAATTACAAAATTAAAGATAGATTTTTTCCTTGAAATAAAATTTGTTGTCCATAATTAGTTCTTTCATGAATTTTTTTTCTGAAAATTTTAGTAGTTTTTGTGCAACAGTGCGTGCAATGATTGCAATTTTAAAAAAATACAAAACAAGATTTTCTTGAAAACGACTCCAAATTATGTATACGAGACAGATTCCGTCCGTCCGTTTGTCCGCGTATTGGGGAGTATGCATGGGCTCTAAAAATGTCAAATAACTTATCTCGAAAATTCAACAGCTTTCTCTTAAAATGAGCTCAAATTTTCGCATTTTCAGAAACGCTCAAACGACATTATTTCAAATAGGGCTCCAATTTTTTCTTCGAACTTTTCCAACTGACAGTGGTAATGACACTGTTTATATGATGCAAAGTTCACTGTGGTGTACCCTTTGGTATAATGAAAAATTACACAAATGTAAATTTTTTAACATATGTCTCACGCCGTTAATATGCAGATTTCCATCGATTTGTATACATTGCTGTATTTGTGAGTGGAAATGCATCAAATGACTTTAAATGAAGTTTTTCGGATTCTCAATAGATTCCTGCTTCAAATTTCGCAATTATAGTAATGCTTAATCGCCATTTTTTAAAAACGGCGTCAAATGTTTCAGTGAAAATTTCTATTTAGGACGAGGATTTACTCTTCTTTAATATTCTTGAAGTAATATTTCGGTTTTACTATTACGAATCCGAAAAGTTGAGAAAATATCCAAAAAATGTACTTTGGACGACGATAGATGGCAGCTGGCCACAGAATGAAGCAAGACCTTAAAGCCAGTCCACACCAAGGAAATTAGAAAAAAATGTTACGAGAAAGTCTATGCCATTCTGTAGCACCTCTAGTTTTAATAAGGTTCTGTTTGTACAGGGTATTTATACAAACCCAAACTTTTAAGATGCTGTTTGACAAAGCAATTGCATTAATTTCTTTTTAAAGAAGCAATCCAAAGAATTCAAGCAATTCTTGTTATTAGTATTCGCGTTAAGACCATGTCATCTAATGGAAGCTTGTCTATGTAGTATGTGCTAATCTTGGTCATCGCTAGAGGGCGGATTTTGATGACCGAAAACATCGCCAAAAATGATCAAAAAAATGCTCTCAAAATGTTTTTAAAATGCCCTAAAAGCAATGGAAAATGACGTAAAAAATGTAATCAAAACTAGTTCGGATAGCTGTTGGATACGTTATTGATGTTATCGAGTCTGCTTTTATTTGTTCAAATGAATTCCGCTTGCAAACTTTTGGTTTGGGCTGTTCTTTTGCAGGAAATCTCTGTTTTTAGTTATCCCTCAATCGGTTGAACCGACAATGGCGCTGATAAGCGACACTGGAATCTTAGATTACATTCAACGGCTGGTATTACATTTCTGAGCAAAGAAATCGAATAGGCTTCTCAAGAATTCTGTGAAGAACATTTATTGCATCTCGTAAATATTATTTGATGCAAACACCATTTAAATGATATTAAATAGATGAAAAATGCATTAAAAATGACGGGAAAAGGTAAAAAGTGACTTTTTGTCGAAATTGTATAAAAAAAGACATAAAAATGGGAGATTACCTTTTAACATAACATAAAATTAATAGCTTTTCTAATTATTCTGCATTGTTCTAAAGTTAAAAGAAAACTAGTGCAAAAACAGCACGTTCTTTCTCGCCATTAGAAATGGAAATTAAATCGTTTCAAACGAAAATTAAGTAGTTTCACGCAATGGATTTTTACTCAGAACTTTAAATGAAAATATATTTCTGGCATTGAATTCATTATAAAAGGAATGCAGTGTATTCACGAACATATCGGATGAGTTTTTTGCCTTCAATATTCTTCATACGCAGTATGGAAGAAAGTAAAATAATTAAAAGTTAATAATGAATACGGTAGTAATAGCGTTGGCAAACAAATGCCAATAGATGGAAAAATATAGAATAGTAGTTATTAAACACTATGATATTGTGACATTCTACAAATATATGAGTATTCATTTATAAATACCGCGAACGAAAGGCACCAGTCATTATCGCCTTCTGTTTTCAGTGCGGCGTCACACCAATGGGCTACAATCAACAATGACCGCTCATCTATTCGTTTTCACCGGCCATCCTGTCAGGCAGCTTTCACGAGTTGAAGGGAAACAATAATTGAAACCATTACGGCGATTTTCAAGGATATTAATATCGGTTTAGGATAGATTGGTGGTTCCAAATATACAATACCGCACTGTTCGAACTCGGCAAACAACTGGATGGTGAATTGAGCGGTGCAAAGGAATGCCATACTCGCTGTATTTAGGCACTGTATCTATGAACTTCCGCCCCCGCTACATTGCCATCTTCGCTGCGGCCGGCGTCGTCGTCGTCGTCGTCGTCACGGCCGCAGTTGGTGACCGCACGGTGCACGGCCGCAGCTGGCGAAACTTTATCTGGGGATATAGTCAAGAATGAAAGTTGGTAAAATGCCTTCCGCCTGTATCGGGAAACTTTAGCCTGTAGCGCACGACGCATGGTTTCTTTCCCCTTCTCCGCCTCTCACCTCGCATTAGTGAAATACTCATTTTGAAAGAGTACATTTCGCGTAAATATTATTACAAATCCCAGAAAAAAAGCACGACGCTGCCATATATCACTGTTCTGGAGTTCATAAATTCCGCAACCGCACTAAACAAACGCTTTTACACCAAAAATGACATTTTAAGAACCACTATTAATTGCCACTGCTACTGGAAATATTTTGAGAACAACAAATAAGTGACTTTCCGAATCAAAATCCTTGGACTCGATAAATTTAATTGTGAAAAGTGACACGACAAAATCCTTTACTTCACATTGACTAACTGACCCACTAGAGTAACTTTCAGCAAAAACAGGACTACTTTAATCGAGAGAAACTCGGGATGTAAATGATCGCGGGAAGTCAAGTGCTTGTGCTTGGTGCAATTTCCTTTGCAAGACGAGAGTTGAAAGCAAATTATTTAGGAGTCAATGTCCAGGCGTAAATAAAAATCTGTTCCAGAAAAGTAGGAAAAATTTCCGGTCACTGTGGAGTTTGCCTTGCTCTCTTTCCCGAGTCGTAAACGAAATATACCAGGAATGCATCATTGCTCATGGACGTCGCAGTTCCGGCAATCCGAAAATGTAGCATGCAATTAAGAAACTGAGTGTTCTAAGCAGTTCTAAGCAGTAGAGTGTTCATAAATTCACAGAATTGTTATACGGACCAATTCAGTATCAGAGTGAACTTCAAAAAACTTCGTTACAATTTTTTTTCTGGTCATTAAATGAATACATTGTGACCTCTGCATTACACAGTAAAGATTTTCGAGAGTGTCATGCATTTCGAAGGTTCGTATACCCATTAACTTAGAAAATCTTTACAAATAATTGAATTACCAATACCAGAAGCAGTAAATTATTGGTGTATTAGGATATTGATACCGCTATCTGGGAAGTCCATAAATCTTTTACTAGTACATTATAAAATCTAACAAACGATACAAAAATTCAAAAAATTACAACAAAAAAAACCAGTCATGAGTTGGAAAGTAAGTCAGAAGTCGAGCGATGTTTTATTAAGACGCATGAATAGAGCTCCATTGCGTTGTTTCAAGAAGAAATTATAAATTCTGCAATGCACACAGCATGATCTGTAATTCACATTTGTAATTCCGCAAAATCTGTGGGGGCATTCACGCTGTTGCAACTTGAAGTAAGTTGCATAAACGCTAACATTATTCTCAACTTTTCAGCTAAGTAGACCTGTGTTATTAGCTACCGAAGAAACAAGATTATAAATAAGAATTATTAAATTCACTTTTTTGTTGTAAAACACGTCGTTGGAAACCAAATTCAGAACCATTAAAACTCAAGCAATTTCTTCGCGCCCTTACTGCACTTAATATCCCTTTCCTTTAGAAGTTAGACGAAAGTAACGCACTCGTATTAGTGATTATTTGATTTATCGTTTTCTGCTAGTAAATTTTTTAAATACTTCGTCACGAGAACGTCACTACTGTGTAATCTTAGAAAATAAGATTAACGTTCGGGGTGCGAGGTTATTTAAAATGTACTTTCTATTTCATATCCACTGTTTCGGTTTACCTATTTAATAAAGATCTACATACACTGCATTCACTTATAGGATTTACTTCCGTACAGACATTTGACAACGCTGAATATTGCCATATCTGGGAATGGCATTTTTAATGACAGTTTAAGATTGCGTTGATTGAAAATACATTAAAAGAGGAAAATATTCATAAGGTGTTTTAATGTTTTATTTTTATTTGTATTGGAACATTGTATTTCTATAATGTATTGTATCTAATATTTACCTATTCATTTGTTATAGTAACGCGTGCTGCCTTCAGTCAACTTCAGCATTATAGTTGAAGCAGTTTTAAAAGTCATGAAAAACAAGATTTTTTTATTTAAAATAATTGAATTTTTATGAAAGTTTATATTGCGAACAATCTTATTTAATTCTAATTATAAAACAGATATTAAGCATCTGTTTATTTATAAAGAAAATGTTATGAAACTCAGGCTGTAAACCCCGATTCAGCGCGAAGTGGATAGCACATGTTTTGCTGAGTTAAAACTTGAAATCTCGTTCACTCGGATGAAGGCCGTAGCGGAATGAGGAACTCCGTCATGTTCATTATATTATTATTATTATTATTATTATTATTATTATTATTATTATTATTATTATTATTATTATTATTCACACTCTCTGCTTTAGCAGGGAAATCTATCACCTGTCCAATTGATGTTATAGGACTAGGCTCGGACTGCGCAGGAAGGAAATTCATCCTGACCTACATGAATGTCACGCATTTAGGAAGTTCCTGACAATATGACATGTTTGAAGAAGGGTGGCTTTCTGGGCTTCATCAAAGATATTTTTGATATCTAAATTCTCCAGATTTCTTTTAAAGTTCCAGATGACTCCTTCAACGGATATAACCATTGGGAAATGGGAGATCTCATGCAACTTTCAAATGTTTTTTAATTCAGTGGCCAAGTTCTCATATTTTCTGAATTTTTCTGCTTCGGACTTCCGCAGGTTGTGAGTCAAAGGGATTGCAACATCGATTATAGAGGCTGTTTTCTTTTCTTTGCCTATTATGAGGATGTCAGGGCGGTTATGATCAACCGTTTTATCCGTCATAATAGGCCGATTCCAGTATAAGATGTGCATCTTCGTCTCGAGCACAGCATCTGGTTCATACTTGTAGTATACTGGAGCATTATTACCCAACATTCCAAGTTTCATTCCTAGTTCTCGGTGAATGAGTTTTGCCACTTGGTTACGTCTGCCTAAATAGGCACTCTCTGACAGGGTACTGCATCCAGCCATTATGTGCTCGATAGACTCTCCGTTGTTACCTCATCTTCTACATTTGTCGAGGTCGTTTGTTTTTAAAATGTTTTTCATAGTTTTTAGTTCTTATTACTCTATCCTGAATTGCTGCTACAAAACCTTCAGTTTCCGGGTACAAGTAACCATTGCTCAACCACTTTAAGGACGCAGATTTGTCAATCATAGGGTCCAACAGAGAATTTGGAAATTTGCCGCATTGGAAGCATCATTTGCTGCCAATTTTGTATTTCCTCCTTTAGAGTTGGTATTATAATATTCGAGCCTTGGCTGCTTAAATTAAGTGATGTGTATCCAGTGTCAGCGCTCATCACCTTCATGAGGGAATCCTCCGAGCTAAGTATCTCTATAAGCGTCTCTCATTTTTTTTGTTCTTGGGTTCTACACAGTTTAAAAATATTAAGTGACCCTCGACCACCATCTCTTCTTGGTAAATACAAACGGATCACAGAAGAGTTAGGGTGTAGTCATCTGAATTTTGTAAGAAGCCCTCTAGTAAGTCTATCCAATGAATGTAGGTCCGCATCAGACTATTTTACTACACCAAAACTGTATTTCAGCGTAGGTACAGTCCAGCTGTTGATGGCCGTAATTGTGTTTTTCCCAGCTAGCTATACAGTATTTTGGTTACCATCTTCTTGTACTTATCGGTAAACTCACGTTTAATTTCGCTGTGATCAAGTTTCATATTCTTTGTATTCCAAGATATTTGTAAGCAGCATCAGGTTGCAGCTCTTCTATGCCTTGGACATTTTTATCCAACTTTTCTGCTTCACCTTTCCGTATGCTTATGATGGCGCATTTAGTCATTAATTGCCAGAATCTCGTTTTCTAGGTAATATTGCTTATGTGATCCATTTATTTTCTTAAGTGAAGTTATTAAATTTATTGTCTTACGCTGAATAGGTTGCTTTGATTTGTTTTAAAGTAATAGATCTCGTCAATCTTTTTATTACTGCACAAACTATAAAAATAGAATCTAACTACAGTTTTCTGTAACATGTAGGGTAAATATTTATGTAAAGTGTGACTTCATAAAGCCACATTAAAATTAAATGTTGTAAGCAAACTATTTTAATTTAATACAAATCTTGATTGAAAAATTATAATTGTTTTGAAACTGAGCTAATGTTCTTCAATTTTAAACCTGTCTAACACATTTTATACTACTTATGTAAATAATTTCAGAATTGAGCAATTAGAAGGAAAGAGACTGTAGCCACCTTCACTTCGAATTTCATGATATTGATTCTTTTGTTTTACACGTTGTTTGGGTGAATTTCTTTCACGTGTGAGAATAAGAGTTTTAACAGAAAATGTAAGGATAGTGAGCGCAGTAAGAAAGTAGTCTGAAAACGTGAGTTGCTGAGAGACCTAAACTCCCACAACGATTCAAATTCACGAAACTGCAACAGTATTGGAGAAATGAAGCAAATCGGCATGATGCTAGTGGTGAAATCCTTTAATCCATTAACTTCATGGACCCCACTGCCCCGGAGCGTAATAGCTTAAATTAGCTGTGACATCTTGGGCGACGCGCGCGTCTGCCACCGCGCCCCTGACGCCGCTCCCAGAGCATCGCGCGCGGCCTATGAAGGCGGCTTTGACGACGGTGGCGATGTTGGCGGAGGTGACGGTGACTGCACGTGGCGGTTACTAGTGGTGGCTGTGGTGATAGCGTTGGCGGTGGAGGATGGTGTGCGAGGGGCAGCGTAGTTGGAGTCAGAAGCAGAGGCGACGACGGCGCTAGCGACGCTAAGCGAACCCGGATGCGGCAATTCCGCCGCTACTTAGGGCCGCGCCGCGCTCTCAATGCTTTCGCCGGGCGCGCGCCAGAGCGCCCAGAGCGCGCCGCCCCGGAAGGCCGGGAAGTGGGGCGCTCTTCACAACGCGAGGGGAGGGGCGGCGCGGCGCGGCGCGTACCATCCTCGGGAGCGTTGGCTGCAATAGCTGTCGACGACGGAAAGCGAGCTGTGTTTAGGCAGACTTGAACGAACAATTTGGAAAGACGTAGAACAAATCGTGTGTCACGCGCTTCTGCTTGTTAAATGGTGCAAAACGGAACATTGGTATTTCAATCTCGATTAAGATAATTCTTTAACTATACTTCGATTTTTTTAAGTGATCGACGACATTAGGTCATTACTACATCTCCTGCTTTATGAAATGAATCTTTGCAATCCGTGCAATTCGAGGAGGTCTGATGTGCGCCAAGTCACCAAACAAGCGGCGATAATCAAGAGCTGGCTCGATGGGTTGGCAACATTGCGTCGATTGAATGTCACGTGTGCGATGGTCGGTGCCAGTGTGTCTGTATACTACTACCGCTTCGCAGTCATGTATGTATGTATGTATCTGTAATTTGAATAGTATCTGCATGTTAAATTTGACTTCGTTATACGTAGTAGTTGAAAATCCTTGTTTTCCTTGTTTCCGTGTAATCCGAGGTACCATCAGCCCCGATTACCTCGGATTATTGCGACTCTACTGTATTACAGTATTTGCAACAAATACAGAAAAGAAAGAATATTTCACACAAGCTTGCTTTGATTACATTCAAGTGAGCTAACCGTTTCTGAATACCTTAAACAGCGCACAAAACTTCTTAAGTAAAAGTATTTGTCAGTTATATGGTAAATATATCACCTTCGTTAAACCTATCAACAATCACAAATATCCTGAAAATTCCCAGCCGCCGTGTTGATATTTTACGAACATTATGACGGGCAGGAAATTCGAAAATTTTCATTTTGAATTGTTTTTCCAGTTTTTGAAAATACAGAGAGTGTAACGAAAATGGGACCAGCGCCAATTTCTTTACCGTTCTTTGCTACATGTGTGAAAAAATTAAAAAAACCGGTATTTTCTGTGAAAATAATTGTTTAATATTCAAAAATTGCCACACTGAAAAAAGGATCCCATAAATCGCAACAAGGTTTCAATAGTCACACAAAACCTTCGTACGCGAAACGGAGTCCTTGTTGCTTTACTCCCTTTCCTGGTTACGACAGCATCTAAGATAAAAACCAACCTAGTTGGACCAACCGGCCTGTGATTTCTGAGAGGGTGATGTTTCTTCATAAATGGACCTGTCGGCCTCATCAAGCCTAATCATGTTGCAGAGCAGTAGCTGGCCACAGCAGCCAGGTACCTTGTCAGATTAATTACGTATTGAAAATATACATTTAAAAACATTCAAAATCTGTTATATATATTGTGACGTTCGTGGCCTGGCCACTAACTTACACGGCGCCCACGCATCTATAGAAGGCGACGGAGCAAATAATGACATCGCAAGAGCAGCACGGAAGAGAGAAAAAGCGCGACCTGGAGGTGGCGGTCAGAAGCAGCGGCGGGGTAATTTCGACGGAGGGGCGGCGCGCATAGGGGTTCTATGACGTCAGGGCCGCATTTATACGGCGGGGCGGCGAAAAGTTTCTTCTTCTCGATTTGGACGACGGCGAGCGAGGTACTAGTTCTTCTCGGTTCAGTCGGCGACGCGCGAGGTATTCTTCTGTAGTAAAGACGCGGAGTCGTAGACATTATCACGAGTAATAGTGGAGGAGAACGTTGCAATATTGAGGCGGCGAGAAGTAGCAAGTTAACATTATAGCGAGGCCGCACAAAGTAAAGTAAACGTGATTGTGAACAATATCATAGTCAACGCCCTGGTAGGAGCGACACGTGCTGTAACACGCAAGGGACGGAGCAGTACGCGTGCATGTGTCCTGGATCTGGTGGCGAGAGCTTAGAAGACTGGTGCGAAAATCTGGTAACGGACTGCGGAGGACATCGGGAAACGCGAGTGGCGGCGCGGCTGGCAGGCGTACAGCTACTTCGACACGACGGCGGTCCGTAACCCGGGGGCCTTGGGCGGCGGCAAAGGTAATTTGTAACTGAGTAAACCAGAGTGGGAGACCGGATTTTAGAAGGAGTGAAATGAAGAACCAGATAATTAAAACTTTGTAAAATCACCTGAAATTTGTGTCACGACAGCATAAATTTACCTTGTATAGCGGTAATACTTGCAATAGAATTCAATCCAGAAACTGTGTAAATTTTATTAGAGTTCCTCATTTTTATTGTATAAAATTTGCTAACGAGGAAAATATTTAATGTAAAGTAGCAATAAGATATTGAATAGCGTTCATTGTGATTAATCCCAGGAGTATGGGAAAATTTAGTTTCCATTAAGTTCATAACTTAGCAAAACCGTGCACGGGTGATAGGAGAATCAGACTCGACATAGCGAGTACATTGTTAAGTAAATTTTGTGTTGTGTTGTAAATTTTGATTTAATTCTGAATTTGAATGTTAAGTGTGAACAATTTCTCTTGCCATATTACAGAATATACTGTCATTTTATCTAATTTTGTGTCTGGGTGTGTAACTTTCTCATACCCCAAAAGATCCTGCCCCCCGAGATATTCAAGCTCGAAAGAGCATTCTATCAGGGCGTTTCCACGAGTGGAGGCGTTACAATATATATATATATATATATATATATATATATATATATATATATATATATATAAACATTATTTCCATTACATAATAGAAGCATGATACGATAATTATGACTTTATCAAGCAAAGAAAACATATGTCATTCTTGCTCAAAATGGGAACGAAAATTGAGACTAACATTAACAATATTATTATTTTTCGTGGGCGTTGTTATACATGTAAATATAAATGTCGAAAGGCAGACTAATTACGTTATATATTTATCTGCTACCAGCCCCAGGCCCTCGGCGGGCTGTGAGGAAGGGGGGGGGGGAGAAAGATGCGAGCGCGCCAATGCTTGCTGCAGCCTGGCCAGAACGCATAATTATCAGTTCATCCTAAGAAAAATCCTGATATAAAGAAGTACAAGGGTAGGTTTTCTACATAAGAACTAATTTGAGCCATCGTTTGTTAAATTAACCTTGCATCAAAACTACTGCAACGGAGGAGACCATTGTGGACTGCATGTGTATTGCTGGGCGATAAGGACATTGATATTTCAGCCATGCTGATTGACGAGGATAACAAACGAGCGTGGGACGGCTCGTTGGACCGCGGGGCCGTGCGTGGACATGCTATTCAGTTCATTTTGGAAGGTCTAAGAGTGACTGACCCTTCAGGAAAATTTCTTCGAAGTGGCGAAAAGCGCATCGTTCTGAAAGTTCTCAAATTGTTATTGTAAAGGAGGGCGTGGTTGGTGAAGAAAATCGCTTAACTTACTAGAGTTCACTGGTAACTTCTGTATTGAAACTTATAGTGCAGCATTAGTGTGAATTATAATCTAGTGAATATCAATGAATATGTTTTAATAGGCGCCAGACTACAGAGTCTAAATTACTCTTTTCAAGTGAAAATCTTATTTCATTGAGAGTAAACGGGCGAATGAAGTTCAAAAGAAAACGATACCTACATTTACACCGCGTATTTGAAATCAAGCAAGAATTGTCAACTAAGTTTCTCAGAGAATGGTGGAATGGAATTGTAACTTTAGTACGTGTATATTTATATCATGTGTTATAATAATAGAAATGCATCTATTAGTTTATGTGCATTTCTATTGAACATAATGCAAAAATCTTAGCCACTAATCCAGCGCAAAGTTATGTTAATGTAAATAAATTGTAAAATTCCTTTAAAAAGCTAATGTCGAACAAAATAAACAATGATTTTATTTTATATCGGTTTAAATCCTTTCAATTCAAATTCTAATGTTATTGAGTGGTTATCGAGGGGTTGGCTTCCAAACTCATTATTTTGCATTCATTTGTGCTTTTTATAAATGTCAAAAAAGTATAAAGATGAAACATAGGCTGTCTGCTACTAAGTTTTTTCTTAACAAAAGTTCCAATAATTTCTTTTTATAGACAGTCACAAACTACATTTATTAAACACAAATAATTTATTATAATCGAAATTGAATATAATTGAAATTATTAATTTAGAAAATTATTTGTTTTAATGTAGTTTAGGTTTAATGTTTTAATAAATAGTTTGTGACTGTCTATAAAAAGAAATTATTGTAACTTTTATCAAGAAAAAAATGTCAAAATGTAACTATTAAAAAAAGTTTGTATATATACATTATATATACATTATGTGATTAGTTTTTAATACTCAATTAAGCATCGCAAATTCGTATTAAAATGCAAAAAAATGATATTTACTATGTTGCGAATTCATTGAAATAATTTTAATACAGTCTTGAAATGTCATTAATGGCAATTAGAAATTGTAGAATTAATTGTTGTGTAATATTTCCATATGTTATAAGTATACAGAATTTTAATTACCATATTTAAATTGAGACTAAAGCCTATCATATATACTGGGTAAGCAATAGGAAGAAAGTAAAAAGAATCAATGGGAATGCAGAAAAATGTCCATTCATTAAAAACGATACAGACGATCACTTCAAAGATAAAAATGTCTGAGAGAAGTTTGTGGGGTTACGTAATGGTAGTAAACAAAATAACAATATTAATAATAATAATATTTATTATGTAATTATTCAAATGCAAAATTCGTAGGACCGAAAGATTTACAATCTAAAATCTATACAAAAGCAGCTAAAATAATGAAATGAAGAGCGGCAGCAAAATATGCATATTTCTCAATGGCTCCCAAAATACATCCGACCGTATTGTCTTTTAACTTTAAAAGAACATAAATGAATGTATTTGGCGTTATTGGGTCGGTAGTCCGACTTCGCCGGCCACCTACCGGTGTCCCCCATGCCTGGGCCAAGTTAATTTCCCATGCTTGGGGGTAAGAGCGACAAGAGGCGAACATGACGCATTCTCTTCACAGTAACTAGTAATATCCGCTTGCTTGAGCTTTTCTTCGTCACACAGCTACAGAAACTGGGACGATTTTTAAAGGAAAGCTACAACTCTACTTTTGCCTCGACCGGGAATCGAACCTGGGACCACAGCACGGGGGGGCTAGTACGATGCCCAGAGGCCTAAAATAATATAAAAAATGTTTAAGTTCCTTCTTTTAAATTTATTCTGTAATTTATTTGTATTTTCCCCGAAAGTGGGTAAGAAAATAACGTCGTGCACGTTCATATTTCACAATACTCTACAAATGCCAAAATGGTGCTGATTCTTCAGTGAAATCTTCATTCCAAAAATGTGATTTAGATTCGATTCAAACAATTGATTGATTTCGATTGGTTGACACTCGATTGATTTCGATTCAAATAATTAGATAGAATAATTATTGTAAGAAACTGGATAACAATGAGGAGATGTGAAAAATCTCTTTGAGGCGACTGCAAGCAAGTATGCGAAAATCGGATCATAGATAAAAATATAACAAAAAATACGCACATTCATAGAAAAAATATTACCATAATATGAAAAATGACAAAAGGGCTCAATAAAGCCAAAATATGACTTTATATGACACATGAAAATTGCATAACTTTAGTAAATAAATTTAGATAAAATCATGCTTAACTTATATTTCCCATGGAAATAACACGAAGAAAACATATGACATGCCGTAAACATCCGGGCCCTACTTATAAAATTCTCGTTCGTAGATGGTTCTTTCCCAAACACAACCTACTACTATAATTCGAAAGAAATATGAGTTACGAGCCTATCGTTCGTAAACGCTCACACGAACAGCGCAAGACGTCTCGCAAACGTCTATTTTGTTGAGCCGAAAGCATGGCCCGCTGTCTCGTTTTATCCTCGCCGCCGTAAGTCGTCGGCCACCAACTGCCATCCGTGGTCTCCTCGGCCATTAAGGAGACTTACGACCCTCCTGCTTTCTTCGGGAAACGCAAGTACGGAAAACAAACAGATGCTGAGCGAAGGCAGTGCCAGATATTTTAAGGCGCAAGGCTCAGAGCGAAAAAGCGAATCGACCTCGGGACTTCCAGCTCGGATACATAAAGCCCTACGCTGAAATGTTAACGATACGTGAGAGATATGAGAATGTGAAATTAGTTGGTATAGAGAAACTAAGGAAAGACTTGATACGCTTTTGCCGCAAAAATATACAAAAACAAAACAAATGTGGGATCATTTAACAGCTAATCTTAGGCGATGGCGAGAATGAAGAAGACGTAAATTCAACAAACTAGCAAGGAGAAGGGAGAGGAGAGACAAGAAGCGAGCAAGATAAACAATCGTATGCAGAAACGACGCATAGTGGAAGCCGAGGGAGAAAGAAGGCTGCACCTCATATTCGCGACTACGTTCACTGATCATCAGGTCATGAACTCAAACTACAACCTGTCACGTTAACTCGAGACAAAAAATTTTCACCAAAGAAGAAAAACGCGCTTGACAACCACATCCTCAACATTATCAAATGTCTCGTCCTCACAGTCTCGTGTTACTCGCCCCGCACACTACCTACGCTTCGAATTCTTTTCCTTCACTTGACAACCGGTCCGCCATTCTTGTCGCCACTCATCTCTAGAACAAAAACCACTACGTGATTGACACTTAATAAATCAACTAACTGAAGCGGGAGAGCAAGATTTCACGGTCATATGAGTAATTGGTTTGGCAATTTTCACGAAACATGTCACAATGACTTACCAATGTCACAAACTTATTTTAAGGACTAGGACCTCAATTCGCAATATCCCCGCCTCCGACGGTTTTGACGGCGTCTGTTACGCCTTCTTCGTCCTGTCCGCTCGCCGTCCTTTGCTAGCATCCCACCTCGGCGCGGAGGCGCATCACATTAGCAGCGGCGCGCGGCCTATCTGCTTCTCGCGGGTCCAAATTAGCAGGTCGTTTCAGATACTAGGGCAGGTTCCAAGCGAGATATCGCTACGAATTCGCTTTGCGGATAGGAAGATCATACGCGCGACGCGGACGAAAGTAGCGGCGGCGGCGGCGGAGGAGGAGGAAGAGGACGAGCATGAGGGGGAAGAGAAAGGGATGGAATAAAATAAAGTGGAGTAGGAGGAACGAACAGAAGGGGAAGAAAAAGAATGTGAAGGAATAGTGAAGGAGGACGGAGAGGAAGAGTACCGAACAGGAGGAGAAAGTAGAGAAAGGAAAGGAGATCAATGAGAAGGAAAGATAATGGAGAAAGATGAGAAGCAAAAAAATGAAAAAATGGGGAACATACAGGAAGAAGAAGAAAAAATTCACCAATTCGATTAGCTCTGATGCCCAATTTAATCCACATAGTTTCTTGAGTACATTTCATCACAATTGTACAGTTCCCGGATATCCTTATTCAATGATGATACAATGACTACGATCTTACTGGATTATTGCACCTTATTACTTGGAATATTAATAAGTAATTTTCAGAATGTGTATGTATTCGAAGAAACAAAGAAATATCCATTAACAAATACAACAAATCGTATCTTTTTTATGGCAATATGCTATTATCTAGTCATATTATCGAAATACATTGACGAATGTCATGTTCTTAATACCTACTAACCGTTCTCAACAGAAAACTTAACTACCCTAGTCGTAAAACACGATGCCATTAAAAAATTCAAATATAAACGTACAATAAAAGAATAAAAGTCAATCCGACATGATGCATTCTCCCAATCAGCTGCCTGTCAATCTTCTACACTACTGTTTGTGGAAATTGCAACACCAAGAACGAATGGATCTAGGGAAATGATATTCAATGTACTGTGCACCCATGCCACAGGCACTACTTTATTTCATTTGCAGTACCATCAAATACATGGATACATGCCAAGTCAGTAAGTTGTGAAGCCACCACGCGCATCCACAAGAGCCTGTACACGGCGCGGCATTGAGCTAATAAGAGTCTGCATCGCTTCTTGTGGCAGGTCCTGCCATGCTCCTTCAAGCCGCGTCCAGAGTTCGGCGGTGGAAGCTGGCGGAGGTGCCTGGCGGACCAGCCTCTGGGAAAGCATGCTCCACACATGTTCAATTGGCGACCTGTCAGGTGAACGAGCCGGCCACGGAAGGAGCTGTATCTGGTGTTCATTGAACACACGTTGCACGATGCGAGCGATATGGGGTCGCGCATTGTCTTGCTGGAATATCGCTCCAGGCGAGCGTTGTACGAAGGGCACGACCTCCGCCCTCACGACTTCCTCGATGTACCGGTGGGCGTTGAGATTTCCCTCAATGCGGAGTAGGCGGGTCCGTGAGTGGTAGCCAATGGCACCCCATACCATTACACCGGGTGTTGGGCCGGTATGACGCTGGCGAATGCATCCCTCCAGATTGCGTTCACCGCCATGTCGTCGAACACGTATACGACCGTCGTTATTGGACAAATTGAAGCGGGACTCGTCGGAAAAGATGACTTGCTGCCACTCAGCCCGCCAATGTCGATGTTCGACGCCCCACAGATGTCGGAGGCGTCTGTTGTCGAGAGTCAGTGGAAGGCGCAACAAGGGGCGGCGAGCAATTAAGCCCCTTTGCACAAGACGGCGCCGAACACTGCTGGCGGACATGCTGTGACTTGTCACTGTATTCCACTGCTGCGCTAACGTGGTGGATGTCGCTGTGCGATCGGTGATGGCCATACGGTAGAGGTGTCGATCTTCCCTCGCCGTAGTGTGATAGCGAGGCCCTGTCCCACGCTGGCGGTGGGTACGACCTTCCGCAGACCACTGACGCCATGTTCGCATGATGGTACTGACGGCTCGTCCCAGACGTGTGGCAATCTGGCGGTAGGACAACCCAGCTTCTCGCATCCCGACGACCCTGCCCCGGTCGAAGTCCGTCAAGTGTTCGTACTGCACTCGCTGTCGGCGACGAGGCATGGTGTGACTTACAGACAACTTGTGCGAGCCAAGGGTCGACCTGTCACTGTTTGTAGTCTCTCCAAGGCGCCTCTATTTATACCCGAACATGGTGCGATAAGCCGTCCCTACGTCGCAACCACGTGACTGGCGGTGTTGTAAATGTAATCACCTGGCGATCTCAATGTCACAAACTTATCCACGAAATGCGATGCGTTCAATGCCGCTCGTTCGCGGTGTTGCAATTTCCACAAACAGTAGTGTATGATCCTCTAGTATGATCTTCTTCAGAATGTTACATTATTTCCTCGAATTCGTTCACATTCCCGGAAGCCATGCAAACCAAGTACTCCAGGAAATCCTCATCACCCCGAATGATCATAATCTCGAGAAAATCGCCACTTTGATTGCCTTCCGCTTTATTGTAAAAACCTCGCAGTATCACTGTTTCCGCGGGAGAGTCCGCCAGATAATGGAAAGACGGAAGCCCAGAGCATTCCAGTGGCTACTTGGCACAGCGTAAGCATGTAAGAGGATCTCGTAAATACGTCGAGCGTGTTACCGAAGAAAGAAGCGAACATTAGCGGCGCGTTATTCTTCGCATACCATGGAATATCACCCGATATGGAGATGTGAACATCGTTTGCATTGAGTGAAATAAGAAAGTTGCTTTCCTTGACAGAGAATACAATTTGAAACTTTCGCCCTCTGCCCAGTAAAAATGATTCATATCAAGTCCTTTTTTGATACATCTGTCTTAGATAATAAAATATTTATAGTTATTTATGGCCCGAAAGTGTTGTACTATTTGGCATTGGATTTCAGATATTCAGAAGAGTGAAATTGTTCTATTCCTGTATATTTCACAAGTCAAGCACGAAGCTTAGACCTAGTGTCAAAATTGATACATAAGCATGGGTTCAAAACCTGAACATCAGAGCATTTTCATCTTTTCACATGCTAATCAATGCCTTTATCTGAGTTTACTTATAATTCTAAAAACTACTGCGTTTACTTGAATTTTCAAAACTACCAATTACAAAAAAATACATCATAGAAACTGTTTTTATAAAGGAATAATTTCAAAAATGCATCATTTATAACCATAATTTCATGTGAATTCTAATTCGTAGAGGCGTAAATTAAAATCTTTTAATTGCAAATTAGTTTCTCTCGGAACGCCCCGACCGCCTTTATGCAACGCGAGAAATTCAACTGGTACGCAGAACAAGGTATGGTAATTCCATTAGACGAGTACACTGCTCGCCACTTGTGATTTGCCCCACGAGCGGCGAAACCAACAGGCGATGCTCACTACGGAACGTAAGCTTTCACGGCGAGTAACTGAATATCTGGGGACAATGGCAGAAGCACTGGAGGAGAGGCAGGACCGTGGGGAACATGTCGCAATGAACACCCCCACATGGGGATAAATCTTTACAGAAGGCCGTATTGACAACTGGATTTGCAGAGGTGATAGCCGATTAACATGCAACATCGCAAAGGACTAAAAAGAAGTACTCCGATTTACGGAATACGAGGGTACGGTACACGACACAGATATATAGCATAAGTAAACGTTTTAAATTTTCTATTTAAATAAATATTTTTTTCTGCACGTTTGGCAGCTTTCAACTAATGATTACGGTAATACGAGTAGCTGTGAACAGTTATTTTAACATTTCAACTCAAGTTAAAAGTACATTTCATGAAGTGCTATAGAAAATGAGTTTTCATACAGAGGAACTTCAATATCTCGGGCCTGAAGAGCAAAATATGAAATTGGAGATATAAAGCACTTCTACGTCAGCGTCGAGTTAATGAGAGGAAACATATCACAAACTAAAGAAGTATTACCATACAACTTCAACGGAGGATAAAAAGGGCAATTTAAGTTTTAGAGGATAATCTTTCGCAACATTCACGAACGGATATCAATCAACACAGGCGGACGGACGATACATAGGACAGTAAAAGGAAATAACAAAAATGAAGTAGGGAGAAAATCGGAGCAATAAAGGTTCCAGCTTAATTATTCGAAAACACTTTTCATAATGCTACGCGCGAAATCAAAAAAAAAAAAAAAAAAAAAAAAAAAAAAAAAAAAAAAAAAAAAAAAAAAACTTAAGAGGTGCAACAGAATGACACGGTTTCTCGTGCCAATTTTTTCTCATTCCTTGGTGAGGTCTGGCTTTAAGGTCTTGCTACAATCTCTGGCCAGCTGCCTTCTATCGTCGTCAAACGTTCTTTTTTTTTTTTTACATTTTCTCAACTTTCAAGCTTTCCTAAACGCACAACCGAAATATTACTCCAAGAATATTAATGAAAAGTAAAACCTCGTCGTAAATAAAAAATTTCATTGAAACATTTGAAGCTGTTTTTAAGAAAATGGCAATTAAGCATTACTGTAAATGTGGAATCTGAAGCTCTTTTTCACAGGAATCTATTAAGCTGAGAAATCTATCCAATTATTTGAAGTCATTTGAGGCACTTCCACTCACAAATGTAATAATTTATACAAATCAATGGAAATGTGCATAATAACGTGAGAAATATTTTTAAAAAGATTACATTTGTGTAATTTAAAAAACAACAAGAGAACACACCAAAATGAACTTTAATTCTTATTAAACAGTGCAATGAGCACTATCCGTTGGAAAAAATGGAAGAAAAAATATGGAGCCATTTTTGAGATTGATGGTTTGTTTGTTTGTTTGTTTGTTGGTTGGTTGTTGGTTGTTTCGTGATTCCGGGCGCGTCAACAGCTTAGGTCATTAGTCCCGTAAGTGTAGTGCATGTTTTTTCCTCGGAAGATGGCGGTGAACTTCCCCCCGCTGGATGGGGAGATCCGGCGCCGACCTACCGTCGGCTAGGGGGGTTTCCCTCTAACCAGGACAAGCTCTAAGCTCCCGACCGATCTCCCGGAACATGTGGTAGTATAGTGCATGTTAGTGTAAGTGTGTGTAAGAGGGGAGAGGATAGGATAAGGAAGAGGAAGAAAAGATTGCGCGCGGTCCGTGGCCAGTTTGTTAAGGTACTGCTCCGGTATTCGCCTGGTGTTGATCGGAGAAACCACGGAAAACTACCGATCAGAGCAACCGGCCGCTAGAATTCTCCTCCAGACAGCGTCTGAATTCCACCTAGCTGAAAAGCTAGTGTCGAAAATCCTGCAGCCGTCAGGACTCGAACCTAGCACCTCCCAGCCAGAGGCGCTGCAGTGACATCAGTTGATGCACTGAGCTACCGCTCCCGGTCCATTTTTGAGAAAATGCAGTTTGAGCGTTCCTGAAAATGTGGAATTTTGAGCTTATTTTAATAGAAAACTGTTGGGTATTCGAGAAACTTTGATATTATTTTAAACCAAACGGACAAACGGACGGACATACGGACGGAAGGACGGACGGACGGACGGACGGACGGACGGACGATCGCACGGACGGACGGACGGACGGACGGACGGTTTTGAAAAATACCACTTTTTTGGTATCAGGGGACCCCAAAACGTGTATTTCCCTGGAAATCGATTTTCCACAGCATTAAATAACTTTATACTACGAATATTATTCCGTATATACGTATGTATACGAGAAAGTAAAGAACGCCGACGGAATCCTTCCGACGCAAAGACTAGTTGGTTGGCAACGCGGCAGTGAGAGCGCCGGGGGACGCGGGGGCGGCGGAAGCCGCGGTCTCAGTATTTGCATGGCTGGGTGGTAGCGCGCGCGGTAACAGTATCGGCCAGGAACGGCATGGAAGGGCGGGGGCGAGCAGTGACGGGAAGGCGAGGAGGGGGGGGGGGGGGCGACGCGGCGCGGGGCGACGTTCGCAGCGAAAGCTGAGCGAGCGCTGGCTAGCCCGCCCATGGAGGCGGTCGGCGCAGGCGGCGGTGTTGTCGCTTTCGCCGGTTTCTCTGGCGACTGCAGAGGTCGCGGGGCCGGAGGACGAGGAGGAGGAGGAGGGGATGGTCGGTTGCAGGACGTCTGCCCCTAAGCACACGTCCCGGTGCAGGCCAATGGGTATGCCAGTTCTGATGGCACAAGATTAGACAAAGATCCTTGACGTCAATATGGAGCAGTTTATTCACGGAAACTTTTCTACTCCGTTCAACTATACGATCACAGAGTAATGTAACGTAACAAAGACACATTGACTCGTAGTCCTTGTTTTGGTAGTATTGAAAAGCATATCAGGGGTGTTGTTGTATCAATCCCAGTTAACGTTACGCTAGGTTCGAATACAGTGATTAATTATCTATTTTTAAATATAGTATTAAAGGCAAAAAGTCGACTTTTGCAAACGCAACTGGTGCAGACGCATAGTTCACTTTCTGCAAATTACATTGATAATGTGGATTTCTGAAGTTCACAAAACATTACATTTTCAAAACTTACATCTCTACAAGTTATGAACATTTAAGAGGACGGGTCTTATTAGTATTACGGAACGTTTTGACAAAATTAATACTTTCTGCAAAGTTGAGGTGAGGTTATGACACATACGTCTTATTTAATAAATAGTACGACATTTTAAGGATAATTTAGTAAGTAGAACGAAACATTCGTGGTGTTCAGGTGTAAATGATGGTTTATGAAACTTAGACGAAATCTATATTACTATAATGTATGAAAATAAGGGAGTAAGTCCATCTACATTGAAAATAATTTCAAGAACCGTTATGAAATGACAGAGACAATTTTCCTAGTACATTATGGCCCGTGTCTCTGTTGCATGTAAAAGTGTTGATTCACATTGCATTTCCGTGTAAAACGTGTAACCAAATTACATTTACATTCATTCGAATGACCTATTAATTGTTGTTTTTAGTTACGTTTTTATGGTAATAAATATTATTTTGTTGTATATAATTCTAATGTATTTACGTTTAATCGTGGTGTAATTGGTATTTGTTGGCATGTGAGAGTAGAAAATTTAGTACTCGTTCGGCCTCCATTCAATAGAAGCATTTTCATTCTTGAAGGGAGAACCAGCAAAATTTTGAATAATTTGTAGGCATTTAAAAAACACACCCGGAATTCTTCACGCGAAATAGGTAAGGAAAAAATATAAGAGATTTGACAAACAATTTTCCTTGACATGTATGCGACTTTCCTTCCCAATACTACTGTGTTTAATAATGAAAAAGTTGACGAACAATTTTCCTCAACATTAGTGACTTCCTTACCGTATCAACATTGATATGAAGTCCAAATGTTCCTATTATTTTGATGCATTCAAGCAGTAGCTCTCAACACTGAAGAAGGAACTCCATCATGATGATGAAGCTGTTAGGATTATATTACCAAGGTGCAGTAACTGAAGTTGCACAATGAATGGAGGTCGTACTTGCGTGAAGGTAAAGGTGACGACCACACAGCTGTTTTTCCTCAGAACATTCAACTGTTGCTGTTGCTACTGCAACTTTCGATTCCGTAAAGGAACGCAGCACTTTCCACGTGACGCTACACAACGCCCTCTGTGACGTTTGTGGAAACAAGCGAATAGAAGCGAGAGATCGATTCTACGGCTTCTTCAAGCTTTCCTTGTGCGAAGGGTTTCACTCAGGGGGAAGTGTCATTGCGTCTGAAGATCACGCTCGCCCAAAACGTGCGCTTGAGAAACCCTGGAGTCGACACTAACTTGCCTGGAGCTGCTTCCTTCATTTATTACCATTTCTTCGCGAAACATACTATATCACACTTTAGTACATTTTTTCGTTGTACTAATACAAACAACTACGGCTAGAATAGCCTTCCCAAATTAGAGTTCCGGCAACTCTAAGCACGTTACATTTTAAAACACAACTACATAAATACTAAACTTGCATTTCGTACGAATTCGCTTTGCTTTTTCTCTGGAACTTTTCAGGAGTTTCTGGTGACTCAACCAAGTCACTCGTACACACTTCAACTAAGTATACAAACACTTCCAGGTGCATGTTTCCCAAAAAGAAGTAAGCTCTGCCTTGCCGAAAATACGCGAAGCACAATTCTAAATCCGGCAGAGATTTTTGCAACGGGTGGCCCCAACAATACTGATGGCAGCGCGGCAGAAGGAGGAGGAAAGCTCTTGATGAATGAGGAGGAAAGCTGATGAATACATTAAAAATTTTCTTGCAGAACTACCATTGCAGTAACATACCTCGTATTACATACTTACTGTAACATTACCATAAACATTTTATGTTTTCATATTTTAGATCTTTAAACAATCACTTCAAAATTAAAATCTAACACTTCCAAACTGCAAGATGTTTAAGGAATTGGGAAGTTAGCCGAGACAAATCCGTTCTTCAAACTATTTTTCCTTTATAATAAAGCTGCAACACAATAAGTTCGCAGCAAAGTATTTTCGGGATAAAACTAATTTTTATCTTATTCGTCCGTGACTTGTTAACTGGATCATACAACGGCTCTACTGACGTTAAAATGTCCCCACCATTTAACGACAATGCACCAAAGAACGTCAATGGGCGAGGAGATGCGTGCGAAGACAGGTTCGGAAAGGTCGGGTAGGGTCTGGTAATATGGAGGTGGGCGGGGGGTGGCGGCCGCGCCCTCCCTTGCGAAAGGCGCTGGCGAAGAAAGTGTTGGCGCTCGCGCGCGTATGCGTGTCGTGCGTCGAATGCGGTGATTCGCTTCGCGCGCCGCCAGTCGGGAAGGTCTGCCGTCACGTGTGCATGAAGTAAGTCCCTAGATCCGCAACCATACAACTTTCCGTATACCCGAAGTTTTAATTGGATTCCTTTCGTCGCCGTTAATGATTGCTGACAATGAAAGGTATACAAACGTCTTACTTCCGGTATTTCTATTTAAGTGCAATGCTGCATCTATAAAAATGGAACTCATAGAACAAGAAGCATTACTTCATGATATTGCTCCATGCTATCTTGATTGTGGTTTTACGAAATACATGAGATAAAGAAGAAGAAGAAGAAGAAGAAGAAAAGCATGCTATTAGTAGATGGGACAGAGGGAGCCGTTCATAAATTAGGAAACGCCGATTATTGTTTTTTTTACACGTAATTGCTTCACACATAATTTATTTCTTCGTAATTTATTAAGGTGCGTTTACACTGCGCGAGCGAGCAAACAAACAAGCGGTTCTGAACGAAGACTTGTTCGTTCGGCGGATAATCGCGGGGGAGAAGTAATTACCGTTTTCGCTGGGCGAGCTCGCGCTCCGAGAATTTGTTCGGCCGGCCATCTTGTTCGCTCGCAGCGGCAACCCTCTCAAGGGAGGTTATTATATATTTTGTGTCCTTGCAGTACTAACAGGTATCTGAATTTACTTTTTAGGACCATAAAGAATAGTTGAGCAACGAACTTTGAGGCTGCTACTTTTTGCTTGTTTTCATAAAAAATTCGTTTCCGTTACACGTATACCAGTTCACTACACGAAAGATTCGGTTCCTTCGACACGAAAAATTTCGTTCACCTTAAAGGAATCGGTTCTGTACAATGTGAACAGATGAACGTTGTGATACAAGTCAATATTTACGCGGTTTAAACATTAACTTTTACATAAAACACACGTAGTATTATTACAAATAATGGTAATTCTATTACTATATTACTAATTTATTAGTGCTCTATAGGCGACTGCCGCTCCGAAATCCCTGCTAATCCACAACACGACAAATTTTATATTACTACTTGGTAAATCAGAAGTTCATGGTGGACACTCTTCTTTCAATCGAGTGAACTGATTATTCGTATTTTTCACACTAGATATCTAATTTTATTGCCAAGCTAATTTTATAACCAACACATTTTGACACCAAGTGGTCCGCGATGTGCGAACGTGCCATTTCCCTTTTAAGAGAAATTATTTTGAAGGGAACTCTCTCTCTCTCTCTTTTAAACGAATTTCTTTTACAGAATATAGTAAATAAACAGACATTTAAAAAAGTAACTCGTCTATTGCTGCGCATTGTATATTTTTACGATGTGTTGTAGAAATTGTTCATCTCGGTAGACAATACAAACCAATTTAAGACTTACAGTGCAATAGAACACACAATTCCACACCAAAAACAGGTAATTTCACGCAGTCACAATGAGAAAAATGCATAATGAAACGGTTTCAAGTACAATTAATATTTGATAATACAAACAACTTGGTAACACATTTTCAAATTCATCAGCATGAATTGACTTAAATAATCCAGCGTTGCACGATGAGTTCCGCATTGTATCTTGTTACGTTTTGCTACCCATTTTAGTGATTTATAATTCAATGTCATATCATCAGCGTGCCCACTTGCTGTTGGATCATTTATTGTTCCTTTTTCCTTGAAGAAATGAATTAATTCTTTCTCCGTTTTGTACTTTTCAGCGAGTCTGAGGAAATTCATACTCGCTATTCTTAATAACAAATTACAACTATTCAATTGTTTCATAAACAAATCAAAAGAACGAACTAACCCCTGGAACATGATATTGTCTAGTGAACTGGTGCATTTTCCCTACCGAAATAAGAACCATTTCTAATAAACAAGAGAACCGAATCTTTCGTCAAGTGCACTTGTATACTTGTACGTATTAACGGAAAAGATCCGAAAGAAGCTCCCTGTCGAATGAATCAGATTCTGAGAAATGATTCATAAATTGAAAAATGTAAAATTAATTTTCATTGATTTTAAATGTTTTAAATTGTAGTTCTTCATAAAGTTCCTTCGAGATCCGTAGAAAGAACTATACATTTCTTGTATGTCCAATTTGCTATTTAGGTCTGCGAAATGGTCACAATCTTTCCAAACAAATGTTAATACACTAGAAAGAATACACACTATACTAGAAACAAACAACAGCAGAGTTTTTTAGAATTGCATCTCGTAGAATGGGACTCTGTGATTCTTTTATAGGACATAATTAGTACCTATTAATCTCCAGACTCTAGTACCACTTTCCCTCAAATCTACGAAAACTGATTAATTTTTATGAATCTTTATACAAACGAAAACTATCCCACTCTGTCCGGATTTTTCTGAAAAAATGAAGAGAACTTTCCCTCAGCTAGCCATTTTTTTTGCGGCACCCTTGGATCCCCCTACGGGGCCTACATTTAGATATCCGCCGGCGTCTTGGGAAGCACGGCTGCCAATTGATGACGTTATACCAAACACAAAACGCCTCCCGCCTTTCTACCCAAACTATCTCTTGCGCCTACAACGACGTCCCCATATGCAAACCGCTAGACATGTGCGTACTCAAAATGGCGACACCCACCCTCACGGACATGCGCGTAGGAATTGATCGAACATTATACATCATAATGGATATACTTTTGGTAATTGAGGCATTAGAGAACATTTAATGGGATGTGTTTCGGAAAAAGTATGTCTTTTAATGCACAGCCTTAACGATTACATTTCTCGTAGAGAGCGTAACTTCGCACGATGCGTGGACTGATGACGTTCCAACACTCGCTCTCGTCATCGTGCGTGAGCCCATCAGGGGAACGACGCAACGCGAGCCAGCGCCGCCGTCGCCCTTCCCTTCCGGGTGCGCGGCGAGGCGTGTGGGAGGCGGCGAGCGGGGCGGCCGGTTTGCGATCGCACATTCCGGTTATCGAGCGACACGGCGTTCCCAGGAGCGAAGACGCTCCTGCGGCGGCATACTAACCCTTGCCAAGGATACTCGCTTGACTCAGGGGCGCTTTCGAGGCCTTGGCCGCCTTAAAGTTACAACAGCAATTACTCGTAGATCTTACTACCCCACAGCTAAGTTCCCTTGCTTTATGCACTCACGTTCCATTCAGAATGGAAGGAAAACCTGTGGTTCAAGAGCAAAGCAAGAGGCTTAAATAATAATTCTCTAGAAATATTAACACTCATAATTAACAATCCGTTTCACAGTTAACTTGTTTAAATCACGTCTGTCGTGAGGAACTTACAAGGACAAATGCTGGTCACATTTCTAACTCCTAGACGGTGATACGCATTTGAGCTTAACCCGCTGATTTTCCGTCACTCTTCAGTATGCTGCGTAGTCGAGAGATGTGAAATGAAATGATATGATAGTGGTTAATGAGATATGACGTCAAGTAAGTGGAATTGAGAGCAGTGGTTCGGTGAGGAAGATGAGAGGGTGAGATGGGAGAGGAGGTGGAAGGTAACGTCAGGCGAGGCGAGGCGCGCTGAGGTAAAATGAAATAAGGTGAGACGAGGGGAAGTAAAATGAGGTGTAAAGAGCCCTCCATCAATGACGAAAGCCTGCCGTCCTTCTGTCTGCCACACCGCTCGTGTTTCCTGCTGGAGGCCTTTCCGCTTTCCACACCGGAGGCTCCGTTTGAGCAGCGAGGAGGTGCAGCAAATGTCGCCCAGGGCAACTGGTTTGGGAAAGCGCTAGTCCCGACCGTCCAGTTCGCGAAGTACGGTCCATAAGATTTCTAATGGTACCACACAGAAATCCGACATTCAATGCAGGACTTTCAAGGAAGTATTTCCTACAGTTGCTCCCTTGGGCGACTGCTCAAAACGGTCGATTCGAGCTATTAAACATACGTACAGTTATTTTTGAACAAAGACACATTTTTATGTATCTTTATTTCAAGTAAATAATCATTAGTATACGTTTGGCTCATATTTGTAAAAGCTTTACAAAATATTTCGATAAATGTAGCTGTGACTTATTTCTTACGTACATCCCCAGGAAAGCTGAATTCTCTGTTTTTGTCAATTTCTGACATCCACTTTGGAGATTTTAAAGTGTAAAGTGTAAGATGATTAAGTACTTTCCAAAATTATTTATTCCCCTTCTATTATCAAATTTCGTTGAAGTTAAGAGCAACTAATCGAACAAAGAATAAACTATTCCTCATACTTAGACATTTTGAGAGACTTACCACGTGAACCGAAGTCCTCGAACAAAGTGCGGACGACAGTGTCACAAGAATCCACTCGTTGTTTCCCTGCTCGCATCCCGAATTCCCTCTCCCCTTCCCTTACTTACGAATCGGAGCTCCAGGACGCATAGAAAACTAGAGGTGTTACAGAATGGCACAGACTTTCTCGTAGTTTCCTAATTTCCTCGGTGTCGGGTAGTCGTTTTCTAATTTCCTCGGTGTGAACTGGTACTGTAGTCTTGCCCCTCCTTGTCTGCTGCCATCTATCTCCGCCCAAAGTAAAAGTTTTAAAACTTTTCTCAAATTTTCGATTTCCAAATCTTAGAACCAAAATAATATTTTAAGATTATTAAAGAAGGTTAAAACCTCGTCCTAAATATCAATTTTCATTGAAAAATTCGAAGCCGTTTTTAAGAAAAGCGTTAAGCGTTACTGTAAATGTGAAATTTGAAGCTCTTTTTCACTGGAATCTATTGAGTTTTCGAAAAACTTCATTACAAGTAATTTGAAGAACTTCCACTCACAAATTCAATAATGCATTCAAATCTATTGAAATGTGCATATTAACGGAGTGATATAAAAAAAACATTTGTTTAATTTTTGAAAAAACAAAATACACCAAAATGAACTTCACGTTATTATAAACAGTGCAATTAGCACTATCTGCCGGAAACGTTTCAAGAAAACATTTGGAGCCATTTTTTGAGAAAATAATAGAGCGTTTCTGAAATTGCAGAATTTTGCGTTCATTTCCACAGAAAACTAGGGTTTTCGAGAAACTTTATTTGACATTATTTAAAGCACATGTAATCACAAATACCATAATGTTAACAAAATTTTGTTAATGTAAATATTAACGACATGAGAGACGAGTAAAAAAATATACATTTTTGGTTTTTTGAAAAAACAAAATAGAGCAATATAATGTTTATGTCATCTGATGTATGGATGTGCATTTAGCACTATCCATACTAAACATTTTGAGCTGTTTTTGGAAAAACTTGTTTTTGTTGCTTTTTAGAATTGCAAATATTGCACGCACTATTGCGTAAAAAGTAATAAAATTTTCAAAAAAATGACATTATTATAAGATGATGATGTAATGATTTAATGATGTACATGACATTATTAAAAGAATTGATTATGAGCAAGAAATTTCATTTGAAGGAAATCGGAATGTATTTTTTTGTGCCGAAAATCCGCCTTTTTTCGTGCAGCATTACATAAGTTTCTCTATACTACGTATATTGTATACACGTACGTATACGAGGAAGTAAAATGTGCAGAAAAGCTTTCTGCCTCGCGTGAAAGCTAATATTTCCTGGCATCAAGTAAATACAAACCTTGATATTACGCCTGCCTTTAGCGGCTACATGGCTCCAAAACACAGGTCGAGGTTTGGGTTCTGGGGTAAACGGCCGCGATATTTAGAAAGAACGGCTGCTGCGCTGGGCAGAAGGAAACCTAGAGCCTTGATCTTCAACGTCTTGTCACAACCACGTTTCGGGCGTCGGCAGAGCAGGAACGATAACGAACGGGTGAGGAGGAAGGTGCCGAAAAGTGGAAACGGTGTCGCAGATCGTGAGAGCTTCGCTGAAAGTTGTTCCAAAATTAGTATAATGCTCGTTTATGACGATCGCGCCAAGAAGGATATGGTATGGTTGTAAAAGTTTTGAAGAGAACATACATATGAAATTGAAGGTCTTTTTTATAGTAATAAAACATGTGTAAGAAAACTTCTGTGCAGGCGCTAAGAAAATAATAATAATAATAATAATAATAATAATAATAATAATAATAATAATAATAATAATAATAATAATAATAATGAAGAAATAGTGGTGCTAAAACAAGCACGCACCTTCTCACCTTTAGTAATAATTATATAATACCATTTATCCCACAAATTCTCTCCGAATTAACACATCTCAGTCATCATTTTTTGTAAAATTAATATGAAATCTAGAACATTTGGTGTGAAAATTAAATAGTTTCAAGTGATAGAGATTTTGTTCAAAACTTTAAATGAAAATATATTTCTGTCATTGAATTCATTATATAAGGTAAACAGTATATTCACGAACATATCCGATGAGTTTTTATCCAAATTTTAATTCTTAATGTTTCATTCCCATCGAATTTCTAATAACATAATGTAATTCGTATTCGTACATACCAAGAATGTTGATAGGCAACCCGGACAACCAAAGCTAGGTTTTTCTATATGAAAACAAGAGAAATTTTGACAAATCGAAAAGAAAAAGATTGCGGACGTGATACAATGTCGTCTATTATATTTAGATTACACGCTGATTACGGAGAAATCGTTGTTCCTTCCGTTGTCCTAATAGCGAGGAAGAAATGTACTTTGCATTTTCTTATGCCAGTGAATCGCAAAAAATTCAGAATGTTACTAACAATTCAATGCAAGCAAAACTGAATTAAAACATTTACGAACTTTCGTGACATCTATTGACATGACTTCTGGATGCTGTTCTATCCAGACAGGTTCCAAGAGAGTATTCCAGAGCAGGAAATCGTGGGAAAGCTCACGTTGGCAGCAATGTTCACGTGCATTACGAAGAGGACTATGAGGAAAGGTTCTCAAGCGGAACAGACTCGAGCTAGTAGAGGAAAAACATTGGAGCGTAGTTCTGGAAAGTAATTAAGAAATACTAATTTCTCAATGAATCTGGTAAAGGCAGTGAAGTAAACTTCTTTAGTTTGCAATATCTTCGAGAAATCCGTACTTACATCCGTAAATGTACTTACAAAATCCGTTTCCCTCTCAAGTTTTGGCTTCCAGTATTCTCAGCATTAAATTTCTTCTGAAATACAACAGTTGCGAAATGACTACTGCACTGTCTTTATGAGTAATAAATGTTCCTAAATAAATTATTGTAATGAATTCATTGCTGACTCATTGACTTTTCTTAATCTGGACATTGAAGGATCTGGCTGTTTCCATGTTTTATTATATAATAGAGTAGCAAAGTTTCCGACATATCACGGTTTCATAAGATAACTGGGTAAAACAGCGAGGGCAAAGTAGAACATTGCATACTTTCGTATTACGGGGCGTCAGCTTCAGTAAAGAAAAAGCTGGAAATATAGAATACGTTGATGAGTAAAGGGAATTAAGTTACAAGACTACAATTAAGAAGCGAACTCACATGGACATGTAAGTGGACTAAGCACACAAATCGACAGATCAAAGAGGAAAATACACAAACTCCTAGTCCGAAAGAAGTAACACAGAAATCCCGTTCCTCCCTTCTCGCAAAACAGCCGACGACGCGCTCACATCGTCGGCAGACGCCGACGGCTTGTTTGGCAGCGCAGACCGGCAGCGGCGGATGGGCGGCGGATTTTTCTGGCCCCATTGAGCGGCAACCAGGTGAGCGCGAGGTCGCAGCAGCCGCGCTTTTTACTTCCCGGTGGCGCGTGCGGCCACGGTCAGCGGCGGCGGCGGCGGCGGCGGCGGCGGCGGCGGCGAGGGCGAGGGCGAGGGCGGCCGCGCGTGGGACGCCCGGTCGGCGCCGGTCAGACGCGCTGGCAGACTGCCTGGGCCGTCTCCACGACAACGATGACGCGGCGTCGAGATTTGAGGAAGTGCGGCTAGTGCAGGGTGGGGGCGCGGGAATTTAGAGACTCTTGGTGGCAACTGCCGTGGATGTAGCCAGAAACATCTGTAGTGTCCCTGGCAACATGATCGGGACTTGTATTCCAACTTCCGCAAAACAATGCCATTAGTGATAAGGAAACTGGAGTAGATGCACATGCGAATAGCCGAAGTCGGGATAAAGAACATCAATGTCAGACAAATAGAGGATTGGGAAGACAGCTTCAGAAATGACGTACGTCGACATTGTAAGAACAAATGGAAACGGTGGTAGTGGTGTCAATAGAAACAAGAGTTATAATAGAAACACTAGGAGGCGAGGGGTGAAGGTAAAAGGTGTGGGCCGTGCTAGAACAGAAGCGGCGGAGAAGTGGCGGGGAAGGGGGCGGAGTTGGCGGACGAAGGCAGCAGTTATGAAACGGGAAGCGCCACTGGCAGAGCAGCGCGATCCGCGGTCGTCAATTAAATCTCAAAGGACACTCTCGAACACACTCGGATATTCTTAGATGCCAAGTGGATTATATATATCTTTCTCTTTGTATACAAAGAAGCAACGTCTTTAATTGCACTGAACCTATTCTAGAAGTGACAGCTGAACAAAATATGTAATATCGATAGTGAAACGTTTCTTGAATTTGGAATACAGCCAAATACAGAAAAATCGAGAAAAGAAAAGGATTTCTAAACAATCTGCAGCAGGTGACGAGGGACAATTCTAAGTTTCGTATTAATTTTAGAACAGTTTCTGTGCACTAAAGACTCGCACAGTTTTGAAATATGCACGCCCATGTCTTTTGAGATAAGTTATTTCGATCCTGTTCCATCAATCGTAATATTTGGAGAAAGCTGCTTTTGAGGATTCTCATCTTCAAAGGTTGAGCTGCGCGAGAGCGAAAAGTGAAAATGAAATGGACTGAGTGATTTAAACTCCAATGCGATTAGGAAATCGGTGTTCTGTCCGAGACGTGAACAAACACGATACCGTTCCTTCATTTGCTATTAATATTTCAGAGGTGATTTTTGAGAGAATACCTGACGTATCAATTTATATGATAAAACTTAATATTCGTAAATTTTCACGTCTTCTCTTCTCTTCAACGATGGAAAGGCTGTTGACATAGTGGTGAGGGTAGAATGCAACAATCAAAACCGGACAAACTCTAACGAATGGAGCCTTGTTCCCAAAGAAGAAAATCTCAAAGGACGAAAAAGTCAACTAATCTGGGCTAGCAGAACCAGAACGCACATGGATCCCAGGATCGTACACATATAATGTATTTTTTGAGTGATTTTTGTACGTAAGAAATGAAATAATCGAAACGGCAAGATATGCTCCAGGAAAATTTGAGACGATATTCTACATCTTAACTTCGTTCAAAAACATCTTCTCCATTCCCTTTCCGACAAACACACACACACACACACACACACACACACACACACACACACACACACACACACACACACTAAAAAAATAAAAGTTAATTATAGTGACGATATTATACTTCTAACTTTCTCATCTAGACGTTTTAAACTGCAACCACAAAAAGAATCACGAATAACTGACGTTCTCATGCTCACTCTTGGGAGAGAGCATCACATATTCGAAAGAACTTCACTCTTTGTACAGGTCCAGCGGATTTTCCATGCTGCTTCAGTAAAAATCACAAATACATTATTTTTAAGTTGTTGCATTTAATATAGCATTATAACTAAAAAAAAAATATACATCTACCCCGTCCCTTCATTTTCATTCACTCCCCTTTTTCCCAAGGTGACACCATGCAACTGCCAAACTGTCTCTTTGCCCAACTTAGCTCGAAAGGCAGCACCGCCTAATCTGGAGAGCTATAATTTATAACGTTAAACGCAGACAAGATTCCTAGGCGTGTGAAAATAAATTGCTACGGGAAAATAACTTGTTTCCCGATATGATAAAAGTAAACTTGTTTGTATTAATGTTCCGCGTATGTTAATTTCTCAGTATTTAAGATAACAAAAATGTTTCATTAAAAGAAGCTAAACATGTGATCCTCTGAAATAACTGTAAATTCAGGAAATTCAGCCACAAGAAAGTTATTGCAAACATCACAAACGTATTTATTAACGTCCAATCAATCATAACAAATCGTTGAACTTCAAAATATACAAAGAATGTCACATATTTCTTTTACTCTTAGTTCAAGTGACATGCAGAAAAAAAGAATATCGCACAACTTTTCAAACCAACCAAGTAACGTTATAGGCACTCTAAAAGAAAACGTATCTCAGTTATGCCCATTCAGACGCACGTTTTGTTATATCACCAACATTGCGACAGCCATCCTCACAAAAAATGTCAGGTTCCCTCAGCCCTCTGCCGGAAGACAAATACGTTACGCTGCCCGCATTCCGGGTTAATGTGGGTGTCGCCAAAGGCCCGCTCTCACCCGCAGGGGGGGGGGGCGCGAGGCGGCAGCAACGACGGAGAGGGCGTCGCGTCGGCGGAGCCGGTAGGTCGCACGAAATAAAAGGGCTGAGAACCGCGCCCGCGCGGGGCGCACCGATGTTGTATGATATGCTTCCCACACGCTCCACAGGCAACGCGATAACGACTTCCACGCGAAGCCAGAAAAAAAACAGCGAACGAGGTTAGTTTACCCACTGGGGCTGGGGGGTTGATAAAAAATACCACGCTAGGCCGTTTTACTGGCTGTTCTTTTTTTCTTCGGTCGTTTCCTCCGCCGTTTTCGCGGTTGCCGTCAACTTCCGAAACCGCGTTTCACTGCGGATGCGGACGAGCGATTTCGCAAAAGTCAGACGGCGTTTTTGTCGGAAGAGGGATGGGAGGGCAGGGAACATTTAAAGTCCGACTCCCAATACTTCGTTAATAAGCGCTAATGGCGAGAGCCTCGAATTAAATGTGGCGCATCACCTAAGTAATTGGAAATGAATGAGCACATTTTCTGTTATCTCTGTATTCTCTTCCCAACTAATTTCCGTTTGCGAGAACGGAATTTCATTAGTGAGGCAGTAACATAGACACGTCGGATATAGCACAGATACGAGGAGACGATACTAAACAAATTTTACACGATGGGGATTAGTCTACTACTACCACCACCACCACCACCACTACTACTACGAGTTTCACGTTAACAGTATTTCTTGCGAGTGTACCCCTTTCAATAATTAGGAAATTTAACGAGGATATTTTACAAACGAAACGATGATTATCTCTCCTTCTTTTTGGTAGATTATTCTTCTGAACCTGCAATGTCATTCACACCCTAGCAACTCCAAGAGATTTGCAAAGACCGATCGGTCACGCAATAGCAGTCGGCTTTCAATGTCGTCGTCATATCCTGTTGACGCGCTCCCCGCTTATACGCGACCTTGCTGACGAATTTATAAACACCGCATGGCGAGGCGAGGCGAGGCGCAGGGAGTGTGCTAAAAAAACCTCGACCACCGCTGGCCTCGTGCGGCCAGCAACGGCGGCGGTCACCGGTGCGACAGAAACGCATCGGAAGCGCGCGCAACATCCCGGAGCGTGGCGCCGTCGCGCCATATTTCTCGGGCGACTCGGCGTCCGCCGAGCCCCTTTTGCGCGGCTGTTGGCCTGCGAGCCGCCAAAAGGTGGAAGACGGCTCGCACCCGGGAAACTGAAAGAGGCGGAATGGGGGCGGATGGTGCTAAGCGGAAGGGCGCACGGAGGAAACGCGAAGGGCCCGTCAGGGTCAGAGGCTCAGAGAGATAGGGAGGGCAGGTTAACAGTACGTCGAGGGACGGGCGCTGAAGGGACCCTTAGTACGATGAAACACACAAGACAAGACACACACACACACACACACAAGACAAGACACACGACACACACACAAGACAAGACACACGACACACACACAAGATACACACACACGCACGCATAAAATAGCACAGGAAATACAAAAGTTAAAGATGTTACAAAAATCTCACCAGATGCCAAATAACAAGGTGAAGCACTATCATCAAGGTGGGTTTCCCTTTTTCAATTTCTTAAAGACAACATATTCGGCCCAGTGTTATCACATCACAAAAGAATATCGGCGCTCGTGTATTCGAAATTAATGTAAAATGATAAATATATTAATAATTTTCAAGCATGAACGCTGGAATGCCTTTCAACTTTTCTGAACGTACTCCATTACACGCTGAAAGAAAAAAGTATTATAATTAGGCGTTGGATTTTGATGACTTAAAACATCGCGAAAAAATTATCAGTACAATGCTCTGAAAGTGTTTAAAAAATGCCCTAAAAGCAAAGAAACATGAGGTAAAAAATTGATTACAACCAATTCAGATGAACTCAATCGGTTGCATACTTAATTGATGTATTAGAGGCTTCTTTTCGTTCAAGAAACTGAACTTGCCACCAACTTGTTCTTTACCAGGAAATTTCTCTCTTTAATTATCGCGAAATCGGCTGAACAGACAATGGTGCTGATAGCCGTACAAGAGCCTTAGCTTACATACACGAAACGGCTGCGAATTTTTTAGCAAAGAAATCGAATAGGCTCCTCAGGAATTCTGTGGGAGCATTTGTTGCATCTTGTAAATATTATTTGAAGCAAGTACCATCAAAATGATATTGAAAACGATGAAATCGTCGAAAATGCTTTAATAGTGACAAAAAGATGTACAAATTACTTAAGAGACGAAATCGACGAAAAATACAAAAAAAAAAAGTCGTATAAAAATAGGTCATTTCCTTTTTTCATAACAAAGATAATCTCTATACTAAGAGACATTGATCTAAAGTGAAAAAAATGACATTTCATTAAAATCCGGCCCCTTGTTGAATAATAAAAGTACATGGAGGATGTAAACTTTAGCTAAGGCGAAAATAACGCAGACGGGATAGAGATACGATCTCAACGAATAATATGATATTAGATGAAACCAGAAACAACGATGAATAGTGGTGATGGAAGACAAATCCATAGAGATATATCTCCATGATGTACGACGTGTGCATTTGTTACACGTTGTCATTCAAGCGGTGTCTACAATGACAGTGAATCGGAAGGAAGAGACAGCGCCCAACACAAAGGAGGACTAGGCAAACAGAAGAAACACGGAGGAACAAACAAGCCGCGGAGCGCCACAGCGGTGGGCTCGATACTATTGAGGCGGAGTGAGGAGCGCCAAGGCGAGGGCGACGAACGCGTGCGAGGGCAAGGGGGGCCACGTGGGTGTGGATGGGCGCTAGAAGCGAGGCAGGTGCGGGCGGGAGAGCAGGGAAAGGTGTGCAGGCAGGGAAAGGCTCGGGGAGTCCCGGACGGGTGCGAGTGCGAAGCCGGCGCGGGGGCAGGAGCGAGGGCCGTGGCAGGGATGGGGACGGAAGCGAGCTCGAGCGTGAAGACGAGTGCAGGAGCAGGGAAGAGGAAGGGGAGGGTCGGAAGCGGGAGTAGAAACAGCGAATGGACGTAGGGCGCGGAGACGGGCGCAGGGGCGCAGACGTGCGTGGGGGTGGAACCGGGCGCGGGCTTCAAGAACGGTGAACGGATGATATAAGGGAGGCAGCGGCGGAGCGATGGTCCCGTGAGCGGGCAAAGGTTGCCGGTGGAAGGTATGAGGCAGTAAGCGGGTGGGCGGTTCAGCCTCCAAGCGAACGTTCGCCCCCGTTGCAGCCACTTTTCATCCTCTGATCGCGGCGGCGACAGACGCGGCGGGCACCGCGCCAATCTGAACAATGGCGTTTTTCACGCGCGCTGTATGCAAAGACGGGGTCACAGGTCCCCGGGGGTAGTCGACACTTTCTGGCGACGATGATAAGGAAACAAGAGACGAAAAACAGCACCGCTGCTGTTTTCGCAAAAACTGAAAAGTGAAAAGTTAATTGAAAAAAAAATTGAATTGAAAGTTTGCGAAAATTAATTTCGATTCTATCTATTCTATGAAGAGCTTCTCATGTATTTCCCAATAAGAGATACATTCATGAAATAAATCGCTCTGCAGTCCCATTTGTTAATACAAGTTTGATGAAAAATATCCATCTTTCTGAAAGAAAAAACTGCTTCCGCTCAACATTTCTGCGGGCAAACCTCAGCCGCCGTTCGGTCAGTCTCTCGCTCTCTCATTTGCGCCATTCCTTCTTTTAAAATCTAATTTATTTCAAGATCAGTATCTAAAGCTCATACAATTGTACAACCTGTAGAATCTAACAGTTCTAAAAGTATTTTACCAATACTTTTTTTTTTCGTTTCAGGAAACCTCATGAAACTCCTCTTAGCTGTCGTAGTAGACGTTAAAAGGAAAGTTATATATAGGGCGGATTATTACCAGAAGATTAAATTTCAAAATTCATCTCCCAAATAATTTGTAAAATCTTTCAGAGCCGAGATAATGCAATAAGCAAAAAGTTAGTAAATTAAAAATGGAGAGGAATACTCAAGGGAAATTCAATTCCACCCTGGATGATACGTTGTTTTGAGTGGAGCAGACATTGAATGGATTAAACTCTTTGAGTGTTACAAATCATTGCTCTCAACATCGGAAAAACATGTATTGTTGATGTAAAAGGGAGCAGATTCAGTTTTAGGTATTGTCATATAATATTGTAAGTTGGTCGACTTCATTTCAAACTAAATGCAAAGTTTAATACGAAGAGGTGCAACAAACAGTGCATACAAAGTACATTACACGTACACTACACTGCATGCCAAAAGTGTAATTCCTTAAAACACCCATACAAAAAAGGCAATCGGAACGGGAAACGTGTAAAAATATTTTAACTTGACTATATTCCTTCCCGGAATCCTAAGAGAAGATGATACGAGATGAACCGTACGTTTTGAAGAGACTAGCATCGTAACTTGCCACCCACCATTCGACGTCATGGTTTGAAACTCCATTTCATCTAAAATTTGTGGCGGATAGCGACGGTTTACTGACAATCATCTGTTCATTGGCAATCTTCATTTTCACCTGCCTGTCACTGATCTCAGCTCGTCAATTTATTTATTGTTGTTTGTAAAGGCATCAGGCCCGGGCACCGATAAACTTTCTAATAAATTAATAAAATAAAAAATATAGGTAAAAATAAAGACCGACCTGTGAAAGCAGAAATAAGCGGAAGTATAGAACATTACTTCATTTATGCGTAGAAAGTAACCAGAGACTTTTCATCCTCTGAGCGCGCTCTTTTGCGAGAGGCTGATGAAACGCGACCTTCAGATAGCCACTGAGCGCTCGCATCGAGCGGACTTCGCAGGTACAAGAACGCGCTTTTCACTTTGAAGTCTCATCCAAACGACGTCGCGCTCGTGCTCCCGTCCGTCAGCGGGCAAACCTCAGCCGCCGTTCGGTCAGTCGCTCGCTCTCTCATTTGCGCCATTCCTTCTTTTAAAATCTTATTTATTTATTTCAAGATCAGTATCTAAAGCTCATACAATTGTACAACCTGTAGAATTTAACAGTTCTAAAAGTATTTTACCAATACTTTTTTTTTGTTTTAGGAAACCACATGAAACTCCTCTTAGCTGTCGTAGTAGATGTTAAAAGGAAAGTTATATATAAGGCGGATTATTCTATTTTTATGACATAATTGTGCATACATGGAGGTCGACATTTGGCCTTGGTGTATTTGGATCGAATTCTAGGAGAGTTAGGTGTGGTTCTACCTAAATGAGAGCGTGGAAAATGCTAATCCATTTTACAAAATGTTTGTTACAAAACGATGCTTTTTTTTAATGTTATCTTTCAGACAGGTAATACTTAGTTGGCAGAGAATTGGTTCGTTGGAGACATACCAAGCGGCGCAGGCGTTTTACCTTGGGCGAGCGCGGCGCGCGCGCGGGCGACGACAGCGCCTGGCAGAGCGCGGCTTGCGGCAGCAGGAAGGAGAGGGCGGCCACGGCCACGGGGCAGCACATGGCGAAGCGACGCGACGCGACGTGACGTGACGGGGGCGGCGGCTCGGAGGCACTGGCGGAGCACAGCGCGCGCTCGCGGGCCAGCCCACCCCCTCCGCCGGCCCACGCCCCTAATCGGCTGAGCGGGGAAGCCCCGCAGATGAAGCCTCTAATGACCCCGCCGCCCCTGGGTCTCTCTGATGGGTTTTCTCCTTTTCAGACTGCTCCTCCTCCCCCTCCTCCTGCTCCTGCTATTTTTCATTTGCAGATGCACCATGTCGCGGCATGCCTCTTTTCTTTCACTCTCTGCCCCCCTCCTCGGTGTTATTATTACCACGGGGTATGAAGCAACATTTAAGTAGCAATAATATTCTTGTATTACTCTCACGTTTTTATGTGACGGTACATATATATATAGATAATCCTATTCAACTTGCTCATTCTCAATTGTATTTGTTCTTCTTATAAATGATGAAACTTAAAGAACATTGTTACACCTTGCCATTAGAGGCCTTTTTCGTCAGAAAAATGAATGATAGGAATCCCACATTTGTTTTCAAACCCCAATTCACAATTTCCTGTGAAAAGTGGTTTGAATACTTAGATATCAACATGAATGACGTCGAATGAATCGATAATATTACCAGATCAATATTCTGTTGTAAGCGCCATACTCAATGCGAATGTTACATAAATGGCATTAACAAGTGGTCATTTGTAATCTATTCTGATAAGCGAACTCGCACTTGCTTTCACTTACTTACCAACCTAAGCGTTATACCACATCAACAATAACAAGCACTATTACTAACATCTCACATTGCACGTGTATTCCGGAAGGCAAAGTTCCGCAAAAAGTGAGTATAACTTCCTCCAGTTACTTCAGACTTGGAAAGATCAGCTCTCTGATGCCGTGAAGGACAAGAACATAGAGGATGTACTAATTTCATAAGCATAACGAAACAAAGAGGAAACACATACAGCGTAATATTAAGAGGATGGTTCCTAATACTTTGCATGCTCAATACATCCGTTTTACAAATTCATGTTCACAAGAGTATGCATCTTCTGATGAACGCACTACAATACAGCAGAAAAGAATACTATGATATTTTCCCTGTTTCGGGTAATTTATACATTGTGAAATGTCATCAAGAACTGGAAAAATCGACATAAAGCGATATTCTAAACTCTCAAAAACATCCTGAAACTAAGTAATAAATTAAAAATTCTATGATTGAGAAAGGGCATTCCAGAAATTAAGTAATTTTGAAAGAGATTTGAATAAAATTGCTTTGTGATCAAAACTAAACCGACGTATTGATTTCCGCAACATTCCTATGTACACCGAAAATCCCATCAGACAATTTCCTTAAAGCCATTTCAGAAATAATTGGATACCGCCCTTTATTTATTTATTTATTTATTTAGTCAAAAACTGTAAGTGACGTATGGGGGAGAAAATCATCTGCACACGCTTTCTTGAGTTTCATAATCCCTTCCCAACTATTTAACTATTAATAGTTGAAAGATGAAAAAATAGTAACAATAAATAATAATAATAATAATAATAATAATAATAATAAATTTAAAAAACCGAGATATTAGCATTTCAAAAACTAGGAATTTTCGTCTCCGAATTATAGAAAACATATTTATAACTATAAGCACTGTTTAACAAAGTACATTATTACGTCGACATACACGTACAATTTCAATTGTTATTTATTATATCTACAGAAGTTAAGAGTTGTAAAGTAAAAACTCCCCTCCCTTCCACCTTCCTTCCCCCTTCTCGAAGTTCCTAGGAAGTTCGCACATGGGCGCCTTTTCCCTTCTTGACTAAATAGCTATTTTAGAGAACGTGTCTACACTTTGCAAAAAGGAAAACGTTTTCCTTCAGAATACCAGTAACATGGATGGTTGCTCTCCTTCAATCAACTTTCAATTCAGTTTCAGAAATTACATTTCTTGGATATGAATACAGAGACGAGATTAAAAATCGCACAAGTCAGCGGCACAAGTCAGGCTAAACCAGAGGTTTAAACGACTGAAAGTGCCCCGTTTCCAACAAAGCACCTGGCCTTTCGAGGCGAGGGTCGCCGTGCGCTACCGTGGGCCGCGAGCGCTTGTGCGGCAGGCCGAGAGAAAGGCGGTGGCGGAGATACGGGCGGCGCACGGCGCGACCTACTGCGCGCACAAAGTCAGGAACTGGGGTGGCGCACGTACCGCCCACGCGCGCAACCGCCCCCGCGCCCTCTCTCGCTGCTCGACGCGACGCGACGCGACGCGACGCGACGTGCACGTGCCTTCAACGGCGCCCCACCGCGCGCCGCATCCCGGCCGCACGCGCACCCGCCCACGACTCTCTGTGGTGGCTCACTCGAAGCCTGGATTCTTGCAAAAGAGGTTTCTTATTACATCCGGCGCCGGCGGAATGTCTACCTTACTTCAGCTTACCTTAAAAATAATTTTATACTGAATTTCATATTTAGTTTTATTGGTTGATTTACATATTTATTACTATTCAACTGAGATGCTGAATGACTTTCGTAACTACAGAACATTAGTGGGGTGAACCACTGTCCTTATGTCTATGGATATGCACTTTGTAACAGTAAAAAAGTTGTTGAGATATCGGTTGTTTAAGAAGTTTTTCCTTTGTATATTCAGCCGTTACAAAATAAAGCGATGATATAAGATTTTTGTAAATGAAGTAATGAATCCTTCTACACTGGAGGAGTAAAAGCTTTTGATGCAATTCTGCATTTCAGTATAGTTTGATCAGAGATCACCACTAACGAACTATACTGATGTGTTTCTAGCAAAGGTCAACGTTGCAAAATGTTTGGATCCCTCGATTGAAATCTGACCCAAATGGCTCTCGCATTTAACATAACCGAATAATAAATACGTGTACACTCAGTGAAGCATTCAAAGCTCTCGCAAATTCAGTGAATGTTTGTACAATTCCGCAGTTTGAGAATGTATATTCTCACCTAAAATAAGGCATGTGATTCTTGTAAACCGTTTCCAAGCAGTCTCAAATGGTTGCTTTTTCATTTCATTAATGATTCAATAGAATTCATACATACTAATTTACTACAGAAAACATTGTTAGTCCAGAAAACCAAAGAAAGTTTTCCGACTCTTGTTATCGTTTATTTTGTAAACTGTCTTTATGTAACGAATTCTAGTCAAAACGTAATATTTCCTGAACATAATACATCCATCTACTAAAAAGAGACGTCGAGACAACCAATGTTCTTGCGTAACGCATTTATTCATTTAGAGTACAGAACTGAGTAATTCTATTCATCAGATATCATAATCATCTGCACATCAACACACTACTTTCTACTCACGAGTAGATTTTGACTACACTTTACCAGTCGACATTACAAAAATAAAAGCATTAATTAAAAAAATAAAATAAAAGTTTTCAAAAGTAAAATACTTTCTGCCCGAAAACTGTTCTTTAACTATAGAGAAAAGTCTAAAGATACGAGTAAATTTTATATTAAATATGGAACAAGTACAAAAACAATAAATATGTAATCCTTTGTTATTTAAAACGATCAATTTTACTCTATATCTGTAACAATTATCGTAAACAGCATCATGGCCAAACACCATCATCTCGACCTTTTTTACGCTTTGTTTTCGTCAATCTCCAGAACGAATGCTGGTCTCTTGCCTTGCTTCTGTACAGGGCCTCTCGCCGGGAGGTCCTAGGGATCGATGCGGTGGCAAGATTTTCGACACTAGCTTCATAGCTAGGTCGAATTCAGCTGCTACCTGGAGAAAAATCCTAGCGGCTGGCTGCTTCGATAGGGTAGTTTTCTGTGGCGAATGCTGGAGCAGTATTCTAACAAACGGGCCACGAACCGCGTGCGATCTTTCCTTCATCTTCCATGTCCTATCCTCGTCCCCTTACACACACACACTTACTTTCACTACACTACTTCACATGTTGGGAGCTTAGAGCTTGACCCGACTGGAACATTGGTGAGAGATAGTACTTAGTTGGGAAAACCGCCGCAAGCCGAAGGGTACGTCTGCGCCGGATCTCGACATCCAGCATGGGAAGATCATCTCCACCTCCCATGACAAACACATGTACTTCACTTACGAGACTAATGCCCTTGCGGTTGAAGCGCTCGGAATCACAAATTAATCAATATTTCTTCTGTATAGTTAGGCTTATACGGATCAGACGATTATCGTATCCCCGTTCAAACAGTCTTAGAATTATTTTGGACATATAAAATTAATTAATTAATTAATTTGCAATTCTGAAACACGAATATACGCGCTCGGTTCGAGACAAATATTCGAAATTACTATCTTCTCTCACAAAAAACCTGTACGGCGGCACATAATAACAACGCAAGTATCCGTTACACCGCTGAGCACCTATTCACCAAATGAAGGACGCCACGAATAGCGACAAAAATCCTTAGCGCACTACTATATGCTACCGACATACAAAAAATACTTCAGGAAAGATTTTACTCAACGCGCACACGACGATGTTTGGCCTTCAAGAACCGTGAGAACATCAATAAATGAAGAATTTCATTAAGACATTAGTGTGCATGCGTAATTAACAATTGTTAATAGTAAGGTAGAAAACTGTTCATTCGACCGGATTCGGCCTTAAAAATATAGAACTTCTCTTTTTTCCTTCTTTGTTAGAGGTATCGAAATATTCAATAACACTCTCCCTTCTCCTCGAATAGATTTAGGGCACGGGTTTCACAGTGTGTTTTTTCTTTCTTTTTTCTACTTCGTAACTCCGATATTGACAAAAAAAGACCTGCCCTTCCGAAACTGTCGAATTCATTCCTACTTCCGAGCGCCTTCAGTGCCAAGAGAACGTGTGATTGGTGTGTGTGTGTAGGGGGTTCGCCTGCGAGCACCAGGGCGCTCCTTGGGTGCTGCACGCGATCGCGCGGGAGAGCCAACACGCGCCCTCCATCAATCGCTTTTGCAACGCCGCACCCAAGAGTACGTGTGCGCGAAAGCGTGGTGTGCGTGTGTGTGTGTGTGAGAGAGAGAGACACACAGAGAGAGAGAAAGACAAACAGACAGACAGAGAGAGACAGACAGACAGACAGAGAGGGAGAGAGACAGAGAGAGAGAGAGAGAGACAGACAGACAGACAGACAGACAGACAGACAGACAGACACAACGCGCCAGCGATCGGGGTCGCTTTTGCTCAACGTCTGTGCTACGGTCACATTCTATCCACTTCTGACTGTTGACACAAATGAAACGCTTGAATGGTTACGTTTGGACGCTTGAAAGGATATTCTTTGAATTCTTAACAGTCAAGTCTATCACACACTTATATTCTCATATTATTCTCTTGCATGTTTTCGCGTTCATCCACTGTTCTCTGTTGCGTAATATAGAGCAACCTTGGTCGTAAATTACACGAAGCTAGTATTCCTCGTATCATTGATATACGATATGTAAGAGTATACATTCCCGTCACTCTGAAGAACTTAAGGATAAACCAAATGGCTTCCCCTCACATTTCTCTTCCCTATCTTCGCAGATTTCACTAACGACGTATTTAATTACAGTTTTCTTTCAGAATTAACCTACTTTCCTCAGCAAAGAAATCTGGAAAACATCAAGAATTGTCACAAATAAAACAAAGCCTCAAAATTCTTTTCGAAAGAAAATGGATGACCTCCATTATAAACACTATATTAAAAAGAACGAAATGTACGAAATTAAATCAATGAAACAATGTTCTTAAAGGTAAAATTATCACTCTTGGATCTAGAAATGGCTGAAGATTGTACTTCTTTCAACTACGTGAATTTGATGCTAACTTCCCAAAAATTAATTAAAATAAAAATTTCAAATGTTCATAAAACAAGATATTCTGTACTCATATGAACGTTTAGAAACAGCGTTTTCTTTTATCTTCACAATATGGTTTTCGAGACGAACGTCATGATTATTTTCTTATCCTTATCTGTTGTTTATTGACGACCATTCAATCCAGTTTCATCAAACACATCACCCCCTCATCCACGATACGAGCTCCGTTTCTCTTCGTTCGTGCAGCCCCGGGGAAAAGCAGAAGAGTCCCTTTAACCGCGTCTGGGCTCACTCAGCCCCCGAGAGACGTGCCTTGTCGTGTCGTATCGTGTCCGCTGTTCTTCGGGGGGTCCGAGGCCCCTGCCCTTTCGCAAGGTGTTCGCGGAGCTGAAGGCGGCGCGGCGGCGAGAGCGAGAAGGCGCGCGTAACGCGAGACCCGCGTGACCGCCCCCGCGAAACCCGAAGCTCGCCCTCCCCTCCGCCCAGGCGCAAACAGCTGCCGCGCAGCGCCGCGGAACGTGCCGCGCCGTCCCTTCCCTTCCCTTTCCTTTCCACCCCCTCCAGTTGCACGAGAGCCGCCGCCCGCGAAGGCCTGCCGCGCGATCCCGGCCGGCGGTATGCAGCCCCCCACTATTTCCCTAGAACATTCCAGAGCGTGCCGCGTACTTGTAGGCACGTACTTCCCCTCGAGTGTTTTCTGGCTGTTCTTTTTCAAGTAATCCTTTTGTTGTTAATTGCATGCGTGATACATAATACGCATGAAATTTTTCCCCCACATATTCTAATCTCACTAATATCTATTTTACTAGTACTTTCTCCTCCAAAAATATATCTTGGAAGCTTAAATATAATTTAATTATAAGTGTATTTTTACAATATTCTTCTCTATTATGGATTTAAAATTAAAGTAAAAATGGGTAATGTAGATTTTTTATTTATATGCACGTACTACCTTAATTCCATCGCCAGCATCTCTACGTTTCTTCAGTAGTAAAAAATATTTTGACGATTGAACGAATATTGTATTTTAGATCAAGCATACATGCCTCCACCAAATTTCACCTCCCCAGGTCTTTAATTTTTGAAGATATCACTCCAATCTCACTATAAGAGCTTTGAGTCACCATTTTCAGTCAAGTGGCCATGCCAGTACGGAGTGTATTGCTAGTGAATCAATAACCAATGCGATTGGCGGCGACGAGACACTTTCATGACTGACGATAATGCAATTCAACTTCCGCATTTTAATTTATTCAAATGGGGAATTAACATGAACAGCAAGTATGTTGGCAAGAATTTGTGTGTGAATTTCGAGCATCATCTCGCATTCTTTGCATAAAAATTGCGAATCTAAAAGCTACGGCCTTTCGGCATGCATTAGTGCGCCGTTTTTTCAAACAAGTCACATATGAAAACAAATTCTTAAGTGTTATACGACATATGCAACAGCTTAACACAAACATAGCTCTCCAAAACTATAGTTTCGAATTTCCTCGCGCATCCTTGGCGAAATACTATTATTACATGTGAGAGTCAAGGTCGCGTTCTATTCTTGTTGAAACTGATACGCCAATGCATAGCCGTGATTTTAAATACGGCTTTCGGTCTTCCCTGACAGCTGTCTACTGTATAATTCATGGATTCAGCACTCCATATGAATAGCTTCAAGAAAAACATAACACCCGTTCTAGCGTGCCCGTTTACAGCCTCGATCGGAATATATTTTTCGCATCTGGCGTCCACACGCATTAGACTTTCAATTTGACAATCTAATGTCTTGTCTAGTAAATTTTCTTTGTTTTCTCCTGCCTTTTCTTTGACAATTAATAAGCGAAAAAAAGGTGTAAGGTGAAAGAGATAATTAAATGAAAGAACACTTGATTGTAAATATATTTTATACTTTACCTCCTGACTTTCCACGAAACTTGAAGAAACTCAGCGACTTACCTGAAACAAAAGAAAGTTGGATAATTAAATACCGTTTTTACCTAGTAAACATATAAGAAAAGATGGCGAAAATATTCCACAAGAGCTTAGGTAGTACAATGAAGCGACAGGTGGACCGTGGGAGTGATGTGAAGGCGGCCAGCGCCGCGGCGCCTTACGCCCGTGCCCTTCGGCCATCGCCCCTCGTGTGAAGGCGGCACCACGCATTCGGCAATCAGCCAGCGACAGTTCGCTCAATCAGGAGTGCTCGGGATGGGTTGCTTGCTTCATTCGGTGCTCGTTCTACCCACTGCATGTCGTTTTTTGGGGCGTATAAAAGAAAGGCAACATTCGGCGAGCACGTTCCTCGGGATTGGGTGAGAAGTTCGGTACTCGCCGAATGCCTCGAGCTGCCTTTAGATGCACCTCTATATTCGAAGATGCTTTGACTTCCTTGCACTTTGAATTCAATTTACATAACGCTGACACAATTCGATATTTGGAGCCGGGAAACTGTGTTCCAAGAAGTGAGCGTTGGCTTTGCCAAGAAATTCTATCGGCCAAGAACACGACAGGAATGTGTGGACGACAGAATTTGCAAAGGAAAAGATTTCCACGACAAATCGACCTCTTGAAAAGATAACATTTCAAGTCTTGTATCATAACCTGCAGAACACTGGAGATCCTTCATATTACACCGAAGAGAACTGAATAACTGACAGCCGCGAAAGGTAGCTTGTAGTTTAAGATCTGTTCAACTGTTACCACTACAGATGTTTGAGAAATGTTGATTTGCAAAAGACCATGATTACTAAAGTTTCTAATATATTATTATTATTATTATTATTATTATTATTATTATTATTATTGTTATTATTATTATTATTATAACTGACATTAAAAAAACATTTCTTTTAAACTAGTGAAAATAAAATCAGTGATTTTCCTTGCCACAAAAACTTAAATTACATTCAAAATTCACCGAGCGTTTAATTTGGTAGGGGCTGTTGGTACATTCCGACTGCACTGCGTAGCCCGCCCATCTCCACTAAGCAAAAGAAGCGAGAAGGCGCTGGTTACCTAACGCCCCAGCGCACCAGCAACACGCGGCACCTGCCGTCAGGATGACGTAACACGATCAAGCGATCCGACTGTTCTCCTAAGACGCAAAACGACCAAGGCGACAGTGCGTCGTGGACTGCTGACAAGCTCCGCCTCGGCGCAAGCAACACCACAAGACTTCGTTTCTCCGAAGGGCGAATGGGAGCGATGGAGCAATTAACGCAGACGTGACGAGACTGGCTAACTGTTCTAGGAGGCAATTTCCTCACTAATTAATGGGTATTTAATCAGCAAGAATTACTGTGAAAAAATATTTCATTTAAATGTTATTATAAAGTCTCCGGGTCGGCGGCTGGCTAGCGACTGACCCGGCCGCCGACCCGGAGACAACCCCCACGACGCTGCCGCCGCTGAACATGTCCACCGCAGACGTGGACGAAACGTTTGGCTCTTCAATGCCAACTGGACCACGGCCTACCAGCCCGGAAAATTTCTCTCATATTGACTCCCGCCGTGAAAGCCTAAGATGCTAGATAACTGTATGTTCAAATTTTCTTTTTATTTAGAATTTGCGTAGAAGAAATGTTCAACGAATGAAAATATTTTGCAAACCGTTTAAAGCACCGACGACGCCACATTCAGTTAGTATTACGTATCGTAATTGACTCGCCATTTACTATGCACGCTAACCAAAGAAACTGCGAATTTATAGAGACCTAGTATCTTGTTAGGAGGTACCGGTTACTTTTTATACAGCCCTTATTACACTCCAAAGCTATTTCACTTTCAAATGTTCAATCTATGTTATTGCTATTTCGCATTATTGAAAATAATGAATTTGTGCATTTTATTAATAATGGCAGTAGGCACAATTGGGGGGGGGGGTGAAAGCGGAAAAAAGCCAGCGCAGGTTTTGCTGAAATAAATCCACGTTTTTAAAAATAATTCGATTTAAATTGATGATCACCAGTAATAACTAGAGACCGGAGAAGTATGAAACGTCAAAATATCTACATAAATTTGTAACAAAAATATATAATAAATATGTAAAATTGGATATAATATGTAATATTAAAATACACTAATTATATAGTACGAACATTTACATAAAACAAAATTTCATTTATAAAAAACTTCCTAAACAAATTTTAAAAATAATACAAACGTATTAAAGTAATTTGGAGAGCAGATATTGATGCAAATTTGCACCATACAACTTTCCCTTTCGTAGTAAAAGGTCCACCTATTGCTAATCAGGACTGAAATTTAGCAGCCAAACTAGACGCAATAGAAGCGATCATTCAAACTGGCGATATCTACGAACAGAAAACAATCACTGCAGTGTGCAGCATTCTCGTCGAAATGTTGCATGACAGTCATCACCAAAGTTACTCGGGAATTAGCGCTAAAAGTCACGAAACACGGCTGTGCTACTTTTCAAACCTAAAGGAGAAAATGACCTGTCACAGACGCGCACTTCCCGTCACTAGAGATAACTAAAACAGGTGCGCCGCACTGCGAGAACATCCGACCGTGTCCTCAGGTAGCATGCCTTGAGTAGACAGCGCGCATGTAGAAAAACGTGCAGATTTTTTTTTTTTAAATACTTTTCATAAAAAACTATGAAATAAATTGAAGAAAATTGAAAGAATAAAAAAATATTTTGTGAAAATAGCAAAATATGTAATGTAGTACTAAATATCTAAACATATGTAACGAAAAAATTGGATATTGTATTAGAATGGCCACGATTCGCGAAGATTAGAATTTTGAGACCGGTATGTAGAACGACAAAAAATATGTAATTACACAGAAATCCAGTTTCTAGTACTAACAGCCAGCACTTAAAGCGTGAGCTCATTAATATAATCAATATTTGGCGTATACTGAAACTCTTTTGAAGATAATTTCAATCGTGGTATCGTCATGTTAATTAGCACGAGTACATTGATAAATTCCAGCGAAAATCCCCGGTCACTTACCGACCCGAGGATACATCGGAAATTTCCACTTCACTTTGATATTATTTATAATAATTTATATATCCATACCATTCATCTATTGCGTAAGAAACAATGGCGCATTTCTCATACACTTTAAATGCATTAACATAATTATTACGATTGGCTTCATGGAGGGGGACTGCCTACACAAACTCCGGCCTAATGAGTAATGACTGGAATTTTCTATGATTTTCAATCCGAGTTCGACGAACAATTGTACATGTCATATGTTCAAAGATGTAATAAATATTTGTCTTTTTAGTCAAACTTACCAATTTAAATTTATCCGGTTATGAAGAGCGTATACAAACAAAGTCAATATGAGATTCTTGGATGAACTTCATCAACGCAAAGAACAAACCTCACCGATAGAGAGAAGTTTTATGAAATGTTTAAAGGTTTATTTTATCTACGTTATTGCAAACCCTGCGACTTTTTTCTTTGGTCAATTTTGCATTCAATTTAACTAGCTTGATTCGTTGTATTAGCAATGAAAGATGATTCACTGCGGCGATTTACCAAAGACTTTCTCTCTTTTTTCTATCAATCCATTTCATTTACGATCGCGTACTAGAGATGTGAGGCGCTCGAGACCTTCCCTTGCAAGGAAAGTCGCGCCGCCGCCCGGCAGAAGCTTCCGAACGCGATGCTGATGGAGCCGGCGCCAGCCCGACACACTCGCAGTTCTAGCAGATCCTCATCAGATGTTCGCTTCTCTGCTAAGTGAAAAGTAACAGAAGGGGCAGAGCGAGTAGCATTTGGCTCACGGCAGTTACTTCAACGCTTAGGAATTTCCAGAAAGAAATATCGATAAATAAGTATTGCTGCCCCACGAGGAAAGTTCAAAAACCTCTCCATAAACTATTGACAATGCTATGTCCTTTAATATTTTATAACTCTACAAACAAATTGTGGTTATTAAAAGTTTACCTGTAGTGAATCTTTATGACATCATAAAGCTTCCATTCATCAAATTCCAAAATTCCATTCATCAAATTCCAATTATCTCACGTAAATCGTACTGATGTAAAGCATTTAGAGAGAACGTTCAATAGTAATCGTAAAAATGTATCATTATTGAACTTACGAATGAACCAACAGTATACGAGAGCAAAAAATGTACGTTTACACACTTATAGGCGTGCGCGAACAGAAACAAGTGGGCTACTATTAAACTAAATGTTTTGGCTGACTATCCCCTAAAAAAGGGGAAATCAGGGATTGAATATATTTATTTAAATAAAATGTTCTTTTTACGTAAAGCCATGGGGCCCTTTCAAAATTTTCAGAGGGATCATGCTCCCTGATTCGTACGCCTATGTTTACTCAGCAATAATCCTGCATACTGAGACTTACGATAAACTTAATATTAATTGCGACAATCCATATCAAGACACAATAAAGACGCCTTTCCACATTACACTGAATAGATTTCTATAAAAGTCATCTAGGACTGAACTTCTGGTGGCGAGTCAATAAAGAAGTACCTGTAAGGTGTGTAAATTAGGTAGAAGCGGGTAAAATAATTGTTTACAGAACCTGCTAAAAGGGTCCTACATGCTTTCTGATGCTAAGTCCTACATGCTTTCTGAAGCGGCGAAGTTCGGTTCTATTTCACCAAAACTGTAGACATGAATTAATAAGGTTTTTCAGTAGTCGTTCTGATACTCTCAAATCTATGCTCTTTCCAAACGTAAAATAAGAAGTTTGCTTCGATCTCTTTCGCACGCTTTTCTTAAAATGTCATAACTTTATAGACCATATATGAAAAAATAAGTGGGAACACGAGGTATAAATTTATAAGACCAATTCTTTAGTGATGAACAAATAAACAAGATAAAATAATTATACTTCCGTAAAGTACGTTTCCGCTCATAATCGCCGAGGGAAACTCGCTGGTGTTTTCAACGACTGAATGCTTTCATGATAGAGATAAACAATATATTAATTCCGCACTTGCCTCGAAATATTGCGATGCTCCACGACAAGGCTCCTGCGATTCCCTGCAAGAATCACTGCAACCTGACTTCCTGCAAGCAGTACATCGGCCACGTCTTTTTTGTTCCTAAGGTAGAACCTGTCTAGTAATTGAGAAGCAATATACTCGTTTTAAATGTAGTGGCACTTCAAGGCCATCAGATGGGAGGAGGACACTGTCATCCAATCGGAAGCTCTAATACCAAAAAGTTACGTCTTAACGAAGCTCATGATTGGATGAGCTCCTCTTCGTTCAGCTCGTGACCTTAAAGTGTCACTGTTTAAATCAAAGAACACAACACCGCAAACAACTCTAACATCCACTTGAAAGCCAATGTCAGCTCGTATTATTTCTGATAGAAGCACGTCCCTCGTGTGCTCGGCCTCCGCAGGCATTCCCGAGGCGGCGTGCATAGCAGAACAAACGTACGGTACACGTAGGGATCCTGTCTCACGTTCGGGCGGCTAATACAGCGGCAATCGAGTTTTCGTCAGACAACCTTATTGCGGTGCGCGCACCGCTATTCACTTTTTCAGCGGCAATTAGGGCGTCGTTTCGCAACCGGTGCGCCTTGCCTTTGAGCCGGCCTGCGCGGCGCCCCCGATGCTGCCCATGCGTTCCCACGCGGGCGTTAGCAGGGACATGAACTCCCGAGAATGCAACCGGCACGGTTTCACTTTTCGAACACGGAGAACGCGACGAACGATATCGTAATCGTCGCTAGTTTTTTCTTCCACCTCAAAATTAAAACTGCGCAGCTCGACTAACAATGACAATAGAACTTACTTTTCTCGCACACCACGTGAGCGAAACGAACAGCTGCTTGCGTTCTCAAATAAGCCACAATATTGACTTGAATTGAATTTGCCTTATTTTACGTGGCGAGACTCAGGCCATGAGGCCTGCTCTTCCGTCTGACCACACAAATTTCGTTACACTCCTTTCACCAACCATGGGAGAAAGAAGGTATTACTTGGGCGACGAAACAGGCGATTTGAATTTAGCTCAGAGGCATCATTTAGGCTTGAGGATCTTTTACATGCAGTAAATGTACTAACATGGGACAGCCGGCTTTACTTCCCCTCCGAAGGAAGGCGTACGAAGGATTTTTAATTCCCTTCCCTTAAAAATCCATGGCTCGGGTTTGAACCCGCAAACTTGGGTATAGCAGTCCAATACGCTAACTTCTACACCATCGCCGCCGCCGCAATATCGAACCAAAAACAATCGCAATCGCAACAAATATTGTTCGGGACAAGAAAGAACTGATAGAGAAGGAATCTGAAGGTATTCTAAGGTTAGTGGGTACTTTGTTGCTCTCACGTTCTTAGACGAAGACCGTTCTTTCCGGAATGCTGCTCCCAGTACGAAACAAGAGTTGTTCACAGTAAGTGCAACAACATCTGATTAAAATATAAAAATAATAAATTTCCCTGGCCATTCCTAAGTAATTTGTATTACAACTGTTTGTATTACAACATATCGACACAAGTCACAATTCACTAATACGTTTCACCAGCATACATGCAATTGAGTGTCTTCTAATAAGTCTTACACAAGTACTTTTACTGAAAAAAACACTGGCTTCTGGTTATACAATGCTTGTGATAAATAAAGTCTTGCCAATTTACATTCCGCCTAAACGCATAATAGATGTTAACTTTATTTTATCACATAGTGTGATGAAATACATTATGTGATGAAATGTATTACATCAAATGTATCTATTTATGCAAAAACTGTTCATTTTTAAATGAACTGTTTAAATTTTAAAACAAACGTACATTCTACTTTATTTCTAAACATCATAATGTATCACCCGGTGTTCATGTCTACTTTCGAGAATATATAAGAATTTTAAGAAAAATAATAGTTCAGGCAAAAAGTAATTAAAAATAATGAGGATATTTTGAACACTAGAAAGAAAACGAAAGCAATGTGTAATATCGTAAAAAATACGACCACGTCATCACGACATTTCGTAGAGAATGCTGTTTTAAAGGATAGTGAAAGAGAAACAAGTAATCCAGAAAAAGTTGCGAATATCTTCAACCAACACTTTTCTAGAATTGCGGTTGATCTCACGAAGGGACTAAAACCACAAAATTCAACATCATATGCTTCTCAAAAAAATTTCGGCTCAATGTTTATTTCCGAAACTTCTTCCAACGAAATCCTCAGAATAGTCAGTAAACTAAAAAATAAATATTCATCTGGTTAGATAAATTTCCCGATTGTTTATTAAAAACGTGTGTACCTACCATTATACACCATTAACTCACATTTTCAATGCTTCCTTGTGCACAGGAATATTTCCAGATATTTTCAAAACAGCAAAAATTAAGCCACTTTTTAAAAAGGGAAACAAAAATGAAATTCAAAATTATCGGCCAATTTCTCATTTGTCAGTTTTCTCAAAAATATTAGAGAGGCTTTTCTATACGCGAATGGAAACTTTTCTCAGGAAAAACGAAGCGTTTTCAGACTTACAACACGGTTTCAGAAAATAAAAATCTACGGAAACTGCCTTTTTTTTTTTTTTTTTGCTTAAAGATGTTGCTTCATCAATGGACCAAAATGAAGAACCCATTGGGATATTTTTAGATCTTTCGAAAGATTTTGACGTTATTAACCATAACATCTTGCTCTCAAAATTACCTTCTTATGGAATCGTGGTATTGACTTAGATTGGATAACCTCGTAACTTAAACATCGATCTCAAAGAGTAGAAATACCGTACTAGCACGAAAGGACATTATTTACTTATCTTTCCAATTCTTTGCCCATTGAACATGGGGTCCCAGAAGGTCCCAGAAGATCTTTCTGTTGTACGTAAACGATATGCCCTCATCTATTAAAAATGGAAGAACACTTCTGTTTGCCGATGACACGAATTTTCTTTGCAAAATAGAAACAATAAATAGTACAATTTCAGAAGTTTCAAATTGGTTTTGTAATAACAAAATAATAGTTAACAAAGGAAAAACTGTCTCAATGCAATTTTGCGTTTCTAATCGGCAATCGTATGTTCCATTGAAAATGTACAATATGCAATTAGCTGATGTTAAGGTAACAAAATTTCTAGGTCTCTCAATTCAATCAAACCTCAAAGGGAATGTACAATATAACAGAATTAAACACTAAATTAATATTGATTCTCACGTTCTTAGACGAAGACCGTTCTTTCCGGAATGCTGCTCCCAGTACGAAACAAGAGTTGTTCACAGTAAGTGCAACAACATCTGATTAAAATATAAAAATAATAAATTTCCCTGGCCATTCCTAAGTAATTTGTATTACAACTGTTTGTATTACTACATATCGACACAAGTCACAATTCACTAATACGTTTCACCAGCATACATGCAATTGAGTGTCTTCTAATAAGTCTTACACAAGTACTTTTACTGAAAAAAACACTGGCTTCTGGTTATACAATGCTTGTGATAAATAAAGTTCACTAAAATACACTAAATTAAGCTCATTATGTTACGAATTCAGAATTCTTTCTAATTCTGTCAGCCTTCATGCAGCTCGTTGCGTGTATTTTACAAATGTACGTATCTCCCGCCTGAGATATGGCATACTATTCTGGGGAAGGTCATCCTTTAGTGTCGAGACATTTAGATTGCAAAAGAAAATTATCCGAATAATGAAAAACTGCCATCCACGTGATCCCTGCAAGCCTCTTTTCATTGAGCTTGGAATCTTACCATTGCCTTGCCTATTTATTAACGAATCTGTAGTATTTGTTAAAACTGACTTACTTAACGGTGGGAACATATTTTCATGTAATACTGATATTTATAGTTACAACACTCGACGTAGAAATCATGTTCATCAAGTGTCAGTATCAACAGCTGACTATAAGAAATCCACAAACAATACATGTACGTTACTTTACAACGCATTGCCGGATGAAATTAAACAATTAAAATTGGTACACAAATTTAAGTTAAAAGTAAAATCTCTTCTGCTGCAAAACTGTTTCTATACAATTAGACACTATACTGATCGTCAAAAAGAAAAATGTTTACTTTAACAAAACAATGATATAGTACAATGAATTAGTTTACATTTGCATTGTATAATTTTTAAAAAAGACTTAAATGCCTGTAACAAGTAATGTAATTCAGCTTCCGGGTCATTGACCCCCATCTCGATCGGGGTTTTGTCCAGTTTCCCTGATCCATTGAGCAAATGCTGAGATGGTCCCTTGATTTGCTTCTGGACGTAAATGTAGGTTCACTATGGAGGATCGTGCGAATTTGAAAATACGAGAATTTATTTATTCTCGTTTCTTGGATCAAGTTTTTATCAACTTGGCTTCAGGTTCGAATACACCAAAAGATCTACGATCGTATTTACGATAAAAAGTATCAATTACTCACGCGTGTAGCAAGATTTTTAAAAACAGCACCGGGCTCTGAGTTCACTCTACTATATCAATACGTAACTCTCATGGACTAACAAAGTATTTTAGACAAATGTAGAATTCAATAATCTTGAAGCACGAACGGGACACTCTTAAGACAGCATTTGCTAACTAGGCAATGTTTTGACTGCAGTTGCTATCTGAACGCAGTATCCGACGAGTTGCCAACGGTCAAGAGATCAAAATGCGCATGTAACGTCGATCTGGCTCCTGACATGTGTTGCGTCTGCATAACCCAAAAGCGTAACGGTAAACAGATCCAATGATTTTCCTTAAATAGCTTGGTACGATCAAAGTATTCATTACAAGTGCTCGCAACTATTAAATTGACGTATGATACAAAGAGATTACCGCAAACATTCAAGACATCAGAGCAACAATAATGCTTATCATTCCTTTTATAAAAGCACCCATTTTAGAAGCGTAACTATACAATTTAAAAATATGTTTGACCGGTACTTCAGATTGCATTTCTCGCCCAATGAACTCCAGAAAGATAAAAAAATGCTTGACATCTCAACAATATGCAATAAATAACTTATTGATGCAAGAACATTTAGTGAAGAGCATTTCTTCATCGTGCAATTCGCCTTTCTCTTCTCAGCATCACCTTCCCATGATTAATCTTTCCCGTCTCGGAAATTAAATCGGCTCTGGCAGCACAAAGAAACTCATTAACACACGATCTCTGTTAGGCAACCACATCAACGTTCTCAAGAATCACCACAGACGCAATCTAGGCGCCGATGACTCGAAGATGCAGTACAGGATCTACGGACGTCATCTTTGTATTTTCTCCGTGTAATGAACGTTTCGAATACATACTGATTAGTAGGCGATCAACAGTTCAAGCGACCGCCGTTTAGTTTTCGTTCCGGTAATTATGGCCACAAAATATCTCGACGCAAGTTATTTCCCCATCTCTTCTTGCATATTTCGATCCCGACCCGGGTTATTTATCCACAAATTTGCCTCAATCGCTGAAAAATCGTGATCTTTTGTGATGAGATAAATACGGTGAAAGACGAAGGAGAATCTGAACTTTTAAAAATATCATTCTTTCACCCTTCATCATTCGAATGATTGCTTTAGTGTAGAGGCATTACAAACACTAGCGCACAATATTACTTGTTTTGAACACACGCTCTAAGAAGATATAGTTGTGAAGGAATTCATGCAGGAAAGAAGGCAAATACCGATGATTGTTGAAATGTTTCTAAAACGTTTAATATGAATAATGGATAGATATCAATTTTCAATTCATAACAGAAAAGGAAAAATAGTAAAACGTTCGCTATACATTTTACTTATTACCGCATAATTTTTTTTTCACAACCAAAGTAGATTTGTTTATCCCTTAATACTATATTAGATGATATTGAAAGAAGAATACTCTGTCGTATATTATTTTCATTCTGAATAATGCATTCCCTTTCGTATCTTCTAAAACAACTTTATTCGACAATAACTTGGAAAATAGAGCAATATAATTCGGTACTTCGGTACTCCACCACCACTGACTTATTTTATTAATTTGTTTGCGATGACCATGGTCAGCATATATGATTTACCTCGAACATTTAATACGTTTACCATTAGCGAAGCCACAATTACGGATTATATTGTAAGAATATGCTGCGATCAACACCTTTATCAAAGGGGAAACTCTATATTAAGAACCTATTGACCGAAAGTGAAACCTAGCAATATTTTCCGTAACTTGGAAGCTACTACAAAGCGAGCGGCCGACGGAAGCGGCCGGAGGAAGGCCGCCCGAACACAAGAGGCTCTCGAGGGGAACCTTTTTCTGCCTTCTTACAAGAAAGTTTCGACGTTGTTGTCCAGTAGCAAAAATTTCTTGCCAGTGTCTCGCGATTGATTGATTGATTGATTTTTTCGTGTTTCCGGGCGCGTCAACTACTTAGGTTATTAGTCCCGTGAGTGTAGTGCATGTTTTTTTTCTCGGGAGATGGCGGTGATCTTCCCCCGCTGGATGGCAAGATCCGGCGCCGACCTACCGTCGGCTAGTGGGGTTTCCCCCTAACCAGGACTCTCCCACCAACGGGGCACCGCCCCAGTCGGGTCAAGCTCTAAGCTCCCGACCGGTCTCCCGGAATATGTGGTAGTGTAGTGCATGTTAGTGTAAGTGTGTGTGTAAGGGGGAGAGGATAGGACAAGGAAGAGGAAGGACAGATCGCGCGCGGTCCGTGGCCCGTTTGGTAGGGTACTGCTCCGGCATTCGCCTGGTGTTGATCGGAGAAACCACGGAAAACTACCGATCAGAGCAGCCGGCCGCTAGAATTCTCCTCCAGACAGCAGCTGAATTCGACCTAGCTGATAAGCTAGTGTCGAAAATCCTGCCGCCGGGGGGAGTGGGAACCTAGGACCTCCCGGTTAGAGGCGCTGCAGTGACATCAGTTGATGCAGTGAGCTACCGCTACCGGTATGTCTCGCGAGAATAAGCTACCGAGAAAGCCTAGCCGCCTACATTATTTGCGCGGACCTGCTGCGAGTTGCGTCTAGGCTCGTGGTCACACGAAAGCCCCTTCGGCTGCTTCTCTCGGGGGTCTCGGTCGCCGTAAATCCTGCCCGCCGCAGCTCCCCCGCGGGCGCCACGCAGCCGGAGCGGGCCCCGAGAGCGCGCGGGTCAGTGAAACGCTCGCCGGCCTGCCTTCGCGACCTCATCTCCAGGAGAGCGGCCGGCGGAGGAGGGGCAAGGCCGCCCGAACACCAAGAGGCTCTTACGGGGCACCGAGCCCGCCCGAAGGTGCTGTGGCGTCTTACTACAGGATCCTAGAGAAAAGTATGTACATTTGAAGAGATGGAACATAAAAAAAATCTCTTCACTGTCAGCGTAGTCGAAAGGGATTAATCAGCAGAACTATATGTAGTTGCCAAGTAACTATAACCCTTGATTCCAAATAACTACATCAGATATTACACGCACAGTCTGTAATAAATAAATCAAAACGTCGAATAATTACATACGTATCATAATATTACGACGTTTTACAATGAATTCTTATAATGGAATGACATATGTAAGTGAACGGAAAAGATTAGGGCAGTTCCAATTTATCTTCATCAGGTTCGTTTTTTTTTCTCGAACAAATCCGAGCGAGACTCACATTCAGGGTCCTCTATGTCCTCCCACGTAGTGAAATGAGTATTAGATTGCATTTCCCTTCTACTCATTGTACGGAGGATATAGGGATATAGGTAGATGAAGGGTGAATGATGACAGATGAACTATTATGAATGGAAAGGCGTTCTGATGTGACACCTGGTGATGGGTGAATGCTTTTCGATACACCCGAAACCACAGTCAGGTTTCGCGAACTTGGCATCATCGGTTACAAGAGCGATGTGTAAAGTACACTAAAACTAAAGCTATGAAATCGATCTCGTAAGAACTTAGTATTAAATACACGGACGACGCAATCTTACACACAAGCAAGTTACGAGGTTCAACATAGAGATGGGCATTACAGCTTTTCTTCAATAACTGTTATCACAAAAACAGCTTGCTCGTAATAGCTGTTATTAATAACAGTTGAAAAATAACAGGTCCATGACCAGCAACCTAACATGGCCGACTGCTAAGAGTTAAAGCAATTGTAGCGACTGCTAAGAGTTAAACCACGCAAAACGAATAACGTTGGTAGCACCGTAAAGCTTGTGCAGTTCCCTTATGGCGCATCCTTGTACTACTCTCCCTAACATGTTTGGACAGAGAAGCAGCTGATATGAACGAGACTGGATGAACTGCCAAGAATGAATAGTAATTCATATAATGTGTAGCGAATGTGTATAGAATATAGAATATAAATAAAATGAAAGTGATTCGGGTTCAGATTGCAAATATTCTTTCAAATATGCAACTTGTGCATAGTGAAGTGACGAGTGCCAAAAATAATGAGGAGAAATAGTGTTTTTGCTGGTAAGCAATATAGCTATAGGTATATAGCTAAAGTGTTAATGACTGTTGAATATCAAGTATTATAATGTGAGTTATTTGACCGTAACTGATTTTATTTTATCGGACCTAGAAAAATATTAGTTGATCTCACATAAGCAGCAATGGGACAAATAAATTAACATATTGGACGGACCTAATTTAAAGGACAAATATCTTGTTGCAGTGTATACAATAAAATATAAAACTATTGTGGCACATGGTGTGTAATAATGACGAATTATGTATTAATGAATATAATTTGAACACTGGCAAATCATGATTGTTTAGCTGCAGTGAAGCTGTTATCGTACAAAATGGTTGCCACAAAAGCTTGTAGTAGTTCGGATTAGGCCCAGTAGGTTGCAGTTCTATGCATTTCAACCCTTAACTGCCAATAACAGGATAAACGAAATAACTTATTTCGCGTAACAGTTACGAAACGTTAACGGTTAAGAAATAACAGTTTAGCTGTTAAGAGCACCTAGTTCCTAGTTCAACAGGAAGACCGAAGGCCCGGAATGGAAGCGACAACCGATACCCGCCGCCGAAACGCCCCAGCGCGTCTGGCGACCAGCTTCTCCACTCGCCGCCGCCGGCGCTATCTGTCCCCGGGTCAACCGGACGTGGCGATTGGGCGCCGAGAGTTGCGAGGGCGGCCCTCCCATGTCGCGGCGCCTTGTCCGCGACTCACCGACAAATTATCGGAGACGAATGCGCTGTTCGACGGAAGGGATAGCAATAAAATGGCATACAATCATTTCCTGAGTGAGATGTGAGAGCGTTGAACTTATTCGCGAAGAAAGAAAAAAACAAGGGTTGGGCGCTCGAGAGAAGATAACTGATTACTTTCTGTTCATTTATATCCAAAGAATAAGTTGAAAACGTTTAATTCGTACTGAAATTGCACCAAATAAACATGTACATTTTTGTCCTTTAAGCGCCTCGACCACATTCAGGGGTAAAATAATCGAATGACCATTATTAAGTTAAGTATTTGACCATTAGAAAAGTTTGTAGTTTTCAAGCGGAAACAACTGGAATAAAATAAGGAATTTGGAAATAAATTAATAAAAAATGAACAATAGAATGCTGCCAATTTTTATAAAAGCTATATTTTCAAAAAGAGGTTTGCTAATCGGCCACTCATTGGGTTTCACACGACTTCAGTAGTATCCCAATAATTTTAAGAAAACTAAGAAAATGTTCTTAACTCTGGCCATGACTGGAACCTTTACTTTTAATCACAAATAGGTAATTCTGCGATTATCTGTTTAGCTATCCTTAAATGCAACACGAGAAATACGATTATATTTATCTCTCACTCTTCATGGAATTGATAACCAAACTTCACGAGAAGCGAACTGCAGGCTACTAAAGAGCTGCATTCCGTTTTCAAGGCCCGTGCCACCAGGGTGCAGGGCTGCAGGTGACGGTCCGCTCTTCCGCCCGGATGATGGCGTAGACACGCCGAGCGATCGACATCTCGGATTACGACAGCGACAGCGACCGCGGAGGTGGCGGTGGCGGTGGCGGTGGCGGTGGCGGTGGCGGTGGCAATGGCGGTGCTCGTCGCGGTCCGTTAGCGCCCGCATGCACAAGTCGCGAGCACATGTTGGGCAGGCGGCGACTGCGTGACAGGGGCAGGGCTGCGCGCAGTGGCCACGTATGCGTTTGCTCGGAATGGTCAGTCGTTCGAAAAGGCAATGTGGATTTCGGAGGAAATTTCCTAAAAAAGGAATACACAGTTATCCCCAAATATGTGCCCTTCAGCGCACGGTGTGACACAAGTCATGATGAAATGGAAGTTTCGATGCGATTTGTGAATAATGAGGAAGCTGGAAAATAATTCTGTAAGTAGCAGGAAGCTCCGAAACGTAAGCATTGCGTTTGTAAGGTAAGCGCACACTATCAATCGACAGTTAGTGCTGTCTCACTATGACATCAGTGAGTTTCATTACGAGCGGACGTAATTATTGCAAAGTGAAATGCGCTGGGGGCCAGAGGTAGGTATAAACGTGTACTCATATTTCTGCGAGGCGCGTGGTCATTTCAACGCATCCCTTCTTACATGCATTTCAGCTCAACTTTCGTTTATCTTCCTTATCAGTCATCATGTAAAGTTGCAAAATATACAATAATTTCTTGACTTTTCCTTTGGGTATTTTTGTGGTCATTTGCAATACTTTTCTCAGGTAGCTTTCAAAACAGTCAATTTTGGTACGTCTTGAATATGCTATTTATTTATAGAATATTTCTTACATTTTAACGTCTGCTAAAGAGCACGAAAGAAAGAATATTTGATCCAGTGACAAAAATAATATTGGCAGAATATGATTATTTACCTGAAAATTATTACCACCAAGCAAACAACAAATTCTGTACAATACATCCCTCCAAGATACATTCAAAATGTAAGTCCATCAGATCAGGCAAATTCTCATCAGAACAACGAATTACATAATTATACTCCAGCAAGACCTTCATAAGATGTCAGGCGCACTGAAAAGCACGCATTACGAAATTAGATGGGACCGGGGTGTGAGTTTTACCTTCACGCATTTCTCTTCAACCTCATTTCTGCAGAGGGCTACTCTTCCTCACACCCCCCATTTCATTTTAAACTTCCACTTCTTCAAACTGTACTACAAAGAACGAAACCCACTTCCTCTCAAGCGTACGAATAATAAGACCCACCACGACATCTCGCGATAGGCCAGCCGGCGCGTGCGGATAACTCGTTTACCGGCCATGTGACGGGGTGCGAGCGATGGCGAGGCGTGGCGGAGTGAGAGGGGCGGGGCGGGGATAGAGCGAGGGTGGTGGGCCGGGGCGGTGCGGTGCGGGATGAGGTGCGTCGGTGAAAAGTGGAAAGGGGAGTGCAGGGCAGGTGTGCTTGCACATGAGGCAGGCGTACCGACGGTAGACTTCAGCAGGGAGAGCGCTATGCGAGTCAATTTACGATACCGGTCTCATGTGCGGGCGAAACGAAAAAGAGTTAATTTTACATAAATATTGAAAGAGCTTTTTTGGAAACGGAGGTGAAGTAAGAAAGAAGAGAGAGAGAGAAAGAAAGAAAGAAGAGCCGGCACGGTAGATACGACGAAAACAGCAGGGCATTATGGAATAATAGTCCTTGAAATATAATAAGAAAATTCCAATCTTTGAAACATTATCGAACTGAGAATTCTGGAAAAAGTAATTCCTTTTCTGAAATTTGAGAGTATGATCCGCCTCAAGGTAGGTAATAACACAGTCTACTGTACTCACCGAACGTGTTTACTAAAATCTAATACGAGACTTTCTTCCAGGGTAATAAATACTCTTAACACATTGATAGGAGTGTAAATTTCGACAGAGAGTTCGGTGAACATCTACGTCTGATGTAACATACTGTATGTTTTGGATAACCAATAGCAAGTTTGGCAATTTTACAGACGTGGACAAATTATTAGCAAAATCGTGTTTGATAGAAAACTCTCTTTACTGTCTCAACTTTAGAACTAAACTATAGAATTGGAGTAGCAACAAACTTATCAATACTTTGTGTGAGCATCTTTAGCATGAATTAAAACGTTAATTCGTCCGGACATGCCTTGAAAATCTTTTTTTCCATAATTCGGCAATTTCGTCATCTTCACTCAAAATGACAATAACTTCTCTACAAGTTGTTTCCTTGTTGCGGGATGTTTTGCCTTCACTTTCGTTTTAAGTACACTCCGTAGTGATCCTATTGAATTCATGTCCGGGCTATTTCCTGGCCTGTCGAGTACACAAATATTGCTGGAATCGAATTCACTCTTCACAGTTTTTGATCGGTGGGAACCATCGTGCATGAATATTCCACACCCAGTTGGAAACCGTCACTCATTGCTGGAACAAGGCATCTCTAACCTCTAATCTCTGACCTCTTAATGTTGTTCGCTATTCCTATTGCCTTCAACAATGTGAATTTTGCCCGGTTCATACACTGAAATAACCCTACAAATCATCACTTTAGTGGGAAACGTAACTAGTTGCACCACACATTCTTTCTTGATTCCTTCTCCTGGGCGTCATCTAACATGTTAGGGGGTATCATCCATAGCACAGGTGATGGTTTCATCCCTGAATACAACCTGAAGCAAATTTAGTACAAAATATTTTATGTAACAGCACATTAAACAGTAGACGTACTTCCATATTTCCGTCATAAATGTTCTAAAATTGGGGAAGAATGACATTTTATTAATGAATTGAATAAAATGACCTACAAAGCTTTTTTTCACTGCTTTCTTGTCCATCTTTGGTGCAACTTGGTCCATTGAGGTCGTTTCTTGATCACAGAAGTAGTCAATTTTGGTTTATTGGGGGTCGTCGTACCTTCAACCCACCTTCAAACAGCCTCCTCCTTACAGTTCTTGAGAAATTTGAACTCCATTCTCTTGGACAACCCTTCGGGATTGTCCGAGACGATATTAAGTGCTTTTTAATGGATGATTTTCTTCGCAAACGTCGGAACAAAACATTGATTGTAATCCTCTTTCGTTCACTTTTGCCCTTTGATATGTGGCCCGCTTTTCTTCCTATAACATTTCGCAAATCTATTGACCTACGCCACACTAACTCCTATAATACGACCAATTTCGGTCATGGTATTATTTCTGGATTGTAGTAACACTTCAACTCTAGCAAGTTTTCGTGGAGACACGTCTATTACCTTGCCTATCTTCGCATTTTCACGGACTCTCGTACTGTGAGCAAATCCGACTGCTAACCACCCCAGCCCTCCCTCTTTCACAGTTGGGGGCGAGTTTGGGATGAGGGGTAAATCTGGAATGTGGATTGACGAATTACATTGCAAAGGTCCAAGCGCTGAGGAAAAAAATACTGCACTCAAAGACGCCCTGTTAAAATGTCATGGTTGTCATAGCAGTGGATATATGTGTGTAAATATATACATACATATATATTCCCTTAGATGATCATTTCAAACCAGGGCTGCACTTCCAAATGTGCACACAACACATTACAGAAATACATCAACTTTTCGGCCATCCAACGTTTTTACCCTTAAAGTCATAATTTTGAGTATAAAGAATGATTTTGCTAATAATTTGTCCACGTCTGTAGAATAACCACCCACATTTACTTCGCAGCCGGAAGTGTTCCTTGCAATCGTTACGTGTATACTCTCTTATCTCAAAATGTTGAATAGAGTGTCTTCTATCATTCGTTATATTTTGACAAAGGAGTTTTTCCACACAAACTGGTTTACTAGAACATACATTATTACTGTTTGCACATCCACTTTATAATAGAAAAAAAATGTAAATTAGAAAATGAAAAATTGAGAAATGTGATGAGTAAGCAATCGTGGAAGTGGGGCTAGCGTGCCCATCTCAGGTGCGGCCAAGGCAGGGCTTCGCAGGCGGAAATGGTGCGGTCTCGCGCCGAGATGACGAAAGCTATTATAAGAGCGGCGGTGGCGGCGCAGCGCTGGAGACTGGGATGCGTGGTCGTAAGTGGGAAGGCTAAGGTGTCCGATTTGGAGTGGAGAAGGTGTTAACAAGTGGGTAGTTGGCTGTGATGAAGCCGACGATAAAAGGATTAAAATTAGATGAGTTATGTACCCGAGGTACAGAGAGAATGCGATATGAAGGCAGTACACAGAGAATGAGAGATGAAGATACGAGAACGCTGATGAAGTCTCAGGCAAGCGAGAGTGGTATGCTCGTCAGAATAACGTGAGCGAGGTGGTGTTACGAGCGAGGGCAAGACAGGAAAGACATGATGGCGTGAACGGGGCAAGTGTAACAAAAGAATAGCAAAATCGGCGACATGTATTTGGCGAGAGTGCTTCACGAACACATATAATACAGTCGACTCTGGTTATAGTGAACTCTGATATAGTGAACCATCGGTTATAGTGAACTGAAGTCAATGGTCCCGTTTCACTTACATTAGAAATAAGCATAAGAAGATTCGGTCATAGTTAACCTGGATATCGGCTATTGTGAACGTGGGAAATACAACGTCCTGGAAATTAATGGGATCTCTTATGTTATTAGGCGATTAACCGGGCCTTCGGAGAGATGGACGGTGTACCATCAGTGCAAGAGGCATTGAAAGGTGTCGAGACTGCATTGCGATACTTAGAGATAGAGGACAACGCAGAATCAAGTATGGAGACAGAACAAAGTCTGGAAAAGGATCTAGAGAAATTACTAATGAAAAATGTACGAAGGAAACAATTGAAAATAATTGATTTTTTAAGTACAAATAAAGATACTGAATTTTCAGTTCGTCCTGTTAATGAATTTACCTGTATCTCTATATTAAGAAAGTCATTTTCGAGAAATTCCATTTAATTTTCACATCATCGGCTATAGTGAACAAAACATGTTAGTCCCCAGAAGTTCACTATAACCAAAATCGACTGAACAATGAAGACGAAACACATTATTATTGTTATTACATATATTTACATGTATTAAACACATTATGACTGTTTTAATCACATCTCACAGAATAATGAGCACATTACTTTCATTAAAAGAATGTATTAGGGAAAACATTCATTTCCGTCAAGAGGTCCCCCCTCCACTTCACGTTGCCTATCATTGTCGCAAAAGGCATAGCAAGAAATAATGCTTACTAAACTCAGTCGTCACGACTCCTTTTAAGCGCATATCTTGAGAGAATAATTTGTCAATACTCAAATCAGTAGCAAATGAAATGTGGCACAAAGGTAAGGAGTTCAAAATGAGAAGACGGAAGAGGAAAAGATGGAAAAACGAAACAATAAATTTGGGAGTGTATGGTGCAATATTGATATACAAGGGAAGGGTTGTTGGTACTTCATAAATATCAACGGAGATTGATATCGTTTTTACCCACATTTTTATTTCTTAGAAAAACATCTTTGAATGGCTTATTCATTATCATTAGGTCTATCGCGCACAGTCGAGATTTGATTCGTCGAATCATGACAGCTGAACCATTTTATGATGATGTTAATCGCTACTTTTCCCGTAAACATTGATCAAATGCAATGCTGACAGTTTCCAGATGATTACGTGAGGAATGTGCGCAGGAGGGAAAATATATTACCCGTGGGGAATGTGCGCGGGTGAAGTGAGAAGTTCAAAGTTGCAAGTTTCAGAGAGGTTGGGGATGAGAGATGGGAGGGTGAGAAGGAGGGTGGAAGGGTGAGATGATGGGAGGGAGAAAGAGGAAGGAAGGGAGAGTGAGAGCGGAAGGAAGGGAGAGTGAGAGCGGAAGGAAGGGAGAGTGAGAGGGAGAGAGAGGAAGGGAGAGAGAGAGGGAGAGAGAGGAAGGGAGGGAGAGAGAAGAAGGGAGGGAGAGAGAAGAAGGGAGGGAGAGAGAGGAAGGAAGGAAGGGAGAGAGAGGAAGGAAGGGAGGGAGAGAGAGGAAGGGAGGGGGAGAGAAGGGCGGGAGAGAGAGGAAGGGCGGGAGAGAGAGGAAGGGCGGGAGAGAGAAGGGAGGGGGAGAGAGGAAGGGAGGGGGAGAGAGGAAGGGAGGGTGAAAGTGGAAGGGACGTTGAAAATGGAAGGGAGGGTGAAAGTGGAAGGGAGGATGAGAGAGGAAGGGAGGGTGAGAGAGGAAGGGAGGGTAAGGGGGTAAAGAATGGGAGGGTGAGAAGATAAGAGCATAGGAAGGTGAAAGACTAAGAGAGGGTAAGGGAAAATGGGAGGGTGAGAGGATAAGAGAGAGTGGGCGGGTGAGAAGGTAAGAGAGGGAGGAAGAGAGAGGGTAGAAGGTAAAGGAAGGTGGGAGGATGAGGGGGAAGTAAGAGGAAAGTCAGAGGGTGGGAAGATGAGAGGGTAAGGGGCAATAAGTTGAGTCAGGATGGGAGGATACGAGAGGGGGAAGGGTTCGTCTTCTCTTCCCGAGAAAAGCATGCGCGCTCGCCAACCACTCGCATAATGAACGAGATTTTCCGCTTAGTTGGCGCTGTTATTACGGTGATCGTCAACTGGGGTACTTCGTCATTATTTTCCTACATTACCCAACTGTTTCCTGTGATTATGCTGCTCTAAGAAAATATGCTCACCTGCCAAACATACGCTTCGCACGAACAACTCCACAGCAAGTAACTTAAGTTTGTTCATTGAGCAGCGAACTGAAACAATTATTCTGGTTCTGTTTTCTTACATCAAAACTTAAATACGTTATATTAATTTGAACATATAATTTCACAAGAAAGCAATGTTTCCCAAATTTTAAAAGCAATTTTTCGAAAGTCTTTCTAGGAGATAAATTTCCTTCTCGTACATAAAAATCACAGTACATAAAATAAGAATAGTGCTTCAAATTCCTGTGAACTAAAGTTCAAACAAGGAACTGGACAAAAGGTCTATGCAACATACAACACTGTTTTTCGTTAACTTTCTCTTTCATTGCAGCACATAGGTTCATCATTCATACCAAAATAACACAATTGTTACATGGACTCATTCCACAAACCAGTAAATAAAATGAAGGACCGAAGAGAAAAATTAATAATGAAGTAATTAAATTTGTGAATGAAAAATGTAGTATGTGAACTGGATGTAGTAGGGCAGAAGAAATATATTCTTGAAGCGACCAGTTTGGTCAAGCTTCAAATGAGACCTTATGTGAGTCGCAAACCGGTGTTGTTATGTTGTTTCGTACCGGGCAGCAATCTCACAGAGTACAAGCCCAATACTCCCTTTCTCTCTTCATCCACTCAAGCGGTATCGCTTTCACGAAGAACGAAGTTATTCGTGAACATTATTGTATTAGTGTTATTATGAACATGTGAACATTATTATATGTGAACATATTATTGTGAACATTATTAATATTAGTGAACATTATCGTGTCTCCAAAACGGCGTTATCAGTAAAAGTATTCTTATATTCAAACACCACTAAAGGAAGTGAAGTAGAGGAAAAACAGCCTTGAAAGCTAACAGAACAATATACACAAAAATGAAGACTAAGCAGTTCATCAAATACGTTGCATTATTATCTGCATTCTCGTTAGACATATTCCAATCTGACATTTAAGTAAATCAAAAACGAATTTTCAATTACACTTGAAAGTAATTCAAATTCAAGCGGGAAAAATAAACATGGGACAGAGAAATAATTTTATTTGCGGGAATGCAACAGTAACACACACATACACATACAAACTAGTGGTGCTACAGAATAGCAAAAACTTTCTCGTACTAGTTAGTTTTCTTATTTCTTTAGTCTTTCTTTAGTCTTTTTCTTTTCGGTCTCCCCGCTCCCCTGCCAGGTGTCATCTATCCCCGCGTATAATATAATTACATTTTAAAAAATTCTAAACTATTCGGTTTCCTAACGGAAATATTACTTTAATACTATTACAAAAGAGTAAAATCTCGTCCTAAATGGAAATTTTCGTAAAAAAATTGGAGCCGTTTTTAAGAAAATTCGTAATATGGTAATAGGGTTTCAATTATCACCTCATTTTGGCTGATAATTGTGTAACTGTGAAAGAACTGTCAATGAATATGGGTACAGGAGAAGGAGTGTGTGCAGAATATTGAAAGAACTGCAATGAGAAATGTTTGTGCCAGGTGGGTTCTAGGAGATGACTCTTTTGTGAGGACTGCTACACAGTGACCCAGACGTGCTGGCCGAGACTTCTATCGTGCGGGTATACATGTCCTTGTTTCACGGCGGCGTAGGGCAGTAGAAAGAGACGGGAGATAATGTGGAGAGGTGATTTTTTGTTCCTCAAAGATGGATAAACATACTAGATGAAAATAGCACAGATATGGAAAATAAATTGAATGTTTAAAAAATTGTGCATTACTTTTGGAATGACTCTAATAAAACAACATCACACTCTGGCTATAACGAACAATACGCAACAAGAATAAGCTGGGTACTCATTCCCCAAGGGAATCTTTTTTTTCGAGACATTTCAAAAAATTGTGCTGCGGAACGCCGACATCTACAAGCCACTATACTTGCGTTTCTCTATTCTTCATAACACTTACCAAAAAATTTCAGCTTCGAGTGTATTTACGTACGTGTTTTTCTTGCTGGACCCGGCCTATCAGGTGTTGTTCATAGACGGACGTTTTGAAGAAAAACCCACACTTCTTCGGTATCAGAGGACCCAAAACGCGTATTTCTGGAATAATACGTATATGAGAAAGCAAAATAAGAATTTAACAAAATTAACAAAATTTGATCTACTGGAAACAAAAGGAAGCTGTGGAACCGAGGTCAGGCGACAACCTCCCCCGACGCCGCCCTCGCGACCCAGCGGCCCGCCCCGGAAGCCGGAAGCGGGTTAATACAAGCTAAAACAAAAGGACGCGTCTGCTTCCGGTGGCGTTCCCACCCTGCCCGGAAACGTCGATGACCGCCGAGGTCGCTTTGGGGAAGCAAGCTTTGCGGCTTGCGGCCTCCGCAAGTGCGCGGTTTCACAGTAAAAACATTAAAATAACCAACATTTCTTTCATTTTTAGTACAAACGAAGTTACATTTGGGTTATATCAGGAAGAAATACCAGTTACAGAAAAAATAGCAATTTTACGGCGACCACAAGTGAGCAGAAAGAAAATTTCGATTTTGCGATTCTATTTTGAAATCTTTAGTTACATTCTTTTTCAGTTTTTAATACTTTACACTTTATACTGTCTTAATGTTTATTATTCTTCAAATTAATTCATTGCAACATTCTTCGCAATGTTCGCGTTTTAAGTAATATTTTTAATTCCAATATTATCTGCGAGTACTTTATACCACTAGAACAAACTGCAGTAATTCAGTTTATTGTTATTTCCCGACATATTCTTAACAAATTTTAATCTTTATCACAGATGCACACTAACACAACAGTCTGAAATGTCAACTGCGGGTTGGTAGAATCTGTAGCCTGATAAAATGAGCGGAAAATTTTAAGTTGCGTACAGTTTTAAAGCGGGTTTACATTGATTTTAATTCCAGGATTCCAAAGAATATGGATAATACTTTAGAGTTATTTACTGTACTTAGTAAAGCCATTACGGTAAGCCATTCAATCGCCAATACCCTCCCTTTAAAAAGGAGAAACGCCAAGGGAATCAGTTAACCTCTCGTGCTGAGGCGCACTTTGCGTGGACGGAGCGTTGCCCGACCGTCGCAAAGAGGCCCGAGGTGCAAGCGAAAGGGGCGTGACCGTCGCTGGCGCGTGTCGGGGTCGCTGGGCGCTGCCGTCGCGGCCGGGAGGGCGGAAGGCGCCTGCCGGATGCGGCGAAGGCGGCAGGCAACGGAAGCCCGCGATAGGGCGCCGATAGCTGGACGCCGCCGGCGCCGTTGTCGTTGTCGTTGTCGTTGTCGTCGTTGCCGCCGTCGCCGTCGTGCATCACGAGCCGCTGCGCGTGGCGGCGAGAGCGGTGGGGCGCGCCGCGGGCGCAGCACGTGCAGGAGGGGTGGGGCAGGGCGACTCCAAGCCGCCGCCGCACACTGGTCCAATCCGGTTAAAACCCTGGCCATAATGGCAAAAATTCAAAGTGAGCATTCGGAATTCTGATTTAGCAAATCTCGTTCGGAAGACATTGGAGCACACTATTTCAGTTCCAGAATGTTATTTCAATCATTTTTGTCGTCTTCACTGTCTCGTTAAGTTACCGTTACTCGAAACACTCCAATTCATTGATTATTGTCTACCATATTTGTGAAATTAAAAAAAAAGTAAAATAGACAAAATGCTTAAATATTTTTTGTGGATTATTTTCGTATTTCCGAATAGAAGACTCTTGACTATAAGTTAGGTATAGTTTAAAGAAAAGTATCTAAATAACGGCTGAACTCTAACCTACGGAGCGTAGTAATGTTAGTCACGTATGTTGTGGATTATATTTTTTGTCCTGCGTATTTCTGCCTCAATCATTTTTTTAATAATCAAGTAGAATGCCTTTAATAAGAATATCACACATTAAGCGGCATACACCAGAACTTTTTTTTGTTTTATAGCCACTTGACTGCAATGCTCAGATTTAACACTAGATATCCCGGAAGTGTCTTCGACGCCACAGGGAATTATTTTCTCTGTATATTTTTCGACTTCTTATAATTTCTTTTAATAATAAAATTACTGATATAAAGTTTTGGAATGATAACAATATTAACCCGCAACTGCGAGAACTATTGTATCCATATTTCTACACATATCATAATTTTTAGGAAACAGTAAGCCATTTCCAAACAGCCATTTTGAATTTATTTACGATATTCAAATTCGGCGACTTCAAAAACCGATTGATAGCCATTAATACGCAAATCCATTCGTATTCGCAATTATAGCCAGGTTTTAGGCCCGATTGAACCAGTGTGCGCCTTCAGGATCGCAGTCAGCGCCCAGCGTTTGTGGGTGCGCCGTTCGGCCTTGCCTTGTTTTTGCAGAGTTGCGCTTCAATCGCAGAACACAGAAAGGAAGCGGTGGAATTTGCTTGTGTAATAAATTTGGAGTAGCGCGATCGATACAATGAACGTGGATTCTCCGTAAGAAATATACTCGTAATGCGCCCTAAAACGTAACAACATTAACACAAAATAATATTTCATTCAGATAGAAAAAGAGAATCGTCGCAACTGTTGAACTGAGCCGTCGCTACAGAAGGTTGATATTAAAAAAGTTAATACATCAATTGTCAACATGTAAAGCACAGAAGCATCGTAAAAGACGTTTTATTGACAATACCTATTATTATTTTTACTTGTTAAATCCTGCACGTCGATAACAGCACAAAGCAATTAAAGGCTTGGCACTTCGTTTTATCAACATCCGGTAAGTTATCAGCACAAACGTCAGTTACACTGTGGGCTGCAGTACTTATAAAAATTAAACTTTTCTATAAATACCTCAAAATGTTTACTTTGACATTGTAAGCCATCAATCAAGCACCTATTTTCCACACGTATAATCAAAAATATACAAGTAATGTCTGCAAATTCATTGGTTTTCTGCTGTTTCTACTGTAAGAGCCAGACCATTTTTTCTGCATTGGTATGTCTTGTTCGCACTATTTTCGCTAGTTTTGCTGCTGAAAACATGGCGAATTTGCCACACGCGCGCAGGCGAATTGCGCGCTGAGTGTCCACGTTTCGCTCTCCGCCACCTGGAAAGCCAGTGCGGCGGCGGCCGGCCGTCGCCGGCTCGTCGCCCTTCCGTTCTCGTTTCTCCGGGCCGCTCGCTGAGAAGGTGAAAACGACGGCCGGCCGGCTGGCCTGCCTATCGGTCGAACGGTCTCGGGCGCTTAACGCGGATGCGGCACAGCGGATGCGGCCGTGCGCGACGGAAAGCGAAAAGGAAAGTCTGGCGACGCCGGCCGGGCAAACTGGGGCGACGAGGCGCTGCGTTGTTTTGCAGGGGCGCAGCAAGAAGTGGGGTACGGTGGGGATAAACAATGACGTCCCGGAGGTCAAAGGCCCTTGGGGCAAGAGGACGAAAGTTGCTTGGCGGGGTTCTTGCCGAAAGTGGATGTCTCGGGCTGCGGACGTTGGTGGAAGCGTCCAGCGATGTTTATCCACGGTTATTCGTGAACTACTAACGTGTTTTTCTTGGGAGTTCATGCAACTCAGACATAGCCCGTCATTCCTTTCGACGTTCTTTCAACTGATTCTTTAGGATCGATTATGTTCTCGAATGTGTGTCACAAACCTCATTAATAGAACCTGGGCAGTCCGGGTAACATTTCAACATTTTCTTTAATTGACTCAAGATTACACATTTACTAATGACATAATACAAATGTATGCATTGATATTGGCGGCCAATACAGCTAACGTTTAAAATCACTGATTAGAAGTGAACAACCATCCACTTTTCCTTTTCTTATAAAGATTGATACAGTTCGAAAGTTTTTCATTTTAACATTAATAATTGGCAGGAGATTTAACTAGGGCAGGTGGAGCACAAGGGTTTCTGTTCAGCTAAATCTATAGATAAAAAGGATTTCTGCGTGATACTGATGGACCGCGTGTCTGATTTTCGTTTCGAGGATCCGGCAACGAATGTGCAGCGCTGCAATAAATCACTTGCACTAGAGAGCTACTGATCCGGGGGAGCCCTTGGTAAAACGAGCCGGGAGCTCCATTTTTTCTCGACAGACTTCCAAGGGAAGGATATGTATTATCTGCGCCTTTAAGAACTCTCCCGAACCTTATACAGTTTCCACAAACTGTCACAGGGCGAGACATGTCCAGATACATGCTCATTTTATAGAACAGTAGGCCAATTAGTTGACATTCGTACACTTAAGAAGAACATGAGTTAAGATATCACCCAATGGTAATCCTCCTATTCAAGTTACTGAAATAAATGTACTGGAACAGAATCAGGACAATTCATTGTTAAAATATTATTAACTAAATAGTTGGTAATATGGTTTCAATAAAAGTACATTTTCGAATGAACGGTACTGTAATCGAAAGGAAGCAGAACATTTTTTAAAGTGGGCGGATTTCTTCCTTCACGTGATGTCAAAATTTTGTGGAAGTTTTTGAAACTTGTGTTTTAGAAATGATAGAATATAAATATTTTTATATTAAACTAGCTGACCCGGCGAACTTTGTACCGCCTAACTATCAATTCTTTATTTTTTTAGTTTGTTTAATACTTATTCTGCTATTCAGGACGTCGGGTCAGCTTGAAAGACAAAAAAATTACAATTTCACATTTCTTATTATGATACCTACTTATTATATTTCATTTTATTTTTACTTATTCTAAATTAAGTTTTTTTTATTGTAGTACTTTATGGTACACGATATTTTTTGTTTGATTACCTGGTGCGTAAACAAATAGAACAGATGGTTTTCCAACACGGGAACAGGCAACATACAATTGACCATGCGAGAAACATGGGTTTTCTAGATTAAGACCACAAACACTTAATGATTCCCCCTGGGATTTGTTTATCGTCATAGCGAAAGCAAGCCGTACTGGAAACTGCAGTCGTCTAAACCTGATCTATTGCGTATTTTAAAAAATATATCGTCACACATATTATCATTGTATTTTACCCACAAATCAATTGGCTTTGATGGGAAGCGTGTAGATATGATAATGGAAAACAATGTTCGTATTTGATGAGCTTCTGATGAAATTACAGCATCATTGAGAGTTTGATCCCAATGTGCATCGTTTTCTAACAGTTGTAAACGATGACAGGCTTCTCTGTAAGATCCACTCAATTCACCTTCAACTGTTCGTAAATGTTGGAATGATGTTGGACCACGTACATTGACTAATAGCAGCGGTAAATAAAAACATTCATCGTTGCTTGGATGAACGGAATAAATTCGACCTATTGCATCGGTTGAATGTACACCTGGGTATCCTGGAACTGGTTTTCCTTGTTTCCTTGGCATAAATTTCTTTGATGATTGATTCCAAGTATAATATTTTGCCATTTCACAATATAGCAGTGTGTGCGCGAAATGATCATTTTGGCACGTCTCGAAAAAACTGGTTAAGGTAGTAGATGGTGGCTGGTGAGCTCTCTGTATTGCATTCTGAGCTGTAAAATACACTCTTTGTCCATTCTCTAAGTGTACGGCTAAGTGAACAACTGTGGGGTGTCTTTTTTTAATTGGAAAAGAATAAAAACCCCCAAAATGCTTCATTACCGCTAACATAACGGCCCATTTGGTATTGGATTACTTCATCATTTAAATTATCTGCGCCAAATCCAATCACAGCCATATCACTTCCTTTGGTTACGTATTTACATATGTACTTAATAGATTTTACTGAATAGCAAGATTCAACATTGATGTGTGCTTTGAAAGTTTTTGAGAAGATCGGTGAATATGGAACAATCCAACGATTATCTATTTCAATATCTTGTTGATTTACTTTGACAATTGTTGATCTTCCATTGTCTGCTAGTGATTGCCGACGATAACCATCATTTCCAGTAATTGTTTCCAATATTAATGTCCGTGGATAGCGCTTTGAACATTTACCATCTACCATACACGGTGCATTTTGATTAAGTGTTCCACATGGACCATGTATCATGTTTTTGATAACTACTTCATGCAAGCCAGGATCTAATTGTTCATTAGGGATTTCAGCTGATATGACTTCAACTTCATTTGGCCTAATTTTTTCAAACCAACCACATCAAAATATGTGCATGCGGCAATCCACGTTTCTGCTACTCTACAGAATACATCCAGCAGCGTGTCTCACCAAACACACAATGTTTTACAATTAAATCCATTAAAGATTTCAACTTTTGTCTGAAGACTCTTGCTGTAATGTCATGACGATCAATAGGTGATTGGCCAGGGAATAACGCTTGTTTAATTTCTATCCATTGTGGATTGCATGTAAATGTAATGAACAAATCTGCTGTGCCATAATGCCTAACATAGGACATGGCATCTTGAGCATATTCATGCATATGCCGAGGACTTCCGATGTAGGTTGCTGGAAGAATAGTCATCCGGCCAACATTTTCTGCATTTCCATCAGAATTAATTGCATCTCGAAGGTGAATATACTCTTCAGATCGAAGTTTGGTCTGATTCAACCTGATGAATGTTAATCTCTCCGTTTCAATCTTTACATACATATCAACAACATATCTGTGACATAATCGCCGGCATTTCAAGATGTGATTATCTTCATTTTCTCTGATCATTAGGCGGTATGAATAATAGTTCATTGAACTAACTTTTTTGTTGATTTCAGAACCTGTAATGGAATTTATCATCTTGATTGAGAAATCGTAGCCATCTTCACCTTGCCAAAATATAATGGGATATTGCAGTGCATCATATGAGCGATGTGTTTCCTTAATACGTTGTAATTGATTATTTCGACGATGTAAAACAATATCACGTGACTCCAAATTTTCTCCAACTACAACAATGGCAACTTCATCGATAGTAGGTGCATTAAAACGTCCTGCATGTTGGCCCACAGGAGTCTTATCAGCTCTGATAACAATTTTGTGATCATCAGATGGCATCATATCCATTGCACTTTTAAATAATATAATCAATTGATTGTGTTCATGAAATAAGTTTTGTAATTGTTCAACTATTGACTTTTCACTGAATTGTTATGTGCACAACGTAGATTGATTTCTTGTGGAGAATTGCCCATGAAATAAATTTGCAAAAACTTGTACTCGCTATCTGGCACTGGTAACAGAGAACCTGCTCTGTGATATATTTGACCTTGTATCTTAAAAGTTGGCATGAAATTTTCCTGAACTACTTTTGTTGCTCCAAATGAAGTCATTTGAAAGCAGTTGTTGTATTGTTGAATATTCTTTAAAAAGTGTATGGAATCTGTTCCTTTTCCTAAAACCAATGAGTACAATGGCTCTGGAGGTGGAAGCAATGGTATCAATTTCACCTTTCCATTTGCGCAACACAATCCATTGGCTTCGTTTTTGTATTTCAATGCCTTACAATATTGGCAAACTGAGTTCATAGGTCCAATAGCAACACAGTTGTAGGCACTGTAATCAATTGACATATCGTAACAGAAAGCAGCTCGATTCAAACTTGCACCATTATTAGTCGAATGTCGCACTTCATGGATCTGTCTTACCCGAATTCATTGCGATCTTCACGTTCCTGGGCAGTACGATTAGATTGATAATTAATTTGATTCGTTGCATTTCGGGTTCTTCTGCCTAAATTTGTCCGTCGCCTTATAGGAGGCATGTCGAGTATAAATGAGTCACAAACACACAACAAAGAGACGTTTACACATCACAGCATTTCAACATATACACATCAAAGAGACGTTTACATTTCAAGTGACATTTTACCATAGACAATGTGTTTGTCTAATGTTACCATCGTATAAATATTGATACGATACTAACGTCACTCAATTGTTTTGAAATCCCTGACTCTCCACTAACAATTGAACTTTATGGTATGGTATTAAAGTTCAAATTGACTTTTATGTATTATTACGAATCATTTGTATAGGAGTATGAAAAGTGTTGTTTTTAGATTTTTTTCAGGCAATTTTTTAAATTTATCTCTCCGTAAGAACCATCTCGTACTTCTAGGAATATTCTAAAAAAAGAATTAGCAAAATCGGTTCAGCCGTTCTCGAGATTTGCGCTTAGCATGGAATTCAGCGATTCATTTTTATATATGATAATGACATTAAACATCAATTAAAACTTTTAACTCAAACAATGATGTTTAGAGAGGAACGTTTACTTTTATTTTTTTTCCTAGGGCTTTTATCCAGCCCTTTACGTCCCGAAGGGACGCATACTCGACCATACACTAGACAAACACTTGCGGGCTCCTCTGATCTGGGGGTCAACAGAACGCGAGGCCCTCCGCGACAACACACACAAAGTCAAGGGACAAACAGCCATGCCCAAGGCGGGACTTGAACCCGCGACCCTCGAGCAAGGCGGGACCGAAGCGCTTAGTCGGTACTCGCTCTTAGCCACCTCGGCCATCCAGGTCGGCGGAACGTTTACTTCACGTTTATAAAACAAAAACCAGGTGACGATTTTATGAAAACGCCATCGAATTAAATTCACCTCTAAAGCAAACTTAATATTTCAGTGCTTTCATTTTCTAAACATTTCATTTGTGCTTACTTAGTAGAATGGAACAGAATATACGCCTATATTAACCGTTTACTAATTTTTTACTGAAGTATTTTCTCGCTCATGGGAATGAGGGGAGGAATCGTCCCCCCTCTTCGGACCCGTCTGCAACTTTACAGCGTGGGGAGTTCCAGTATTAATTTCCATTAGCCCACGCGCTCGTCGCGATGGCTCCCACGCCCAGGGTTCGCGAGTCACCTGCTCACGGAGCATCAGGTGTACGCGCCCGGCAAGCTATATCAACTGCCAAACGGCCACCCAAATATTTCGGTGGGCACGGTTCCAAAGAACATAACGTCTGCTTTGCCTCTGCGAAATAAGAGTTATTATGAAGACAAAATACACACTGTGAACATCAATTAACTCTTTGCATACGTTACACTTTGGGACTTCGGACTAACATAAGAATCGAACTTAATGCTTTTATGTTTAAGAAAGTATTTCTTAAATAGCCAGTACCATAATGAGTGGGTTTTCTTATAATACCCGTTATTTCATATTTTAAAGTCTTAAAAATATTTGGCAGGTGATAAAACCGTCACTTTTTTAAAAATATTTTGGCATACGCACTCTCACATATTTTGCCAATGCAATCATTTAAATCTCTCTTCAATGTTCTACCAAATTTATCAACGTCTTATCAAATACACTACGTAATTGTTTTAAATTTCTCAAACGACGGCACGATTGTTTTGATGATGCCGCCTTTAAGAGCACTTGTCATAACATTTAGAGAAGCAAACTCGAGCAAAGTGGATAACAAACCAAACAAGCGTGGTTTGTTGCAGGTTTTCTAATAATATATTACGGCGTATCTCTTCGTCATCTGCCGTATACCACAGTCTTCTGTCACCACTTAAATTGTGTTGATTTGCTGAATGTCTCATTTAACGCGTCCATAATTTTTCACAATAAATGTTATAAGGCAGGTCTACGATGACAACTTTTACGAAATAACAGATGGTGAGAAATATTTTAAAACAAAGTTATAAAATTGTCATTTGTCTGATAAGTAAGCAACTAACCTTGCACCGGTGTTTGGCAGGTACACATCTTTGATTTCGCCAGCACGTTCCCCTGCCAAACACCGAAGCAAGACAAGTTGCGTACCTAACAATTCGGGGGCAAATGAGACGCGGAACTTGATTATATGGCATTTCGCACCACATGTTCGTGGACAAAAAGTGATTTTCTACACTCCTTCACGCCCTAGAAGTTAATAACGTTTATTCGGAGGCACTATTTGCAGGCAAACGGAACACTTGAAGGGGAGGCAGATTCTCGCGCGCGTAGAGGAAGTGACGGGGCCAGAGGCGCGCGGGGAGGCCGACAAGGAAAGCGCGCCGGAGGTAGGCAATCGAGTCGACGACAAAAAGAAGCACTACGCGTTTCTCGGCGAGTCGCGCGAGCCGAGTGAACCGCACGCGCGCGACGCGACGCGAAGCGAATCGCGACACGGCCGGCAAAAAGCAGCGGCGGCGAGCCGAGGAAGGCGTGGAGCGAGTGGGGGCGAGGCGAGGCGAGGGGAGGCGAGTACCGCGACGAGAAGGCCGTCGCCGCCATCAACGTCGCGTGCGCAGCTGAAAATCGCGCGCTTCCGGCCGCGGGGAAGGCAGCAGCCACCGCTGCGTTTTCTGGCTACTGCAGTCGCCGCGCGGCAGCACGATCAGCGAAGATTGTAGATTATGAGAAAGCAGCAGTCAAATAACCGTGGAAGAATCCGAGGGTTCGTCTATTAGACAATTTATTTCTCGAAATTATAGCTTTTGTGGTGTTATGATATTTCGCTCCTGAAATTTGTCGGCACATACTTGCACATACTTCAAATGTATAACTGATGCCGCCACCCAGGTAGTTGTAATTATTACGCAACCCTCTTGAACTCCTTAAATCCAAATGATCAATTGCTTGTAACTCCAAAGCATTTCCGTATGAGTTATCATGTTTTTTACCGGCGGTATAAAACATTTACAAGAAACGAACGCATTAAGGAGCTGTCATCTCTACGATAATTTCTTACATTCTTGGAAGAAGTGTGGGACAGTGTGAGAGTAATTTAGACTTTGGGGTACCAAATTTGTTGAAATATCGGGGATGCTCTCGGTCTTGTTCACAAAGAAATGAACCTCTTGCTTTGCTTATCCAGCAAATAATTGCAAGGGCGCCTTTCGTAGTGCTTTCTACGAGTAGAGGAAGCGTATGTTGCAAGGAAATTCTGCAATTGTAGACGAAAACGAATGACGGAAAGCAACGAACGTGGGCACGACGCCAAAGTAGATAGATGATATTGAGGGCGTGTGCGGCATTGCGTTGGCGCTAGCGAAGAAGGGGATCAGGTTAAATTGCGAAGGCGATGGAAGAGGTAACAGCTTGACTTTCTCCCCTATTGGTGCTTCCGGTGATTTGGCCGAGGGAAATGGAACCGAGGACACACACATACGAGTATGTGACGCACTCCCGCCAATATAATAATAATAATAATAATAATAATAATAATAATAATTATTATTATTATTATTATTATTATTATTATTTAAGGGCGCTTCAACATTTATGGTCATTAGCGTCCGAATCAATTTATTGTAAGAATAATAAACAGTGTCACAGTGCCAAACTAAAATATTTAAAAGACGAATTAAAATGTTTAAAAAACTGATCATGAACGCATCTAATGGTAAAAAAGGACTTGGTATAAAAGGAGACAGATAAACACTTTAGAATCTCCCAAGTAAATGCTATATTAATTGGCAATATACTCCTCTCAGATAAAGTTGTACATTCCATTTTCTCGTGAATAGGTGAAGAACCTGCAGAGAGAGGACATGTCAGTACCAAACATTTCTGCCCGAGATAAGGCAATGTGGTGCCTTCGGCGGCTATCTCTTACCTTAGAACAGTGCAGGAGGGCATTCTCCACGGTAAAGATCCGTCTCGCAATTATCCGCAAGTAGGGGTGCGTCGCCACGAAGAACATATCCATGGGACAAATGGCAGTGACCGATCCGAAGGCGTGTCAGAATAATCTCGTGCCTAAAGCCACGGGGTAAGAAGGACCAAGGCTTTATGGAATTCTTGGTTCTCGTGAGCTTAAAATCCGAGTTCTACACTGTTTGCCATGCAATGAGAACAGAGTGTTTGATAAACAGCTATCATTCTATCATTCACTGGGTCTGTGAGGATGTCTACCTCCGCTTTCTTCGTTTCGATCTTTGCTCCATGGCCAGCCATTTCGTTTCCTACTATCCCTACGTGTCCAGGAACCCCCCAAATACGTCTGCTCTTCAATTTATGAATGTATTTTCATAGTGAATGTGGGCTTTTAGGTGCTCGTAGTAAACGTGGCAAGATCAGATTTACCTACAAACATCCGGGGGTTGGCGAGAAGGCTGCAGGCGAGAAAGTGCGCAAGCGCAGACACCTCAACTCCTAGGTCACCCATTCTTCAATACGGGGCGCCATGCACGGCACGCGTGGGAGAGTGTGGCGTTCAACACCAGAGAAGGCCAGAGAGGAAGAAAAAAGGGGGATGATAAAATAATACAGCATTATCTATAACATCAGCCGCCAGGTATTAAATCCCATGGCGATAACAGCAACAAGTACGTGAAGAGGGATTCTATTCAAATTCTCATTACTACGATATTAAATAGGAATTTACATTACTATTACAACTAAAGGCGGTCATTTGCCGAATATTCTCTCTCCTTCTCGTAAGCGAGAAAGGCTGAACGAGAATGGGGCCCACGAGAATCTCGTGCAACGAGAACGCATTCTCGAGAGCGAGACGACTCGATAATCTCGTAGGCAGGGCCATCAGAGGGAGGGCCCAGCCAACGGTCTTTCGCAGACATCAACACGAACTCGTTCGCTGACCTTGGACCTCACGTCCGGGCGAAGAGCTTGGCGACACATGATACAGCGTTGAAAATTTATTGAATTTCTCGGTATAAATCTTGTCCTTTCTAAGAGCGATAAAGAATGGAGAAACGTGTTTTCTTACCCATAAATGAGTCTTCCCACGCAACCCAAACTTTGTTCTTGCACGACTGTGTTTATCACACAATACGATTCTTTGCTTAAATTTGACCGTATCACTAATATTAGCGAAAATAGTTTCCTTATTCTGCACCATAATTATAACTAAAACTTTGTTAAAAATTGACATTGAACGTTAGTAAACATATTAACTATTCTTAGGCGAGGAAATAAAAGCGTAATGTTTCATTCAAAATGAATTATTGAAACATGTTTAATTTACACCCATGTATTATTTCAGAAATTTCATTAAGAAAAAATATTAATAGTACTATATAATAATTAATATTAATAAAAATTTTAAAATATTAATACTAATTAAATTTTAAATGTTTGCATTAAATTTGTGTAAATTAATTTATTTTATTATTTTGTTTGTCAACTATAAATTTATTTAAATTAAATGTTAATTTTAATTAAAAAGTAAAAATGTTAATATTAATAAACTCTTTTATTAATTAATACTGTTAGTATAAATTTCTTAATATTAATGAAGACACACACTTCTCGAAGTGGGCTCCTCCAGATGCTTTTTACAATGTAAGCTACCCGCCTAGCAGGGAACCCTTACCCATATGCGATGTTAATGGCTAATAATAATAATAATAATAATAATAATAATAATAATAATAATAATAATAATAATAATAACAATAATAATAATAACAATAACATAATTTACTTTTCATACAAATTTCCTCAATGTTTGCAGTTAATAATAGTACACAAGATTTTGAACCGAAAGGCTTCTGTAGAATTGTTTGATTACTGAAAACAATAAAAATATTAACATGAACATTTCCACTGGTATATGTATGGGCGTGAGAGAAACATTTCATGGCATATATATTTGAATGATTTTGTAAGGGTCACTATTTTTATTTTCACTTTATTAGCGTTTCGAAATTGAGACGTACCTAAAACACTTTAGTTTCTAAATAGCACTGGATTTGTTAATATCAAGTTATTCAAGGTTAAATTTTCGGAACACAAAATCTGATTTTCCGAACTTGTAAATAACAAACATTATTTTAAGACATTTCTTGCACAACGTAATACTCGTATACTCCATCATTCGAAGTATCCCTGCGTGACAGAAGATCCTCAATTGCCTTCACAATTTCACCACGAATCTAAATCAGCACGGATAACTTCCGTACCTAACCTCACAATGGCTCGGTGCACTGGGCTGCACTGACGCGATCGTCGGTGCAGTTTAGGGCGCCCCGAGTGCGCCCTGGGTCCGTGTCGATGTGCGAATGGTACACGCAGTTCTTTGCACTGGTGCACCCTAGCGGTCGAATGGAACAGGAAAGCTGCCCTGAGTGCGCACTAGTGCGGCGAATGGAAAACGCTATAAGAAAAGGTTCTCGTCAATGGAATCAATAATTATTATTTCTTATTTCAATTTTTACGAAGTTTAAATTATGTGAGGTTTTCATTTACATACAAAGTATGCAAAACGTAAACACCCGAACACAAAACATTTACAATTATAAGAATAGACTTTAATACAGTTGTCGCTGTGAGCCATCTCCTTTTATTTTTTATTAATTAATTAATTAATTTATTTTTTACTTTTCTTGTGTACGACGATATGTGATACTTCAATACTATCAAAGTAAAAGGAAACGTTTCATTATTAAGCTAGAGAGCAATTATTGTATTTATTTTAAATCAATTAATTAGGAAGATATCCTTGCTCTACACTAAGCAGTTTTGATCACGAGTCTCTTCCTATCTTCGGCCGGCTTGGACTGCTTACGAGAATACTCTGTCCCTACGAGATACAAGAATCTCGTAGTCTCGTTGCCTCCCGCAGAGAAAGAGATTCTCTTTCGCCAGTGTACTCCCTTGGTCTCGGCTGGGCGCTTCCCCGTCCACGACCCTTCTCCCTTCTTCGGCTAGCGAGAATGATTCACAGTTGGGACGAGATACAAGAGAGACTGACTGCAGTTTTGTCCGCCTCTAGCTGGCGGAGTCACGTGCACTTTGTTCAGGCAGCCCCGCGGTCGCGTGGGCGGATGAGCCGGAGGGCGGACGGCGGTCGGGCCCCGCCCAGCGCCAGGAGCCGTCGCCCCCGTCGCCCATCGATCGCCCGGGCGGGCTCACCCAGCGCCACCCCCACCCCCACCCTGCCCACGCGAAACCCCGGTCCAACCCGCTCTGCGCCGCCCGCTGTGCAGGCGCTGCTCGCTCCGGGAACGTCGACAAAATTTGCTACCACCAGGGAGGCGGCAGTCCTGAAAATTATCGAATTTCTTGACTGCAGTTCATTCTGAAACTCACGCCCTTGCTTAATATCTAAAAATTCGTGCTTATGGTGCTGCAATAAAGACGATGGAAAAATTCGGTAAAACGGTTTCCAAATACGGCAATAACTTTTTCGTATTATGTAATGAAAATATACAAGACACAGTGCCTTGCAACAGGATTTTTGATGTAGAACACCAGCCGTACAAAATAGTTTTCCAAAAAGTACAACGCTCGTGCTAAAGAATAAATAAAGATGACATGAATATTTAGATGCGCTTTTTAAACAGATCCTTCATATTTTTAAAATCAAAGTGCAATTCGTCACGTCTCCGTAAAATTCTTTCTTTAGAGACCTCATTTATAATGATTGGTTGGGTCGGAGAGCCGCAAAAGGTACTACTGAAATAATATAAGAGATATTTATTGGCAAGCCGCTCACTTCCTTGGATCTTTGTGATCGCATGACATTAGCTCTGTCGTAAGCGTGATGCACTGAGCATGATAATTTAGCCGCTACTCGCAGTCTTGAGAATAAGCGGAATATCAAAACTAATTATTTGCATTTTTCAGTCAAAATAAACACTGTTCCATTGTTTTTCGATTTCTCCCGAGTTTCTGGGTATCTAAGAAAACTGTACACACTACTAACATGGAAGTTTTATAGCTTCTTTTCAATTTCTGCGCGCATTGGAAATTAATAATATAGTTGAATGTACGAGTATGATCTCTAAAACGTTTGTAGAACGGAGGTGATAACTCCCAAATTTTGCACAAATCCTTTTCAGCAGCCGATAAAAAACAGAGGTCGGGCGGTAAATGATTACCGGGCAATCCGCAAGAAATACGAATAATTCAGGCATTTTATGTCATTTACAGCAATTTATCGGTCTTTGTTGAACATGAGAACAAATATTAAGAAATAAAAACATAAAAACTCCAAATTGGGGATGCACAGAGCGGATTTCGCACATTTCAATTTTAAGTCATTGATCATTTTTCACCAATACAAAGAAACACACATTCCGACGAGTAACTTCTATGGTGTTAGAGAAAATACTCTTCGCTCTTAGAGCCCTGCTATTGGGTTGTAACGCACGTTCGTTCCTCTTATTTGTCCGCGCTTGTTTAAGCTTTTGTGAGTCACTACCTATAAAGATCTAAGAGAGATTGCCATGTTATTAAAATCTACTACTTTCACAGTTACATGAAAAATTGTTAATTATGAATATTACATTAACATGTTTAATATCTATAATTCATTCAAAATTTGTTTCACCTGAATTTCTTGGTACTTCAGGGAACTACCAACAGGGTCGAGCATATTAAAATCGCAAAACAGCGAATAATGTTTCCAAGCGCTTTCTACGCACTTGCAATGAAATCGAACGACCATTTGAACTCACTAACAGAAGCACCGACGTAGAATTATTTAGTTCACTTCATAGCAGTTGCTGTTGTGTACAATAGAACACTCCAATTACATTACAAAAATGTATGGGACTGGGCAGGTGCGGATCCAACGAATCATTTGAAGGGGGGGGTTAACACTACTAATCATATCATAGATTTTTGTTAAATACGAGAGTAACGTATTTGGTATATTGTATATTATTTTTGTGGTGTATATACGATATAATATTATTTCTTAAATAATTGCATAATTCTGACATAAATATTTGAATCAATTTTGCCAAATAAATGGTAGCAAACGAAAACAATAGGCCTTTTTTGATATGCCACTGGATAGAAGAACCGGACAATACTTAATGCACCTGGTCCTGGACACAGATGATTCCCATAAGCAATGCACTTGCTTTTTCAACGCGTCATTGCAAACCTGCCTCAGTACTATATTCTGGGACAAATATGCATACTGTATTAGGGACCTAAATATTTCCAAATACCGCATATGACACACGAAAACTAGAAATATCAGTGCGAAGCAAAGGTTAAATCCACGGGAGTACAGAACACGTAGCTGAACCAAACCCCCGTCAATGAACCAGTATTCCCGCAGGTTTGGCGCGGTCGCGGCGCTGCGCGGCACGGCAGGGTGCAGAGAACGCTCGCCATAAAGTCGCTGGCCGGCCCGGCACCCTTCTCGCCTTTCCCCGATACACGACCCGCGCCGCGCGGTTGGGGTGCGGCGCCTCCGCCGCTCCGCCTCTCACCACTTCGCTCCCCACGCGCTGCACTCCCGGCCCCGGGCCCGCCTACCCAACCACCGCTGGCGCCCGCTCGCGATAACGAGGCGCGGGGAAACATCTGGGGCGATTACACAGACCGCGCGGGGTAACTTCAGTACGCTTTGACGCCTCGCCTCGCCGTGCTGGGCTGGGCTGGGCTGAGAACCAACGCGCTGCTCGGAGGAATGTTCTGTCACAGTGCCAACGTGACAAGGAAAAAAATTAGGGATGCATCGATTCTTCCAACCATCCGGAGTTTTAGAGGTTTCTTGAGCAGTGATAGGGGTGGGTGAGGCTTTTTTTTTTTTAGTAAATCACTTATTGAGAAGGCCAACCTGACTACGGACCTTTAAACTACTTACGATCTGAAAAAGATAGTAAGTCAGCTGAAAATCACTTTATGTTTTATTCAATTTCAAATGGATGCAAAGATATATGTCAGAGGAAGCTTTCATGAATGGACTCTTCCAGGCTATTTTAACCTCATAAGCCACTGCTGCTGTAGTAGTAGTCTAGTACTTAGCGTGCAAATAAAAATACCCAACCAATCGACCACCTTATTTTGAGATGGAATACTATACAGAAAAAAGTAAGTCGCCGAGGCACTTTCACGGAATTTACTAACCATAGTGACAGTGAACTGTCGATAGTAGAGATTTTTTATTTTGTACACGAGTCAATGATATATTTACAAAATTGTCAGTGAAATTTTTAAAATTGGAATTGGCCGGAGAACAAAAATATAAAGGAATCAATATTCCAAGCCAGAGCTGAACCTTTCTTGTACGATTATCAAAGCACTATCAAACGCATTTTAATCATTCATTTACAACTGAAACATCCTCTTTCCTCCTGATTAGAATACGATCATCAAAAGTCTACGAGCCACGTCTTCCGTTCTGTGATTGTAATTGGAATTAATAAATGCGGTGGTGCAACCAGGATTTTTCTGCGAGGGAGGGTGTAGATTATGTGTAGTTGACTCGATGTTTTCTTATAAAGAAAATTTTATTTATGCTGACTTAAACATTTGTGTTATTTGTTTATTTATAGTTATTCATTACTATTCAACTGAACAATTGAATGACTTGAATGCCATTTGTTATTATATTAGATTAGTAAAAACTGTACTTGTGAAGATGTTTCATCGGATACGGGTGGGGGCGCTGAAGCCCTTCTGGCCTCAGGCCCCTTTGGTTGCGGCAGCACTGCATTAATATTAGAGAAGAAAACAAGCTCACTAGCCCAGTAAATTGTAGTGTTTTTTTCACATGATAAATTCACGAATACTCTTAGAACAAATACTTTCTCAACTAGTTATATCGACTGACATCCATGTTTCTGAGTTTGTATGCTCCGTGACCTGCAGTGAAAGCGACGCACCGTTCAAATGCAGCGGAGGAAAACGGACCTTCATTACTTCGCAACATCCCGTGACAAGCCACTCGTGTCGCTGAGTGAAAACAAAGGTTAGAGAAACCCGAAGCGCGCAGAGAATATTCACAAAGAGAGCAGCCTCGAGCGCCCATGCAAATGCGCTTCCACTCCGTCGAGCGCAGCAGTAGCAATGCAGTAAGTGGCAGGAACAATGTAATTCGTCATTAACACACGTCGTGCAAATTGTAGATTTTGAAACATGCAACACAAACTGTGTGAAGAATACAGTGCAAGCTCGCATATTCCCAAAGTAAATTGCACTACTATCAGCCAATACGGCTATTATTTGCACAAAATACACGATGATAATGATAATAATAATAATAATAATAATAATAATAATAATAATAATAATAATAATAAAATTGTCTATATTTGAGGCGAGGCTCAAGCCCTGATGCCTGCTCTTCCGCCACTTTCATGAATTTACAATTTCAAAAATTACAGTTGAGGCGTTCGGATGTAATTAAAATTAACTGACATTTCATGTCGCAGAGGGGGAAAAAATCAATTTGTGGCTACCATCTACATTAATTTATCAGTGTGAGCCAAATGAATTTATTGTCACTATTTGTTTATTTTCGAAATTTTGCAAAACGGAAAGACATGATATAAGGAACATTCTTAAAAAATGAGATAAAAAAGAGCTCCTATTTATTCCACTTAGAATCAATCATTCTAAATTCACCCGAAACTATTTCTTCCCAGGAGTTTCCAAGCACAAACAGAATTTTAGAATGAGACAATGCCAGTTATTAATACATTTAAATGCGTTAGTCATGCATAAATGGAAATTCCTATTTGTTTATTAATGTTGTACACTGAAATGTCATCGTGTGCTACAAAAGGTTTATTTAATATTCGCGACGAGAGTCCCTTACAACTGCAATATATCAATTACGACTGAAAATATACAACATATGGAATACATACACGTTATACAAGTTCAGCAAACATTCCGTTGGTGCTTTACAGCACCCTAATGAATGGGAAAAGTGTATGACTCCCTTATTGTCTTCCCTATACCGTGAAACCCCCATCTATCACAAAGCGCTCGCAGTACAAGTTTGCGTGATATCCTTCCACCCACACGTTACGGTCCGTCGAGATTCAAGACGCGACTCCTCAAGAAACAGACTAGCGCCACAGGGCAGTCAGACTTTCGTGCAAAGGTAAGTACTCCAGGCACATGAATATATTCATCGCCCGGTTAGCACGCATTTCCATGCAGACGTCAGATAATTTCTTCAGGTCTCTGCGAACCATATTACGGGTGAGTGTATCACGGGGCATGCATGCCCGACGCGCCATGTGGAATTCATATACAAATATGAATTTGCTTCAAACTGCGACAAGATTAATGCGGTTATTGTTTGAAATTATCCTCATTATGACAAATCCAGATGCCTGTACAGCAACGACCGCCACGTGTCAAGATATAACAGAGCCAGAAACGAAACGAGTGAATTGCCCTTGCATTATCCGACAATACTGAATATGGATACTTCTTTTTCTATTCTCGTACTCGAATTTCCATTTTACATTTTTATTTCTCTTTTACTGTCGAGGAATGCGATATATATTAACGTGTAAAAGGGCTAAAAAAAATGAAATGCAGAACATTCCTCCGAGAGATTACTCCTCTCTTTCCCCAAATCTCTTCTTTGGTGGTCCCTCTTGGCATGTCGAAGGTAACCGGTTTCCCCAGCAAGAGATTGACATATGCGGAGGATTATTAAAAAGAGAAAAACAATTGAAAGCACGGTACAGCCCAAAAGGAGGAAGAGTACGAGAAGCTGATGGAGAGGGATGACATCACACGCAAGCCTCACTCCATAGCCATGGTCAACCATCTCTTCCACAGCACGACCGAGCACATTGCCGCCTGCAGATGATGGTTTCCCTCTGCCTCTGCTGTCGCCCTCCCTCGCCCGCTGTCGCTCCCTCAAGATGGTGTTCATTAGAGCTAGCTAATATCCATCTCCAACATTTTTCTTCGGCAACAAGACTCCATTAACCCATCTCGATATCACTCCACAACTAGTTTCCACCAACGATTCTATTTGTAACATCATGCTGTCACCATCTCATCGCGCATTCACACCAAGAAGTGCGAGTTCCTAATAATAAAAGTAGACAATTACTACGGCCTCTTATTACTAATACCACCCTTCTCCACCCACGACGTTTTGCCCATTGTTCTTGCACCCACTGTTTCAACCCATTCCCCTGAGCACCCAGTCCGTCATCTCCGCCAGTTCGAAGACGCCAGCCACCGCACACATCCTGTCATCTCTGATGCGCCGGCCGCTTCGTTGGGGGAGGGGAGGGGCGGGGGAGGGGGGAGGTCTCGTCCTGGCCTCCGCTGCGCAGGGCATACGCAACCAGCAGGAGCAGGCGGGAACACGGGAGGCAGACAGATAAGAGCTCGAAGCTTCGTTCTCAAGATGCACGAAGAATGAGGTTTGAAAGGCGGGTACAGTGCCCGTCAGAAATAGTCATCTCGACTTCTCTTCAACCTCATGTACGCGTTGCCCATCTGTTCCCTAGCCGAGTAACAATTCGACATCAGCACTCATACAAATTAATGGCACCAACTACATCGATGAACACAATTAACCAAGATAAAGAGCGACTGTAATGTAATGTACTGACCTGACTTGTAATGGTTCTGGCAAAATTTTATTTTTAGAAATTGATATGAATTATTCAATAATTAAGGATGAAAAAATGAACGAGCAAATTACGAAACACGGCAATAAATGATGATAAAATAAGGTAAAGTAGCTACGCTCAAGCCATCAATAAAAGATCATGAAATGCTGCTTCATTTCCTGGAAATTTCAACGGACTGATGGCAACGCGACAATTACCTCCAACACACTCCTCATCGCTTCCCGTGTCACATGACCGTACTTCATTTAAGGCAAGCACTAATGGCAAGAGGATGTTTCATCAGCCAACATTAATTCCACCAATTCAGTTCCTCTTTAACACACTTTCTACCATTAACAGACACGATATCCCAATAAGAACACAGAAACACTACGCGAAAAGGTTTAAAACAAGCAAATGTTGTTGCTGCCGGAACTGTACTCTGCTGAACGCATATTACGACTTTCGCTGCCAAGCCCAACACAAAAACGTTTTTCTAAATGCGTATCTTCAATCTTTTCGGGAGAACGAAAACGAGAGACTGGGCGTTGTACCTAGTCGTGTGTTTTTTAAAGTAAATATTTCTTATTCCCTCCACGCAAAGAGAGGAGAAAACGAAAACCGAGTACACAAATTCACACATTTCATAACTCGAGTTCACCACATATGTAAACAAAACATTACAAACAGACTCGTCGTTACAAACACGAGACAAAACATATCACAGTTTTCGTTTAAAAAAAGCTGCAAAGTGTCAAAAACAAAATTTTTGAGGTAGTGAATCACGAAAGCGTGACACAAAGGATATCATAGTGACAGCTCTGTAAACTAGGTAACAAAAATTTTTAAGGGCGAACAAATGCGCATGCAATTTGGAAAGGTGGAATCATATTAGAGTACTGAAAAACGCTCTATCCAATTTTGAGCTACAATAATGTGGGTCTAAGCTTTTAATCAGATAATGGAGTGTGCTACCATCACCGTTATCCAAGTAACTACAAACTATGCCGAAGAAAGCTTCACAGGCAAACTACTCACTATTTGCACAATAGTACGCTTCTTTTGGTAGAAGCAGCTTACTATTGGTAGGTCAGAAGCAATGGGTACATACAACCAGTCCTCAAAATGAAGACAAAGAACTTTCTTGGAAGGGTTTTCTTTTGGTACATCTTCATTTCCAACCACTGGCAGTTTAAATTTACTTCACAAGGTACTTTGTTTGTAAACTTATTCCTCCCCATCGTCCCCAACGGCTAGCCATTACTCCATCATCCCTTCATCTTCACAGATCACCGCTTAACGCTGTAACAGTCCAGATCTGATCCCAAGGGGGGGGGGGCGACACGGTTTCCCTCGTTCGGCTGGCGAGCATGCACGCACGTGCCACCCCCCGCTCCCCTGCGCGACGGCGCCCAGGGCCGGACGTCCGCCCCCCGCGCATGCCTCCACGCGCGGCCGCTCCGTTAGGGCGGCGGCAGGCGCGTCGCGACGCGTCGATCAAGTCTCATAGACCGGTTCATAGATACATCCGGTGAATGATAATCTAATGTTACTCGTGTATTGAACCTGCGGTTGGATAAAAATGATGAGGTGACATCGCAATCAAATGTTAACCTTCCCGGCAACCTAACAACTCCCTGTCTCTTTGAACCATTTCGCTCAACTCCACAGTCCATGTTTAAAGCTGAAGTAGTGAGTAGAAAGTGATTTAGATATCGACCTGGAGACTTACTTTTAGGGACGGTCTTGCCATAATAAACAAATGCAACAAAGAGGGCGCAAGGAAGACAAACTAAAGACAGGCGGCATCCGCCACAAACGCACCGTCGTCGCCATAGCCTATGGTTTCACTAGTGTCTTCTCCGACACCTGTCTTTCGAGTTATTTGTGAAGCCTTAGCCTCTTTCCAACACTGAACTAGCAGCTATAAATTATTTCCGCATACTGCAGTCCTTATGTTGGTTGATAATCCTCCGGATTTGGGTTGCCCCAAGCACCTAGGATTCCCTTACGTTCCTATGCAGGATGCGAACTGTTTTCAATAGTGCAGTAGTCTGCTGTTGTATTTCACACTGTATTTCATTCGGATCAAGGTCTAGGATCCTCAGGTATCTGGATTCGTCAAGTCTCTGGGTAGGTCCCTTATCGCCCCCAATTACATTTTTTCTCTCTTTTTTTAAATTCTAACTGGAGATCATGATATTTTGTTAATTTTTGTCGATAGCCTTCACATCCACTCTGCGAATCTACTGACAAGACTCCACTAACAATCCCGGTTTCTTTATCACGCATGCTTTGGTAAAGTCAAGCATGTTGATCAAACCGATGATGTGTCTGGATCTTCAAATCTCTGAGATTATTTGTGTCGGCTTGTGATCTCACCAATGACCAGCTGTCTCGAAGTCATACTTTCAGACTTAGTTTAAAATCAATGTGCCATAGTATACTCTGTCCTGGTAAATCATCATTATCATTACTAGCAGAACCCAGCAGACATTGCCCTGCTCTCTTTCCCTACTCTCATATCCCTTTTCCCCTCACTTTCCGTCCCTCTTTCTATTTTTCCTCTTGACTTTCCCCCCTCTACCTCTCCTCTCCTCACCCCGTGCCCGCCTGCACCTCCTGTCCTCCTCGGCCTCGCCCCACGTCACACGGCAATGCCCAGCAACAATGAAGCCTAAGTGAATTGCGAATTGCATATAACTGAAGCACCATCTTGTGCGGCAGCACCATCTAGTAGAGCTACAATAAAATGATCAGCATAAAAACCTGCATGAAAAAACACGCCGATGTGAAAACTTTCATGGAGCTAGGTCAAACGTCTCGAAGTTTATCAATCTATGTCTCTCTCTCTCTCTCTCTCTCTCTCTCTCTATATATATATATATATATATATATATATATATATATATATATATATAGTTATATATACATATAACTTCATGGAGAGCATGAAGCGCAGTCCAAGCTGCAGCTCCACAGTGCTAAAGTGCGCGTGGGGACGAGAGGCGTCGAGCGGTGACAAAGGCGGCGCTGTCGGTGGCCCGCTCCGAATTCGCGTCACGGGCGGCGCCTCCGTTAGAGCTGTGCGTTCGCTCTCGCCCCGTTTTGGGAAGGCGGTCGCGCCACTGCGGCAGCAGCCGCCGCCTCCTCACGCGACGTGCGGAGCGTGATGGATTTGGCGGAACGAAATCCGTCGTGGGCGGGGCTTTTGATACCTAGCAAGCTTTGTAGGTCGGAGACCTTAGATGCCAGTGTCAGGGAGTGGATTTTCCCATGTAGTCACACGCACACACAGAGGACACTGAAATATTAAAAATTGTAATAATCACTTGTTACAGACCTCTATTTACGAGTACATACGTTTTCAAGGCTATGTCAGGTAATTTATTGTTTGCTACTTCGTAGGTTCTTAAAAAATATACTTATTGCACGCGATTATGATGAAAATAATGTTTAGATATGGTACAAATCCCTTCAACTTCAAATCTATATCTTAATGAGAGAGATGAATTATCATCTATAACTGTATCTGATGACACAAGGAATTCCTTTGTCACTATGGAATTCTCGATGAGCATTTATGTTCGATTTATGATACTGTACTATTACTCTTAAGACTGAATAAAAACAGTTTTCAGTTCATAAATTACTTAGTAGATTCTTTGAGCCCATACATTTAATAAAACAAAACAAACGTCTTTCTACGTACAGAAACTGACTGATCACAATTCAGCAAATAAAACCTTTTATCTCGGACAAACAATTATACCAAAAAATGCCTTAAAGACCAATAATTCCCATTTCTAATAAAAATATTTATATTCTTTTCTTTCTACTAATTATAATATATTTCTCGAAACTATTTTATCAAATGAGGTGAATGAAACCAACACTTGTGATGTAACGAGGGCCAAAACGACTGACGCAGTCGGCCTTCAAATCATATTTTCGTTTTCCACTCTCGAAAGTGTAACGCAAAACTGAAGATCTTGACACATCATATTTCCCGCAAAGATTAGAACTCGGCGTGGCGCTAAGAATGTAACGAGGTCCGAGTGGTGGCGGCGCGGCGGCGGAGACTTCCAAGCCCGGGGGCCGCGGCGGGCGCGCGAGTATACACGGCTGCGAGTGTGTTTTTCTGCAGGCGCGCACACACTCCTCGGAGGCTTCCAGTATTTACCCACACGGAATTACGACTAGTGAGGGCAAACGTGGCTCCGCATTACGTAACGCAAAGAGCATTCACTCTAAGTTCTGTCGCAATCCTTTCCTGAAAACGTAACAGCCTAAGAAATTACACGGTCCGAGTTGTTTGATGTTTTCTTTATGATGTCATAGTGTTCTCGCTAAGTGATCTGCTCCATTTTTAAGATATTACTGTCTGGTGGATGAAATGCTGGAAATTAATGATTTCACAAAATGAAACATTTTTTCCAAGATAATCCATCTGAAGGGGTACGTGAGAGATAATCTTAAGTATTGCTAAAGTACTTTTGACATACAGCATATGTAAGTATGGCAGATTCCTGCACGTGAGCATTTTAATACAAGAGTGATTTGCGCACTAATACACGCTTTACTATGTTTTAATCATAGTTGACGAAATGACTGAAAATGTATAGTTTTTCCTTCTATTTTTTATAGGATATCACGAATGTGGTTTTTGATGACAACTGAATGAAACGACCTGAATGTTTTAATAATGTGGAAAATGATTCCTATTATATCAATGAAACTTGGGGGAACTAAAATGATTGGTTGACAAGACTTTTAATCCACTATTCATCGTGAATCTTTCAGTGACCAGTATTAACAAATTGTAAGTACGACTGAACTCTTTTTTCTCTTCGTAAGAATGAGATGAGGAACAGAAATTTAATAACATGAAGAGGAATGTTTATACTGCAGAATAGTCTTTAGGCAAATTATATCATTTTAATTAAAGAACGTGAAGTCCTGAAGTCTTAATCATAGCGGGTTCCAGAAATGAAAATTAACACACTGAAGAAGGGCACAAAACTGTTAACTTACGCGCAAAAAGACCATTTTGTATTCTCGAGGTGTAAGACTGGCCCACAAAAGTTACGAATGCGCAACGTAGCGAATGTCAAATGGCTCACGAAGAGCCCCTTAAATGAACCTGCGAAATCCAAAAAGGACAGGTAGTGTGCAGTGGTGAAGCGTGTGGACGCGCGGGACGGAACTGACGCCCTCGCCCCCGCGCTCGCATACATGCGCACGCACTCGCACGCGCTGGAGCGTGTTCGACCACTCAACACGCACCGAGCCACCTGCCCACCGCTGCACTCCAGGCTGTGTGACTCATCGGTCACTCGGGCGGATGGAAATACTAATACGCAGTACACTCACGGTGGGAACAACAACATATTAATTACTGTCCGGTAGCCCGAATGTTACTTTGCGACCGCTGGATCTGAAGGAAAGGAGTAATAAGCTCCATCAATCGAGAGGGAGATATGGGATGTTTTTTCACAGAAAAACACACACATTCAGCAATACCAAATTGCTCGCGTAACATATTTCGAACAGATGTGGAAAATGTGATAACTACAAAATAGTTTAATTTGTTGGAAAGAAAAATCAACTAATAAGAGACTACAAAGAGAGCAACTGCTTATTGCAAGAAATTGTATATGTTGCTCTATAGCGACATATACAATTTCTTGGTGATTGTAACAAATACTATGTTCCCATATAAAGGCATACACAGATATACAAAGGAAGATCGCACAAGACAACGTAAATCAATAATAAGATTTAATGATCATAATGAAGATAAGAAAAACATGAAAGTATGTGCAGTTTATACACAACCTGAAATGGGCAAGCAGCCCTCACATGGTAGTGGGAAAGGTATGTTTTGGAAAAATAAAGACAACCGCTCCAATAGTAGACAATGAGCTAGAGTACACGGAATCGATCTTCAAAACAGACCTCTTGAATCAGCATAGTGTCAAAATGCTCTACCAAAACAGACAGATCATTTAAATTTGGAAGAGGCCAAATGTATCAACACTTGAAGGAAAGTATTTTGAAAGTAGCTAAGGAAGTCCTTGCGGAAGAAGAAAGAAAAAACAGAATGTGTTTTGAGAATTTAGAAAAAAAATAGTCGAGATAAGAAAGAGGCATATATGAAATGGTTAAGTGGTAAAACACTACTGTCAAAAGAAAAATATGTGCTAATTCGACCGAAAGTTAAAGGTGTAAGAACGAAAAAAAAAACAAACAAAAAACACTAGGGCATGCTACGTACATACACTGATGAACTGTAGGATGGAACAAATCATCTGAAGCCTCGAAAATTATAAAGAAAATGAGAAAAAATAATGAGTGTAAAAACAAGGTACAAAGAATCTCTCTCAAAAATGGATACACCACTACTCAACACTTCTACAAGAAATAGTCCTCGCGGCTATTTGGGAAACGTCGCGATCCAGACATGATTACCAACGTTTCGGCGCGCTTTCTGCGACCTGCCGAAACGCAGGTCATCGTTTGACGACCGACAGATTAGCCACCACACATACCTAGGATGTGGCGTTTCCGAACAACCAAGAATCCCCAAACAACAGAGTTAATCTTTTTCAATATCCGTGTTTCAGGGTTGAAGTAACCGTGTGCAAGAGATATTCAGGACTTTCAGTATTCGCAAATCACTACACTACCCCCCCCCCCCCAACCACACACACAAACAAACAAACCTTGCAGTAGCCGTACCCCTTCTCATGGTGTTTCTAGAGCAGGAGGTGGAAATCGATCGAACGGAGCCCGTGACGGCGCTCAGCCTCGCGCGAGCGCCTTTGACTTTAGGAAGTGCGGTCAAGTCCAGAGCAGCGCAACCCGCGACTCCTTTGTCTTGCTGGCGGGCGCCCCTCGCGTTGCGCAAGGCCGCGGAGCCTTCACCTACTCCGGCAACCTGGCGCGCGCGCCGCCACAAGCGGACGGGGGAAACGGAGGACGCGATTTATCGTTCCGTTGCTCCCGCCGCCGCGCACACAAGGCACGCACCTCGCGCCGTGGCGCCGGCACCGCACACGCCCACCACAGGTCACACCGAAACACTTATTCAGCAGATCCAGACAATTGTGACCACCCAAAGCGGGTCAACAGGACACAACACGTTAGAAATAACAATACCGGTCTCGGTGAATTTTACAATTATAACTGATCAAGGAAAGCGTCTGTATATGCAAGGGTGGTTTTGTGAACCATGCATATTCAGAAAATTCTTTTTTTTTTTTTTCATTTTTACTTATTTAAGGAAGATATTCAACTACTAAAGTCATACAGCGACCACTCTAAGGTTGGTTTTGTAAGTTTAGGGTAATGGCAGCGGAACTCGCTTACGGACACAAACATCCATTCTCCGGGTGGATTCGAACCCACGACCCTCCAGTCACAAGACAGCTAAGACCCTTCAGCCTTAGCAACCCTGGTTATCCAGTGCAGCAAATTCAATTTCTGAAGGGTGCTGAAAACTGAAAAAGTTACGTAGAACAAACTATTTATTCATGAATACTTCATGTTCTTAAAGGATAAGGATGATATTCCGGTACATTTATCTTTCAACCTACTTACTACATACATTACTTTCCAGAATATATTTTCCAACTGTCTTGCGAGACGATGTGTTCAGCCGAAATCACCGAAAAAACATAATTCTTCTTTATTTCGCATTTTTCTCATAGCTGAAAGCTGCCGCTACTCTTTGAATTATCTTCTGAGAAGGAACTTAAAGCAAAACACGGGAAACGAGAGGAAGAAAGGATGCTATTACTCAGGAAGGTAAACGCAGCTGACAATAAGCAAACATCCACCAACTTACAGAACAAGAACTGAAGAATTGTGTGGGGCGGAAACGGAATTGTAGATGGTCGACACCAACGGGAAACTTGATTAACACTGCAAGAGAAAACTGTTTCTCGCTGCTTGTGTATTTCTTAAGCCTTCTACAAACACTTCCACTCGAAAAAGAAGTGGAATCCTATTACTTGTCGTCAGCAACTCAAAACAATACTACACTTACAATCTTGTCATTAACGGGCGTATTTCTACCATTCTAAACTGAACTTGAGAAAAAAACCGGAAGGAATAATACTTAAAAAGCAATATAAAGAGAAATGCACAGGGAAATACAGAATAATCTTGAAAATGAACTCACTGATTGTCAAATTTAACTGAGTTGAACACTGTATTCGAATTTGAAATAAGAAGAAAACCAGAAATGTAAGTTTAATAATACTAGAGAATACATTTCTTATAAATGTAACAATCAATTAGTTGAAGAAGCTTTTGCGAAACAAGTTTCCGAACTATTTGAGAATGATCTTATCATAGGAATAGAGAATAATGCAGAAGAATACCTTACATGTGATCATTTATGTTCATTATGTTCATATTAGAAAACAAAACGTAAAAATAAGGCTGTACTAAATTCTAACTATTAGCATTATTCATACCTGCAAGTATTTTTTACGGCCATTATAACTTTGAAATTGCAATATTATCAGTTCATATCCCGTATGGAGGTAATATACAAGGCCGTTGGGTGTTGGAAATATATGAACAGAAGTATAACATTAACAGCTACTGAGATTCATTGGTAAGTCCAATGACAGATATTGTAAGAACATATTTGAATAAATCTACGCATGAGAGAAATGAAGTATTAAAGTAATTTTCAACACCTGAAAATACTTTCAAAACAGTTTACGGCGTTGGCGACGCCACTTTCTTCACGCCATTCATCTAAGCTATTAGTAATATTTAAGGAATATGGTATTTTTATTGAAACTGTTTGAAGAAGGGCCCTTGAAAAAGATATGAAATATTTTGTGCCTGTATGTAATCCGTGCGTAAAATAAAACGACTGCTTCTAGAACTTTCGTTACGAAAAGGAATCTTGAAATTTTACATGTATTTGCATGGCGCACATCATTTAAATTTCTTTCTAAAAAAAAAACTGACAATGATTAAGTGCAAAGGTGTCATGGTTACTTGTGGACATCAAATAAGATATAAAAAAGATCAAACATAAAAAATTAAAATAAAATCAAAATGTCTTTAAAAACTAACGTAACTCACTATTTTAGATACCTTACAAGAATAAGTGTGCGTTAATGAAATTTAGTAAACCCAATAAGATTCAAGTATTTGCAATTGATTTCAATGTGTGCAAAAGGGGAAAATTGCTACTAGAAGCATTAAATACTGGAATCTTTCGCCATCGAAATAAATACCAAAAAGGAACGAAGTGTTTAATCTTTATTGCATTTTTCAGTATTTTCGGCCCTACCTGTTATAAAATGGTTTGATGGGCGAGTGACGATACGATTTGAATGATGACGGAACGATGAGCGAATGGAAGGTGCGGCGCGGCGCGGCGCGGCCCTGGCGGGGGCGGCGAAGGGCGGCGCCCGCCGGCGCGACCACGCCCAAGCTCTCGCTTACAGCGACCGCGCCCTACGCGGTTCCGGCCCCCTTCCCCCCCCCCCCATTCGCCCGCACCCACAGCACGGCAACACTGCTATGGCGCGGCCTACAACTTTTAAGGCCGTGTGAAACGAAAGCAAGCAGTCACTCTCAGCAATACTATTGTTCTACGAGTGTTGATTTAATTAAAATAGCTTCTCTATTGCCATGTTCATTAAAGTTAATATGCATTGACAAGTCTAAATTAAATTAAATTAAAACCCGTCAAATAAGGAATTTCAACTACCTTACCAACGTAAACGCTTTCCAGATATCTTTCATGTTACCCCTTTAGTGAAATATTTCGGGAAATACTTTCTCCCTTAACTCTTCAGGAGGCATTTCAGTGAGAAGTTATTTTCGACTTCTGCTAAATGGTTCATTATCGAAACTCTTTTTTGACAAACAAGTTATCGGAAAAGGGGAACTAGTATTTCAACTAGTACTAAAATCAAGAAGTTTTTGTAAAAAGCAACATTATAGCTCTTAATACCAAGCACAACAAAGTGTACTTAACAATAAATTTCGATCTGATGACATTTATGGAGAGCGTATAGTAGACATATTAATTCTTCTAATTTCTATGCAGAACTTGAATCCTGACTCGACAGGAAGCAAAGCTTTCGAGAATTCGATTCGCATTTTGCCGGAGGGCGCCGACGTGCAAACCGGCAGATGTGACTCAGGACATCAACTGATGTCACTGCAGCGCCTCTGACCGCAAGGTCCTAGATTCGTGTCCCGACGGTGGCAGGATTTTCGACACTACATAGCTGCGTCGAGTTCAGTGGCTGTATGGAGGAGAATTCTAGCGGTCGGCTGCTCTGATCGGCAGTTTTCCGTGATATCTCCGATCAATACCAGGCGAATGCCGGAGCAGTACTCTAAGAAACGGGCCACGGACCGCGCGGGAACTTTCCATTCTCTTCTTTGTCCTCTCCTCGCCCCTTGCTTACACGCATTTACACTACCACACATGCCGGGAGGCGGTCGGGAGCATAGAGTTTTCCCGGCTGGGGGAGGGGTGCCCCGCTGGTGGGAGAAACCTTCTTGGAAACCCCACTAGACTGATTGCAAATATTCTTCAGAACATGCAACTTGTTCATAGAATTGAAGAGTGCTAAAAATAATGAGGTGAAACTGTGTTTTTTCTTACCTACAATTAAAATGGTAATGACTTGAATATCGACTATTATAATGCGAGTTATTTGACCTTACCTCATTTTATTTTATCGGACTTACGGAAATATTTATTGGATTTGACATAAGCTGCAATGGGACTGAAAATATTTTACAAACATTCTAGACGGATTTCATTTAATGGACAAACATCTTATTGTCATGTACATATACAATAAAATATAAAAATATTGTGGCACATGGTGTAAAATAATGACGAATTATGTATTAATGAATCTATAATTTGAACACTTGATAATCACGATTGATTAGCTGCAGTTAAACTGTTGTCGTACAAAATGATTGCGGCGAAAGCTTGTAGTAGTTCGGGTTTGGCGCAATAGATTGCAGTACTATGAATTTCAACCGATAACAGCCAGTAACAGGATAAACGAAATAACTGTTATATCGCGTAATAGTTACTAAACGTGAACTGTTACGAAATAACAGTTAAGCTGTTAAGAGCACATTCCTACTGCATTTAGCTTTTCGTATGTCTTTTCCGAAGAAGTAGGTGTTCCTGCACAATTTCCGAGGAATCTGTAGAATCTAGGAATTATGGTGTACAAGGCGTTTCACAACAATGAATTTTTATATCATGCTTTACGTATACAATCTATTTGAAGAAAAAATAAACTAAGATAATGATGCATGGAGGATATCAGTGCCTTCATTCCAATACCACAAATAATTCAACTAAAAATATTTGAAAGTACGTACCACACGTTACAATACTTAGGTTCGCATTGTTTAGGGGTTTGTAGTAATTAATATTCGATATTTCATTAATGAATATTTAAACTCTAGAAAAATCATATTTATGTATTTTTTACTTTTATATCACATGAAGCAATCTTATTCACATTTATTCTGGAAAAGAATGATCCGAAACAAATATCAGCGATTTCTTAATTTACCATTCAATACCTTTTCATTCGTTCTTTTACAATATGCGATAATATTTTTATAACCTTTCCTCGTCAACTCGGCGTTTCCATTTCGAAATTTAACCGTTACGAAAACAGAAGACTACAATACTTCGGAAATTGCGATCTGAATCTCCCTCTAGATCTGCACAGAGGAAAAAAAAACGCGAGGAAAAGAGCGCTCCAGAGACGCAAATACGTTACGTGGGACGTGACGCAGTGCTCTAACCTACGGTAAATGCAAACGCCGAACCCCGTGTGCAGCGTCGCAGCGGGGTTGGGCGCGATCGTATACAGAGCATCTGCGATCAGGTGACCTCTTGTTTGCGAGCGTCACATGGGATTATCGAGGTTTCGGGGTCAGGGGTGAGACCCGAGCTGAAGTGGGACAGCCAAGCAACGAATTTGATTCTGAATCGCAATACAATGCTGTTCTGCACGAACTGCGCGCAACACACACTACAAACAGTTGAGAATTCAATTTCATACACGCTTAAAATGAATGAAAATATCCATGTATCTGACAAAACCCAATTATCTTTACTCAGCCCTTTTGAAACGCAAAACTTCAACCGAGAGAACAAAACAACCACAAAAAAACAGATTGAAAGTTTTAAAACACTTGAATTTCGAAACATATTGTTATTTCTTACAGAGACATTTATGACACGAGTAAGGTGATGTCGGGTCATCCAAGATCTACGATGCAAATCGCGGCACACGCACACAAATGAGCTTCTCAGGTACGGCTGCGGGCGAGGGCCGGGCGAAGAGCCTCTGTCGCGGCTGGCGACGACGGCAACGAAGTCCCGGTGACTTCCGCAGCGACCATGCCAAGTAGGGGCGTATGCGTCCATAACCATGCGGCGACAGCGCTGCGCAACGCAGCGCGGTCTGGCTCGGCCCGGCCGCTCCACCATACATATTGATAGGCTTACGGGCGAGGGCCCGCATCTTAAGTGGAGCGCACTGGACTCCCTACTAGGGTTGTCGCCACATGGAGAATTCACAGTTTTCGGAGCACGGCGTGCCACGAGATTTTGAGCGTAAAACACGTGTGGAAGAGAAACTTCTCAGTAGATTCACGTCAGTTTAACGTGATAGGAATGAGACGGATATTATACACTTTTCACTCAAGAGCAACACGAACCAAGTCTACAGGGGATTACTTTTATACAATCATTAATACATTACGTTGAAAGAAGTATTCTTCGAATTTCAATTTTGAAAATTATTGTCCTTCTGGAACTTCTCACATTTTATCGCTTTTTTCTCGCTTTTATCGCTTCTCGCATTTACACGAAGAGAACAACTGACAATTTTCCTCAGAATTCGCTAATTGATTTCATATTTTAAAGTGAAAACTTTCGGTATTATTTGACATTCAAAGCTTAGTAAGAGGTAAGAGAAGATGATGATGATGATAATAATAATAATAATAATAATAATAATAATAATAATAATAATAATAATAATAATAATTTTATTTCGGGGGAGGCTCAGGCCATAAGGCTTGCTCTTCCGCCTAACAACAAGATAACTTATTTGAGATATTTGAAAATAAGAAATTGAACATTTAATTTATTGTTTTGGTGCAACAGCATACGATTGCGAGATCGAAACAAATTTCGAAGATCGGGATCTCCTGGCTCCTGGTGTGACAGCGGTGGACATTTAACCCCATCTAAGGAATAAAACGATACCTACCACTGAATGAAGGAGAATTCTGGCAACATGTATGATTGGCCGCTTCTGTGGTTTCCTCCGATCAATTCCAGGTGGATGCCGGAGCAGTTTCGTGAACAACTGGCCTCAAATTGCTCTGATGACCAATTCCAACGTGGTCTGATTCCCCGTTCCCTTAAGGTCCCTCCAGGTTACCTATGATCTCGGAAGTCTCGAACAGTTCGGCGAATACGCATATATTAAGACCCAAACGACTTTGGAAAGAAAGGAAATAATTGTTTCAAAGTAAAACGTGCCCAAAGGGGAACGTAAAGAATGTGAAACTATGTCCTTTGTGAACATGAACAGCGACCCTGGTAAACGTGAATTCTACAACATTACTTTGCATAATGTGGAATCTTATGTAATGCCTAATACCTAATTTTAATAAAATCTGGTTCCATGAGATTTCCCATTGAACAAGTTTTACTATATTACTATTCTGAATGTGTTGATCAGTTAATTAGCAATTGTCGCTGCTACGGGCCACTGTTTTTCAATATTATCTAATAATGTTAATAAACACAACACTCTGGTACAAAGAAACGTAATGTAAAAGCAAAGCATTCATAGGGCAGGTAAGAAAATTCCCTCAAAACTAAAGGACTCTCTTTCACAAGATAAAGTTCCCTGATTTTCCCATGATTTCTCGAGCTCTTTTCTATATTAGTTTCATCTAGTGACAGGGGGTTTGATAAGTGGTCGGCAACCGATAGTCCACAAATTACAGGAGTTTCGGGACAATTTTTTAAAGATCTACAGATAAAAATGAACATTTTCAGTTCTTGTTTGACTGGACGGACCCGTGCGAACATTCCGTACTTGTTATTGTCTTAAAAGTGATAATACCTTCACCCTGGAACCTAACTTTGAACACCGATTTTTTAAATCATATTTGGTCGCGGTATCCAAAAACATGAATTTCGTGATCTGTGAGATCATAAAGACAGCTTTGTGGCTGTAACGGTTAGCGTCGCAAAGCTATACCCAAATTCGTGAGTTCAAACTCGACCGAAGCCATGAATTTTTAAGGGCGAAAAAGTCCTTCGTACCCGTTCCTTCGAATGGGAAGTAAAGCTGGATGCACCTCGGTGTAGATTTACTACATTTAAAATACCATCAAGCCCAAGATAAGCCACTGAGCTAAATTCAAATCGCCTGCTCCGTCGCCCGAGGGACACCACCTTTCCCTGGTAGATGGTGAAAGGAGCGTTGGGCAATTTGCGTGGTCAGGTGAAGAGCAGACCTAAAGACCTGAGCCTCGCCACATACAATAAGACTTGATTGAATTGGATCAGAATTCCCCCCCCCCCTCCTAGCAGCACGAGGAGCGAGGATCCACCGGCGGCCGCGTCGGGGAGTGCAACCGTAGCGCTTCTTGCGCGCGCTCGCGCTGCCGCCTCCGATGAAGTATTTTGGTCGGACCCCGCCGAGCGAACGAAGCCCTCGGGCAAACCCACGGACCGACCGACCGGCCGGCCCGCGAGCCGCTGCGCCGCACAGTGCGCCCAAATGACGTCAACACCACAAGAGGCACATTTTTCGACATTCCCAAGAGCACATTTTGTTTCTTTAAATAAATAAAATTGAAAGATGCGTAGTGTGGAGACATATTTTTACTTTCTCATATACATACGTATATACGAGAATATTTGGAAAAAGGTCTTTAAAATGTGGGGGTACATTACATGAACAGTTTGAAATTTGAATGGACATTACACGAACATGGACAGTTTCAAAATTTTCCTAAAACCGGTTCCAAATTTTTTCTTTAAATTTCTTGTAAGAATAGAGAAAAATACGCTTATAAAGGTGGCATAGGTACGATTTTCACGGTTAACTCCCAATTTTCGAAAATAGCAAAAGTTTTAATTTTTTCGGCATCTTCCTACAACTACAAAATTGAAGACATTTTTTCCTTCAAATGAAATTTGTTGCCCATATGTACATGTTACATAAAGGTCATGTACTTTTTTTGAAAATTTAAGGTTTTCGTGCAATAGAGCGTGAAATATTTGCATTTTAAAAAAAATTACAAAACCACGATTTTCTCAAAAACGGCTCCAAATATTTCCTTCAAATTTTTGGTAGGGGTAGTACCAATTGCACCCCATCCGATGATAAACGTCATATTGCTCTATTAGGTTATTCCAAAAATTTACTTTTTTTGACTTGTCTCTCACGTCGGCAATATACAAATATTAGAGGCGATTTCTTCACATTATTATATTTACTAGTATTAAGTAATGTCAAAGTTTCTCGAAAACTCAACAGTTTTCTGTTAAAATTAGTTCAAAAATCCACATTTTCAGATTCACACTCAAACGCCATCTCAAAAATGGCTTCAAATTTTTTCCTCAAATTTTTGCAATTGATAGTGCTAATTGCACTGTTTAATATGACGTAAGTTCATTTTGGTGTATTATTTTGTGTTACACAAATGTAATTTTTTTAAACATCTCTAACGCCGTTAATACGCACATTTCCATGGATTTGTATACATTATTGCATTTGTGAGTGGAAGCGCTTCAAATGAAGTTTTTCGAAAACTCAATAGATTCCTGTGACAAAGAGCTCAAATTTCGCATTTACAGTAATGCTTAATCGCCATTTTCATAAAAACGGCTTCAACATTTTCAATGAAAATTTCTATTTTGGACGACGACCCTTCTTTAATATTCTTGAAGTCATATTTCGGTTCTACTATTAAGAAACCGCAAAGTTGAGAAAATGTCAAGAAAATGTACTTTCGGTAAGGATAGATGGCAGCTAACCAGAGGATGGAGCAAGACCTTAAAGCCAGTCCACACCAAGGAAATTAGAAAAATTGGGTACGAGAAAGTCCGTGTCATTCTGCAGCACCTCCAGTTCATTGTCATTCTTCGCGTCTTTCGTAATGCTTGCTATTTTAAATAACACATGTCAGTTATAGCAAAATTTAATAGTGGCAACCCGGGGCTGACCGGTGGAATACCTAACATTAGCTTTGTCTGGCGACTCCGAAGCTTTAAAGAATTATAATAGAATTTTAATTGGACTTTTTAAAAAATTACTTTAGAAGAAACCAAAGTGACATGTTCTCTACCAGCAGACTGAAGCGTATCGAATGGCATCAAACTTGCCTCCACGGTGGACCGGAAGGAGTTATATCCTAAATCACGTACCGTCATGGTACGTATTATTCGTAACGTATAATAGTAATTATCGTAACGTCATGGAAGAGGTGCAGGCATGAGGGGTTGACAGGTATCCTAGCAGCTTCCAGGTAGGATTAGAGAGCAAAAAAATAATGAAATACAGCGATATTCCGATGAAGTCAGAGAAATCGTATAAGATGCGCCCGGATACTCTCTACTTACTTGACTGATTAATGATTACCGGCGCGTCAACTGCTATGGTCATTAGTCCCTTTAGTGCAGTGAAGGTGTTTTCTTCCTGTCTGGATGGTGAGGTCCGGTGCCGACATTCACGCCGTTTACGGAGATTTTCCTCTTTCAGGTATCTCCCCCAGCGGGGCCCCACCCAGCCGGGACAAGCCCTATGCTCACGAGTGATTGCCAGATATGTCTGGTAATGGTGGTATGGAGCATTCAACTGAAATTGTAAGGGGATATGGTACGACAAGTAAGAGGAAGAGGAGAGAGCACTCCGTGGCCCGTTTTTAGGGTACTACTCCAGCATTCGCTTTGTATTGAACGGGAAAAAACACGGAAAACTACCGATCAGGGCAGTCGGCAGTCACAATTCTCCTCCAAATCACGGCTGAAACCGACCTAGCAATGTAGCTAGGTACTGTTGAAAATGCTCTACCGGGGGGACTCGAACCCTAGGACCTCACGGTCCGAGTCGCTGCACAGACTGTCTCAGAAATAAACTGGCTGGAGTCTAGACACCGTATCCAAAGTCCTGATCATGGTAGCTCTCGAAACGAATCTAGCACACAACCTTCATAAAACTACGCTACTGGGCGCCCCTCACATTCTGAATAAGAACCTATGGCATTCCGAAGTCCATGGGTACGGTCCCAAACCAGTCTTGTAACGAGCAACGTAACAGCCGAGAAGGTCGAAGACAATATTCCAGAGTTAATTTTTTCGCCGTTAATGCATTGTCGGGGCACTGTGGGACGAGCCGCTGTTTTGGCGGCGGCGGCAGCGGGGGGCCTATTTTTACGCGCATGCGGAGCTTCCTGTAGGAAGATGCGGAGGTGGAGATGGAGGCGGTGGCGGGAGGTTGTTTCGCGAGGCGCCCCGAGCCACAGCGACTACACTCTGTTCAGTCGTGTGAGCTATTATTTTCATACTCTTTTCCGCAATATTATTTTGGGAGCGAGGTTGGGGAGGATATGCAGAAATTATTAGTGTTTATTTCAGATCCGTTGGCTAACTTCTCCTGGGGCTGAGGTACTCCCTGTTGTGATTGTCACTATCCCAACTGAGGAAATATTCGCATGAAATCGATGCATTTATGAAGATAGAATTCAATAAAAGTATACTTCAAACCTATATTAAAAATAATACATGCACGGGATATTTCTTGATAAGTAGTATAGAGTATATTGTGAATTTAGTTGAGAGCATGTTGAAAGTGAATAGCGTGGCACTCTGATATGCGGGAATTGTGGGATGTCCGATTTCAACGTGCCTGGCTTCACTTCGAATTTCTCTATCAAGAAATTCATATTCATTTTCTCATATATTTTTCTACCTGATTTGCATAGATTCTTGCAATATTATATTTACTGACGATAAAGAGAACAACCTAAATCCCTCGTAAAAACTATCCTTAAACTCCAATTGCACTTTCTGAAGTGAAAATTTCGAGGCATTATCGACTGGTCCTCGGTTCATTTGGCTGGCAGAAGAATACATTTGGCAACGGGATGCGGCGATGCTCAACTGTCTTACAACCCAGGAAAATAATCCTCCACTTGCCCGAATCGAGCTTACGTCGGCCGCCGCGTGAGGAGCCGAGAAACGACCGCTACGGCTTGTGCGGAGTAAAGTTTTAGGTTTGCGTGCACACAACACACGCGTTCTGCCGAGTCGCTTTGCAGCTGCGAGATATGTTCATCTGAATTCACTTTCTTGTCGCGCGGGGGAAGGGGGGGGATGTTACTAAAGGGGCGTGTTCTTAACCGTGTATTATCGCATGACGCATCTGTAGCTAAAGCAATACACTTACTTCCTTCCTTTCTGCGTAAAAGCAGCTCCTGAACGAATTGCCTTTCACTTCCTGTGTTGTGAAAGGTATACTTCTGGCAATACTTCTCTTTTAAGACGTTAGACCGAAGGCATCTCAAAAATAAATTAGTTCATGTATAATTATGTTATTTTTACACCAATTGCCTGCATCTTTGGAATTCAATCACTGTGAACTAAATCATCTAAAATGAAAGCCAAGCAAAATAAATGCAGTATTCTTAATTATTATGGAATTAATTATGAAATAAAATGTAAGTTCGATAATTTAATTAACAGATGTTTTCATAAAATAAAATAGTTTACCTGTGAATAAAAGAATGCTGATAATGAAATAAATTGATTTCGAGTCGAATTAATCTTCACACCTTGATTCCGAATAACAAAATTGCTATCCATTCCAGTGCGGCGACACAAGTGCGAACAATCCACTCTTCGAATTGACGAAAATTTATATCCTCTCTTCGAATGACCAAAAAAAGAGAAAGGTTATCAGAGCATCATGCCAGGAAGTAATTTTAGAACCTCAAATTATCTCTCTCGGTTATTTTAATGACTAGTTCAATCCTCATAATACTTTGAAATTCTATTCAGTCAAACCGCAATATAAAATATTCCTATTCCAATCCCCAAAAATGATGCCGCTAAGAGGTTAGAATAGTGGTTTATTTTGGCATAGAGGACCACCTAACTACGAGGTAACTGGAAATTTTACTCAAAACACAAGAAGCACTCATCTACATTATTAACTACATAAAACGAATTTTCAAATATCATTTACGACTAAAATTATAAATTCACAATATGGGCAAGAATCAGGTGTGTTCTTGGAGGATCATTTCAAACACAAATATTGTTAGAAAAGATCGCCACTGTCGGGCAATCGCAACCATCAGGGCTAGGCCGCGCGTCATCGCAATTCGAAAACATCGTGGCGGCGCGGCGCAGCTGCCTCTCCTCCGCCGTCGTCTCCGGGGGTCGAGGGCTGGAGAGTCACGGCGCGCCCGGGCAATAAAATGCGCTGCAAAACACATGTAACGGCGCGAGCGTCCGGAAATCGCATGGACGGGTAGACGAGGTCGCAGCCGTCGTCGCATTCCCTCTGTGCTCGCCGCGCGTGCGAGTGGATGTGCACGAGAGTGCCACGAGGGGGGAGGGGCGGGGCGGGGCGGGGCGGGGCGGGGCGGGGCGGGGCGGGGCGGAGCGGGGCGGGGCGGAGCGGGGCGGGGCGGGGTATGCTGGGCGCCGAGACAACACGCGGTTCGTGACCGCGTAATAGCTGTGCGTAAACAGCCCTCTCCCCTCTCATCGTCCCGCGGCAGACTGGCGCCAGCTCGCTGTCATGGAAGAGACGGAGGCGTCGGCGATGCTGCTGGAGAACGGGCGCCAAGATGACGGCGGAGACAACCGGAGGAAACGTTTACATAAAGAAGCTCCGGTTTCCAATCTTTGGAAGAGACGAGCCATTGAAATTAGAGGAAAATAAAACTGGGATATGTGTGCATTAAGCCAGTATCAGCACTAAGCTATGCATAATCGCCGCGATTTTACGAGAGATCACTTTCCGTAAATTGATTGTTATAGAATTTAATACAGCGCAAAATGGGGTGGGCAAAAAGACACGTAGCAGTATCTCAAAAACTGAGGGGGAGAAACCTACGCGAGAGCGAAAATTAAGTGAGTAAATGATTACACTAAGTTTTATTACGCTGACACTCATGTTTTTGTTATGTCAATTTCTATAGAAATATAACAAAGGACCATCGTGAACACACACAGAGGGAGGGTCTACTTATCTAAAATTACACATGTGTTAGGTGCTTGCCACATAAAGCAGGGGAAAAGTCGGTCATGAATAACCACGACACAGTTGACACTGTGCTAGCCTCTCGAAAAATCTTCAGATACATCCAGAACAACAGGTAGGGTTTTCATTGTCAATTAAAGAAGGTTTTGAACTAATGAATAATTAATTTTCGTGTCTTCTGATTGTGGTAAAAGGCCAGAACACTTGAAATTCGAAATCTCATTCTTAGCGAAACAAAGCTGAGCAGTAATTAGATGCAATTGCTTTCTGGTTATATCACGGACGCAAATTATTTTAAATTAAATTGTATAGACAAACCTTTTAAAACTACAAAACAACTGACCAAACCAAGAATTTACAGACAAGATGTAATTAACAATGGCATAAATGAAAGTACGTGTCATTACTCGCTTTTGCTTAGCAAGGCGTATACATTACCCTGTAGATATCGGCAACAGGCCAAAAATGACTAACCTAAAAACGAGAAATATATCAGTTAGTATTTATTCTTAGTAGAATTTGCAGATCCACTCATAAATAATGTTATTACCACGTTCTACAAAGTGAAAGGTATTAAATTGCGTGATAACAAAATAAGACGGAAAATCAAACAACTTCTTTGCACTCTCAATGATCGGCATGGCATGGCATGGCAACATTCTTATTGATATTTTTTTCTGAATCACACATTTCACGAGATAGAATCCAAGATGTCGGTAAAACAATGTTACTCGAGACATGTAATACAACTCCACATGTATCTTCCAGAAACTAATAACAGAATGGAATGATGGATTCAATAACTAAATACATACATCGTTCCGTGAAAAAAAAAAGACTTTGCAAAAGATAATTTCAGCAATCAAATGTCAAACGACCACATTTAGATGCTCAAATATAAACTACAAATGGAAAATAAATTGCATCAACGAGCGACAAGAATTGAAAGGTCAGTTTTCTTTCAACTCAAATAAAAATCAAATCAATGGGATATTACAGAGAAAATTCACTTTTAATCTCTCTTACAATTTTAAAACTAGTGCTGCTAAAACAGCACGCACTTTCTCGCCCATATTTTCACACAAAATTACGCGAAAATTACTACTATTTTCTAAAAATTGTACATGACCTTATTTCAAAATCTATCTTTAAGGAAACGATTTCATAAAGGGAAAAAATCTCTATCTTTCTTACTTTAGTTCAGGAAGACGTCGAAAAAATTTTCAACTTTTGAAATTTTGGAAAAATCAGGGTTTTCAACGAACATGAGACCTGCACCATTCTCGTAAACCACCTTCACACTATCTCACAACATTCTATCAAAAGCGATGGAGCCATTTTTTGGAAAATTTGAAAATGTCCCAGGGGCTTCTTGTAAAGTGCCTCCAAAATTAAAATAGCGGTTTCAAATTCAAGAAGCCGCAACATCAGCCAGATCGATTGGGGAATATGAATTCTGGAGAAATCGGCTGAATGATTTAGCCGCTAGTGTTTTTCATACACGTTTTCCCGTCATTCGATTTTTTGGTATTAAGGACCTACAAAACATGGATTCTGGCTACACCACGTGAAAGAGGATTTTTTCTAAATTTAGCAACTGGATTTATCCATTTATTTCTTACTAGGGCCCTGTAATAAGAGTTTTGTCTCACGAAAATTCGCCGTTTTTCGCGCATTACAGAACTTTCTCTCTACTCCTTAGCGACGAAATAATAAAGTTGAAAACATCCTTTAGAATCTCAGCACCAGTAGATTGCGTTTCTAGTGTTTTTACACCAGAGGAATTAAAAGAAAAAAGTGATTATTGACACTATTAAATTACTCAAATGCAATGCTACGTTATTTATTTATGGAAGTCTCCGGGGAATTGCATACTCATCCATCAACGTTTGCTAGGCAATGAATATTGTCATTTTGTATTGTAAATAATACATTACCACAGTAGCTGAGAGAAATTACTATCTTCGAATATTTTCGCTGAATTGCACACTTAGTATGAGATATTAGCCGTTTTCAAATCTAGGTTAATTTGTTGAATTACACATTTTCGTGATACAAAACAAGATAATTTTCAATATTTAATTAATAATTTCAATTATTATGGTTAATTCAGCAGCAATCTATCAACATTAGTCACAGAACTTTTGACAGAAAATAACAATAATATTCTCAGAACTTATGTGCTATGTTTTCGAATATTTACGAATGTATCTGTCGTGTTTTGCGTGAATGTGAAAAGTAGTAATTTAACCTAATAACTATTTTGAAGTAGACCATACAGTTTAAATTAATACATTAATACGATATTTAAAAAAATAACAATGTATTCAAACGTACATCTACAATCAACTTCCCTTTATTTCTCTTATGCATACACAAACACACAATATACACGACACACACACAAACAAACCCACAACGTACACGGACACATACTCGAGACCACACAAATTCTTCTAATACAACAGTGTAAACAGTTTAATTCAAACTGAACATTTTCCTTGGAGAAAAAAAATTAAAAATAAAAAAAAATTGCAAGTCCAGCGGCGGCTGGCGAAGCGTCGAGCGCCTGGCTGTAATTCCATTTCGCGCGCATCGCTCCCCCGCCCTTCGCGTTCGGCCTCCGCCTCTTGACCACAATCGCACGCCTCGCGCCGCGCCGGCGATCTGATAGCAGTAGCCACCGCGGCGCGGCTGCATGGCTAATAAGCGTTCCACGGGAGCAACGAACGCGCGTCGCTCGGACACGCACGCTTCACACACGCGCGCGCGCGTCCTCCCGTCCCTCCATGTCCGTGCGCGTGGGCGTGTCGGCGCGGCGCGCCGCGGCCGCGCACGCGCGTTCGCTCGCAGAGGGAGTTTCCCGCGCGGAAGCGAACGAAAGCCCGGCGTGGCGCCGCGCAGGCGGGCGTCCCGCGGGTGCACTGGGCGGAAGGAAGGAAGCGCGCGGATGAAAATTACCTCCACTTTCCCTGCTCCCGGCGGTCCCACTAACTATAGCTGTGGAGCGTGCGAGCCAGCGAACGAGCGGCGGGCGGTGCGAAAAGAGTGTGGACGTCGAGTTGCCAGTTTTCGCAAATCGCTTAAAGCTCAGAGTGCGAACGAAGGGGTACACGAATTTCACCTTTCTTGCTTAACAGGCTCTGCCTTCGGTTAGCGATACCTTCATTCAAACCGGTGGCCTATCAATCTGCTAATAGACCTACCTTTGTACGAAATACTTAAACCCAGGTAGTGTAGCATGAACAGAAGAATAGACGATGGAATCAAGGAACCAAATAATTTTCCTTTTGCAAATATTGCACCGCAATCTTGCGTTTCCGAGCATTTCACACACGATGTTTGCAATCCCAACACTAGTTCGAAATTCCGATGTAACAAACTACAGGGCTTTCCGACACGTTTCCAGGCTTCTCCAGTTAAGATTTTCGATTCATCTCGCTCCACTTAAAATTTAAAACGCGTAATGGATTCTTGGATTCTTGCCCGACGTCACACACATGCATGGTCTATGTACTCAAGACCGTTGCATAAACACATACTACTGACTTGAAAGCATCATTGACAGCCATATCGTAAAATACATTAGCAGATTTCAAATTGAGGAAATATGCAATAGCAATGTTTCCAGAACTCGATTACACGAGGGTTGCTCCTACGCACTCTTAAGGGCCTTGGTGACATCACAACAAATGCAATCTATTAAATGTAACTAGTGGTGCTACAATATGGCACTGACTTTCTCGTAACTAGTGTTAGTTTCCTAATATTTTTGGACGGGTCTAGCTTTTCTGTCATGTCCCATCCTCTCCTCCGCTGCCATCTACCGTCGCCCAAACATTACATTTTTCTTCTCACTTTTTCGGTTTTTTAACGACAAAAACGAAAAATTACTTTAAGTATATTGTAGCGTCATGACGCTACCAACAGCATGAGCAGGTGGCATGCTCCAGGCTCGGACAATAGCAAGCCATGACGCACTAGGTTTTTCCCGGTGTGCGCGTCGCTTGGATAAGGCAATGGAGGCGGCGGGCAGCGTCGCTAGGGGGCTATTTAAGGGCCGAGCGAACAATAGACGTTCTTCTTTGTGTTCCTGGCTGCGAGGTGTTAGGTCGTTGCAGGTGGTGCTTTGGGCACGCGGCGCAAGAAGCCGGCCGTAGGTCGTGACGAAGGAGACATGTAACTCGGTCTCAGGGCAAGTGGGGCTACGCACAGCGCACGTTAGTATGGGGTAGCGGTGTGGTAGCCGTTCAAATATCATTTCTTGTAGTGGGGTCAATTTAGTTTGTTAATTGTACTACAGTGCTTTGATTGTTTTGTGACCACGGTCGAAGTTGGTAATAAATCAGCTGTGAGTACAACCCACTCTCGTCTGTGTGTTTATTACACCCTGTATGACGCCACAATATAATGGAAGAGTAAAACCTCGTCCTATATGGAAATTTTCGTCTGAAAAATTTGAAGCCGTTTTAAAAAAAATGACGTTTGAGAGTTACTGTAAATGCGAAAATTGAAGGTTTCTTTACAGAAAACTCTAGTGTTTTCGAAAAACTAATGGAATATATTTGAAGCGCTTCTACTCACAAATTCAATTATGTATACCAATTGCTGGAAATATGCATATTAAAGTAATGAGAGATATTTCCAAAATATTACATTTGTGTAATTTTTGAAAAAACAAAAACAGCAAAATGAATATTAGGTCGTTTTAAATAGTGTAATTAGCACTACCAGTGCGCAAAGTTTGAAGAAAAAAATTGGAGCAGATTTTTAGAAAATGGCATTTGAGCGTTTTTCAAAACGCGGAATTTTGAGCTCATTTTAACAGAAAACTTGAGTTTTCGAGAAACTTTATATGACATTATTTAAAGCACATGTATTTAAATACAATAATGTGAACAAATCGCCGATAATGTAAATAAATCGCCGATAATGTAAATATTAACGACGTGAGAGACAAATCAATAAAATTACATTTTTGGATTTCTTGAACAAACAAAACCATAGTGCAATATGGCGTTTAATCATATTATAGAGTACATTCAGCACTATCCACACCAAAATGTAGAAGAAAAAAATGGAGTCATTTGAGAAAATCTTGTTTTTGTTATTTTTTAAAATTGCACATATTGCATGTAATTTTCCTCGAAAAACTGGAATTTTCAAAAAAGTGTACATGACCTTATTGAAAGAATTTATTATGAACAGCAAATTTAATTTGCAGGAAAAATCTCTATATTTAATTTTGTAGTTGTAGGAAGACGCCAGAAATCATTCACTTTTTAAATTTTCGAAAATTCAGAGTTAACTGTGAGTCGGACCTATGCCACCTTTATAAGTGTATTTTACTCTATTCTTACAAGAAATTAAATGAAAAAATTGGAGTCTTTTTCAGAAAATTTTGAAAATGAGGCAGTTGTAAAATACATCCAAATTTTATAGAATGTTTTTTCAAAATTTCAAAGCTTCAACTAGAGCCAGAAGGGCAGGGGTTTCTTCAATTTGGAAAAACTCCTAAGCATGGTTTAGGCGCTAATGGTGTTCACACAGGGACAGACATAGTCGGATAGACAGTCGGATAGACACATAGCCACACACCGACAGTCGGACGGACTGAAACAAAAACAACATATTTTCGGTACCAGGGGACTCCAAAACGTGTATTTCCGGTGAAATCTCGAAATCGATTTTCTGGAGCATTACATAACTTTATACCGTATATCTTACATAACTTAATTCGTATATACGTACGTATACGAGAAAGTAAAATTAATAACTGTCTCTAAGTGGCCAAGAGTTTCAAACTACCACTAATTTCTTCCAATTTCAAGAAAATAAGTGATAGCAAATAGGAAAACATTCAATCACACTACATTTCCACTTTCTAACAATATTTTTTAATTCAATTAAAATTTATATGGTAACTGTTTTTATTGAAAATTAAATCGTATTAATTGTTTAACAGATAGCACCCTTAGGTAATAATGGGGGATGGGATCATGTGACACGAGTATCTCAATTATGCAAAAAAATACGACGGAAGATTCTGAAGTGACAAAACGAACGTGACCTTCCTTCACAGACATTCTTATTCGTGTTTCTTGCACATTCGGGATGAAAGAGAGCACTTTCCCTTTTCCCAAGCACAGCGGCGATTACAACTCAGCTTCTTGCTCAGGACATGCGCGCGAGCAGGCAAGCGGTCAACGCTTGTTTACGCCGTTCATTAAAGAAGAGAGGCTTCTCAGTCGACACAATTACGAGCGTTGCTGTGATTGCGGTTGCTGTTTCTTAAGCTCGGAAGGACACACGGAAGAGGAGCAGCGGAAGGCACTGCCGCTCTTGTTGCTATCATAAGGAGATACTACAGTGCAGGTGATTAACAAAAGGGTATATTGAAAATATGACTAAAATACAACTGAAAAATAAAATACTTCATTGCGTGTTCCATGCCTTTCTCCGGCAAACATCAATTCTGAGATTTGTTTCCTTTTTTTTATCCCCCCCCCCCGACACGCTCATATCGGCGCTAGGAAGCGTGGATATCATTTCAACATGTGATAATGATGTTCTATCACGATGAGCACAGCGTAAGAATGACATAAAAATACATATATTTATAATGCAATATGTTGGCAAGGAAAAACATAGCGACATACATTTAAGTTCAATATAACTGTGGATCGATATACTGATGTTTCATCATGGAAGAGACATCAAGATGGAAAACAAAAATTTTTTAATTTAAACATTCAATCTACATGTCTACACAAACATACATATAATGCAGGAAGACTTTAGTCAACTTGTCTGGTATGCATAGTTGTTTTTTGTTTCAAGTGGATACCAGCAAATCGGAAGTGAGATAAGTCTAAAAGCCTTTCCCCAAATTTGGGCTTTAATCATTACATAAAATCACAGATTGAAAAAGAGAAAGTCAGAACAAACTCTGGGCCCTGAAACTGATTAATTTTCCTCACACATAAATGTGTTTTGGACTTCGAATGAACTTTATAACAGCCCTCCTTTATCACGAATATTTCCGAAGCAACAACAGGGTGACCAGAGATCTGACTTTTTGGAATTCAAGGTTTTTTCCTGGATTTCCAGGTCTGAGAATATAAATTTTCCAGGTTCTTTTTCACACAACATGTTTTTACCTTCTACCGCTTATGTCGTACAGAGAAAGTTATGTAATGCTGCGGGAAAAAGCGACGAATTTTCGGCAGAAAAACTTTTATTGCAAAGCCCTGGTAGCGAAAAAGTGGACCAATACAGTTGCTAAATTTAGAAAAGAAATCCTCTAATGCGTGGTGTGGCCAGAATCCATATTTTGTGGGTTCTTGATCCGAAATCTTGGTTGACGGCAAAAAGTCCGTCCATCTGACAGAATAACGCTAGTGGGTGAACTGTTCAGCCAATTTTCTTGAAAACTGGTATTCCTTTATCGATCTTGCGATGTCGCGACCCCTTAAATTTGACACCGACATTTTAATTTTGGGGGTACTAAACATGAAACATTGCCTCAGGAACATTTTCAAAATTTTCAAACAAATGGCTCCATTGTTTTTGATTAAATTTTGCGGTTGGATAGTGTGAAGGTCGTTTATGAGAATAGTGCAGATCTCATGTTCGTTGAAAACACTGACTTTCAGAAAATTGCAAAAGTTTTCGACATCTTCCTACAACTACAGTTATAAAGATATGTTTCCCTTAATGAAATCTGTTCCTCAAAAATAGATTTTAAATAAGGTCATATACAAGTTTTCGAAAATTTGAGTACTTTTCGCGGAATATTGTGTGAAATATAGGCAATTTTTAATTTTGTTTAAACAATTTTTTCTCAAAGACTGCATCAACAATTTTTATTCAGTTTTCCCCTCGGATAGTAGAGAATAATAGTGCAGATCTCATATTCGCTGAAAATTTTGATTTTTGAAAATTGCAAAAATTCAAATTTTTTTCGCCGACTTCCTGCTACTACAATTATGAAGGTATTTTTTCGTTCTTAGCGAAATATGTTCATCAAAAACATGTTTAAATAATGTAACGTTCAATTTTTCGAAAATGAGAATTTTTTGCGACATTGTGTCAAACATTGACTTCTTTTACACAATTTTTCTTAAAACAGGCACAATTTGTTTTGATTAAATTTGGACCTTTGATAGCGTGAAGGACGCTTAAGAGAAAGGTGCACGCCTCACGGTTGATTTGCCCTTTTTTTTCTTCCAAAAACTGAAAAAACAGAAAAAGTCTGCGTCTTCTTACAAGTTCAATTGTGAAGATACAATTCTATTACTTTCAGTACAAGTTTACTTCAAATGAAGTTTTTCGTAAACTCAAAAGATTCCTGTCAAAAAGAGCTTCAAATTTCGCATTTACAGTAATGTTTAATCGCCATTTTCTTAAAAACGGCTTCAAATTTTTAATTAAAATTTCTATTTAGGACGAGGTTTCACTCTTCTTTAATATTCTTGAAGTAACATTTTGGTTCTACTACTAGGAAACCAAAAAGTTGAGAAAGTGTTCAAAAAAATTACTTTGGGCGACGATAAATGGCAACTGGCAAGAAGATGGGGTAAGACCGTGAAGCAAGTTCACACCAAGGAAATTAGAAAACTTTACTACGAGAAAGTCCGTGCCATTCAGAAGCACCTCTAGTTTAAATGAAATATGGTCATCAAAAACAGATCTTCAAAAAAGATATGTTGAATTTTTCGAAAATATGAGTATTTTTTGTTTAATTAGGCGACAAACATAGTCGCCCACTCCGAATTTACTGCGCTTCGTGAACATAATTTGAGAGGTTTTAGAAAGCTATTGCTGTTCTTATAAAAGAAAGTAGATTGATAAAAATTAATTTCGAACTAACAAATTACTTCTTTACTTCAAGAAATTTTGATCGCTGATTATTGTCCGTTTCATTTGTTCAAGTTTGAAATTACTACTGTTCCTGGCTTTCGAAATAAACGCTGGTATTCACCACAGGCGCTTTGTTTGAATTGGTTAGGTTTGGATTATATTAGCACTATTTCTAATACTTTACATGAAAGAAATATTGAATAAATTGAGTACCAGAAATTTGTACCAACATTTTAACTTTAATTTCATATTATTACCTGCGCTACTTTGGGGAACAATGCAGCGACAGAGAATAGGGTCTATTCGAATTTCGTGACGCGCAACCCCGTCAAGATCTCCGCATGATCATTTTCTTCGTGCTCCCTGTCAATTCGGACACTGTCACTCTTAATTTCCGTGTAGGCTATAAGGAAAGATAGCTTCGACTGCGCTCTTCTACAAAAAGAGGTTAAAACTCCCGTTGAATATGACGTAATAACATGGTCGTTTCGATCGAATAAATAGCAGAGGTACCGTCGATGTCATCAAAGAATAGGCGCGATACTAATCGAAACTCAAATTTACATGTATTGTAGTAGTGTTAATAAATAATAAAATAATCTAATCGAAAGTCAGCTATTGAGTTCCCGGCGAGACGTTTGTTCCGAAAATATCGCGTCCATGCACGTGCACAGGCAACCATCTAGATGCAATGGGGTGCTAGGTACTCAACCCATGTTGCACCTATATAATCGGCAGTGTTTGAAGTTCTGTTATGCGTGAGTCGAGAACTTCGCAATCCTGAAGAAAAGTTTTGACACTTCTCATACATACTTCGATTTTAACACTCGCCATTATCATGTACTGAGTTGAATTCTGCACTTTATTGAATACAATGTTGTATGTGAATTTGGGTTAAATGTTGGGGGGGGGGATCTGAAAATAACAGAAAATCCCGGTTTTCAAATCAAATTCCCGGTTTTTTCCCGGTTGTTCCAGGCTTTTTCAAAAAATCCGGATTTTTCCCGGTTTTCAAGGATTCCAGGTTCGCTGGCCACCCTGAACAACTCTAAACCAAATTTAAAATATTTATATTGGAATACATTTAAAAAATCCCTATCAATACAGCCTTGTTATGAAAGAAAAATTCCCACATTTGAAGAAAAATACCAACACCACCAATTAACTAAGTATTACGTTGATCTCCCGTTTCGAGTCGAGTCGGGCGACGGACAGCCAACGCGTCGTGCCCAACGGGACGCGGGACGCTTCGGCTCCCACACGGGCGCGGCTAACGCGTGATTCGAGATACGGAGAAAAGTTGCGCTGCGGCCACCGCGTGGGTTACGCTCTGAATTTCGCGCCGCTCGCCCGCGCGCTCTGAAACACGCGCGCTTACCAGGGCGGACCCGCCCCGCAACGCGAGGCGCCATCGCGAAACACCTCTGCTCACGCGCAGGAGCACGCCCACACCCACACCTTCGCCCTGGGATTGCACCGGAGACTGCACCCTCTTGCACTTCACAATACTTCTTATTTTTTCAGATAATGGTCAATTTATTAGGGGGCTTTCAAAGGTAAAACAAGAACGAATTACATAATTGTTACTAGCGGAAGTAACCCGGCGTTGCACCGCTATTTATCATATTCATGTTTCAGAGAGGAAAAGGAATTAACTAGTGTAAAACGGAAGGGATTTTATTTAGAGCTTCGCCGTGATCTGCCCGCTCCCGCCCTGCCTCCCGCAGCACCCGGTGTCTGCACAGTTGCTCCGCAATACCTAGATGTATTGCGGATTGTATTAAACAATATTATTATTATTATAATATTATTATTATTATTATTATTATTATTATTATTATTATTATTAATTGATTGCACCCGAGCAGTGGGTAAACCACTTTACAAGGTTTGAAATTGGATACAAACACTAAACAAATAATACAATATTAACTGAAAAGCGCGAGGTACTTGCAAATTAAATTAACTTAACCCAATTTTATCTGTGAGAGGGAATGCCCTCTGGGAACCTCATTTATTAGGATTTTATGTACAGGGCAGCGGTGTGAAGGGAGTGGGAAAGGGGGAGGGGGAGTGAGCTTAAGATTAGGAGTTTATGATGGTTACGGAGGTCTGAATTGATCTTTGGGAAAGCGTGATTTGATTCTAGTTGGACCATTACTGGATTTTCCCAGGTGGTAGAGTCTGGCACCGGGAACTAGGTTTACGTTGGTGAAGAATTTTTTTGATGTTGTTGAAATGTGCTGAGTAATGGTATCGATGTTCAATTCTCTGTGGAGTTGTTTGTTGGATACATACAATGGGGCGTTAACCGACGTTCGGAGGATTTTATTTTGAAAAACTTGAATTCCTTTTAGGTTTGTTTGTGCAGCACCGCCCCACACAGGACAGGCATATGTTAGTGATGGTCTTAATGCAGGGTTATGTCAGTGTGGAGAGCCGATTTACGGTTTATAAGAGGATATAGTTTGAAGAGTGCAGCCTATGTTTTGTTCGGCCGATGGGTAATGTGCGGTTTCCATGTGAGACGAGTGTCTAGGACGGCTCCTAGGTATTTTACGGGCTTGTTGGATGGGAGCCACGGAACTAGGGAATTTCCTGTTGTGATAGTTGGAGGGTTGGCTATTCATTTAAGTGCGAAGATTTTTGCTTGCGGAGTCATCTGCATATAAAGCCGTGGCACAGGATGTGGTACATGGTATATCAGCTGTGAACAAATTCAAGAGGGTCGGGGAGAGAGGTGAACCTACAGGTACCCCGGCCTGAAGTATCTTAGGGGTGGAGAGAGAGGAATTTATTCGCACCGAAAAGCTTCTATTTTCGAGAAAGCCGCTGATGATTTTGATAAGATAATCGGGAGTGCCGTAGTTCCTTAATTTGTAGAGCAGAACTGTATGCCAGACTTCGTCAAAGGCAAAGACTAAAAAGACTACAGAGAAATATTGTTTATTTTGAAATGCTAGATCTATGGTTTCTACTATTCTCAGAAGCTGGTGGGTGGTCGAATGAAGAGGGCGGAATCCGAATTGAAAAGGAGGAATAGCTTTCGTATCTGGAAGAAATTTTATTAAGTCTGATTAGAATCAGTTTTTCGAAAATTTTATAGTGGGTAAAAGGTTTACGGATCTGTAACTAGAGGGGTATTTCGGGAATTTTTTAGGTTTTAATAGAGATTACAATGGATTTTTTCCAGCTTGCCGGGAAATAGCCTAATTTGAGGCAGCTGTTGAAGATGGCAGTTAGGTAAGCAATGGAATGAGGAGGTAAATGCTTTAGAACTATTTTGGGGATACCGTCTATTCCTTGAGATTTGTTTTTTGTATTCTTAATTATTTGCTTGACATTAGAGGGAGAGATATAACAAATTGGTAATGGAACAGTATGGTATGGGGGTCTTAAAAACTCCTCTACAACGTTTTGGAAATTCAGATCTGTAGAAATATTGGCATGAAAAGCATCTTTGAAATGGTTGACAAGCATTTCTAATTTGTCTGCTTCCGTGCCTCGGGCATGGGTGTGTTTGTGTGCCGTCCATTCATCCTTCATTATCTTCATCATTCCATCTTCCATCCCCCAGGGTCTAACAACCCGGGGGTATAAAAATCGGATTCAGCCTAATGTTCATCCACCTGATTAGTTACATGCAAGACTTGCAACGGGATAAAATGATACTGAGCCCGTGCAAGTGCATGTCCTGCGTGCATGTCCTCCCATCCAAGATGGCGAGCACAATGGGCGTATTTTGATAAGGAGAACAACACAGATGAGACAAATCCATCATAAGCAAAGCACCGTTACAGAGCAATGGACCCCTTACAGCGAGTGCCCGCCCGTCTTCTGTTAACAAACTTAAGTTCGGGCCAAAATCACATGAACGTGCGGGAAGACATCAGGCGTGGCACAGTTCCGCCGCCAAAGACGGAAGAGGCTGGACCGCAGCTCGCAAGAGCGCCTGCTCGTATCCGTGACGGCCTCGGCCGTTGGGCCGTGGCGGTGGCGGCTAGGGAGAAACGGCGAGGGGTTTCCGTGAACGCGCTCCAGCAGATCACCACCACCACCACCACCACCACCACCACCACCACCACCGTCTTCTACTGTTTCCACAGCAACCCAAACTACCTTAGATTTCGTCTCCACCAGCGTTGGCCACTAATCCCTCATTCATACATTTCGTCGTTCTATTTGTGCTGCCCTTGCCGTTTCCATCTAAATCTTTCCAATGATCCGTCTCTTCTCCTCCGTTAACACCCCCACGCGCCGTAGCCATCGCCGCGAACGGACCAACTGCCGCGCAGGGGACCCTGTGCTCGTGTCTGGTATCCAAGTGATCCCGGTTACTTCTCATTCTATTGTGTTCAGTCACGAGACATTCACAGAAAGGTGATTGGGATTAGATATTGAACACCGTTTCTTGTGAGAAGGCAAAAGTTAACATTATGGCCAGAGAAAAATCCAAACGAATTTTATAACTAGAAAACGACAAGAAAAACAACTGCAGTGACAAAACGTCAAATTTACCTATTTACGTCAGTTTTTAGCCTAGAAAAGTTCTGATTTTCGACTCAAAATTTTAAAAACATTATTTTCCTTCCAATTACGTAAGGAAATGAAACAGAGAATATTCTAGATTATATATTAGAGCTATCTCAAAATGCCCAGCAAAACACAACGGAATTCATCGTAAACAGGAGTTGTGTGTATTGAGTTTTATAGATAAACAATATTCGCCGCACACTAATAATCACTGAAAAGCATGGCATTTTCCAAAGACTTACGGACTTTCTGAAATACATTACTGAAAAAAGGAATAATGAAACAGAATTTCATAGAGTAGTTAAATCTTCTAGGATATTCAGCGGCTGTTATCTTTTCCAATTCTCGCGAAAGGCCATTTAGTAACACATCAAATTTTCAGGAACACTTCCTCATAGTTTGCTTCATCTCGATGCTACAGACCATGAAATAATTCACAGGAAGTTATGTGAGGGATTGTTACCGGCACGATTGCTTTCACTATCACACAGATTCGACGGTACCGTGGATATAATTTTCTTTGCTATTGTAGAAAAACACGAAAACTTGAATTCTAAACACCAGAATTACAACGGTAATAGCAAATCGTTAAAAATAATTTTTCAAGACTTATTCAATGGCAAATATCAAAATGATCCGAATTATGATCAATGACAACCTGAAGATCGACTTAGACGTATTACTGTTTAATTGTCCGAACTCTTATTCCTCAGTTATTTACGTATTTTACACCATAAATGCGCAGGAGATTATTAGCGACCAACAAGTAACAGAATTTTGGCCGCCGATCAGTGAAAGGCCTCGCGCAAGCAATTTATCTTCAGTTCACCATTTCTTTTTCTAGGACGTCACAAAAAGCCTGCTTCCAGAAGGGTCATGACCTTTCAGACTAGTTGTTTGGCACGTCACCAAAAAGTAGAGGTCATGACGTCCGCATACTGTCAGCGCGATCCAGAGTTTACGAGTCGGTGATCACTCTAAGCACTGACCGATCCCAACGACGTTTAGGTTCTGCGTGTGCAGATTCGCCTTACAAAAGGACCAAAGGCACTGGTGCGGACTGCGCCACGAAGTGCCAAAATGGCGCTCTGATGTCAAAAAGAATTTTCACGCACCTTGGTTCTACATTGCGTCTAATATTCAAATGTGACATGAATCAATCACGAATAGCACGTTTATCTTATAACTGAAACATGACTGAACTTCCAATGGAATCAAATATTTATAGCCAAATAGTATTTATTGCACCATATTCTAGAGAGGTGTAATACATTGTCATATGGTGTTTACGTTATCACGTGATTACGAAACTGTCAGATGTCTCCAAAATAACTGCTTCCATTGAAATTCCAATGAAAATTACTTCTTCCATTCTTCGCACCTCTGATTTCCCTCTAACTTCCTGTCCTTCTTGGAGAAAGTAATAACGAAACCCATACACGTCTCAGCTGAGTCGCGTGAAACACATTTACGGTCATGGTCTGAGCCCTTCGGCAAAGAACGTTTCACTCCAAAGTGAGAAACACTTCCGTATCTCGCTTCCAAAACCAGGACTAAGAAAGAAAGTTAAATACGTCTAATTAGGACATAACGACTCGCGTGAGTCCAAGAGACCGGCGACAATAATTCCTTTCCCCGCTATAAGATCTGCCGCCGCCACCACCTCGTACTGACCACATGACGATGCAGGTCATGCTCCGCCGGTTATTCCAACTCAAGCCGTGCCCCTTTCGGCAGCGCGCTTCTAATGGATTTTTTCCTTCCGGGACCTCACCGCCAGCGCCATTCCGAATGTTTTGGCGTCCGGCCAAGCCCCCTTAGCCCCCCTAACCTCGATCTATGTCAAGGAGTGCTGCCGCTTATATTAGCCGGCCTTTGTTGGGATGAATAAAATGCGCGCAATATCCGACGCTTTTCGTGTACTGCGGCTATTCACGCTGGCAAGCGGGCGTGATTACTTCACTTATTCGCTCACTGTCCCTCGTTTTGCTTTATTTATAGGCTTTTTTTTCACGGTTTTCTTTTTTCTCTTCAAATATTTTTTTTTTTACAACCATTTATCTAAAAACGAATCATTTCTATGTCCCTTCATTGCATTTACATTCGTATGATTTCGTGGTATTACTTATTTACATAGTAATCAAGTACCTGCGAATATGTAAATTTGCGTCTGTTACAATATTATAAGTACATTCCTTTATGCTTGAATGGGCAAAGTAACACTCAACAATATTTATCGATATACCACTGAAATTTCATAATCAAGCCACTATTTAAATGCACAAATCATTTTCAATACACACGTTTGTAATAATATAGCAAATTAAAGCCTCGCATGTTATGACAAAACCATTCGATGCGAAATATAAAAGGACAATGAACCCGACAGAAATATTTATCCAACACCAAGGAGAAGCTCGAAAGTAAAAATACTATTCAAGCGAGCTGAGTTCTCGCCTTGGGCTTAAAAACCCTGAACACAGCACTCAAAACGAGGCAGCTAGTGCCATTTTTGGCATCGGGACCTTTCGTAATGCAGGAAGTATCTTATAAGATGATAATACATTTTTTTTTCGAGAAATTTCTAATTTTCAATTAATAGTTTAATAGTATTTACTTGGTCAATATACTCAGGAATGCAGGTTACTTTCAAGAGCCTATGCCACTTTACAATAAATTGCAACAAATCAAATTCGGAAAGCCTCGAATGACCAGAAGGGCTCGCTAATGATTGCTTCCTCCTAGCGCACTGGGCAAACAGAACCACATTGAATGAACAATGAACAATAATGGCCTTATAAAACGTAATGCCACCTGCCAAATCCGTAAGATACGTGAACAACGATATCACTGACACAGGAAAGAAAAGTAGAAAAAAAATTGAAAAGCCAACAAACGTGTCAATACACCGAGGAAAGTATGTACAATAACATTAAAAAAAAACTTGAAAAATTAATATTGTTTTCGAAAGGTTATTAATTAATATTTCTATTATTTCTGTTCCTTAATGTTTTCCAATGTATTTTTAGTCAGCTGTGCCAAAATGTGCAATTAAATAGGGTTTTCCTTTCTCTAGAATATATTTCGTGTTAATTTATTAAATTAATTCGTTTCTAAAAATATTAAAAAATTTTCCATTTTATTTTCTTATTAATTTCGTTAATCATTTAAATTTCAGGAAAAAACTTGCTTATGGCCTCTCGCCATTCTATTTTCGCATTTATCTTTGATACTGTGAAGAAACTGGCGAAGTGAGCGCCCGGGAGCACCTGGCAGCGGCCGCGGTCGCGCGGCTGGTGGCTCGGAGGCCTCGCGCCCGCGTCCTTCCGCCAGGGCCGCTGCAGGGCTTGGCCGGGGCCGCCAAATTTTCGCGGCGCATCGTCAAGGCGCTTCCTGCCGCGTGGGCGCGCTGGCGAGGTGCCTGCCGCCCGCCGCCCGGGGACCATCAACTCCCATGGCGGTCCCCTCCGCCGAGGAGCATTCAAGCATTGGGCAGAGCCGTCCGCTACGAGTACTGAAAGGCTCCCGCAATAAAGTCGAAAGCAAGACTTGTAGCATGGGATTAGATGAGTATTTCATGAAACGTACGTTTTATATTGTTAAAAATTACTTTCAGTGTATTTTCGTCGTCGTTCTATGAATAGCTGCTGCTAGATTTGGAATCTTCCGCACCTGCAAGGCCTTTGAATCGACTTTCCTTATTGCCCCTAGTGGCCTGCCCTTCCAGTGGACCGTCCCGCACGTTGAGCTGATGGCTGAACCCGGTGCCTGAGATAATTTCACATCATTTGGACGCCCTATTGCCAGAGTAAGAACCACGACCAGAAAGGGCACACACATTAGTGCTGTGACAAACTCTTAACATACGTTCAGTTCTCAATTCAATTACAGAAGTTCATTCAATACTGAAGTACAGCAACAGAGTAAAAAATATACCAACTCCTCTCCTTCATTTAGCAGAGGTCCTGCAGTGACACTTTGCCGCTGTCACTGCAGAGCCTTTGACCGAGAGGTCCTAGAGTTCTAGTCCCGACAGTGGCGGAATTTTCGACACTGCTACACAACTCAGTCGAGTCCGCCAAAGCTCTAAAGAAAAATTCTAGCGGCGGCTGCTCTGACTTACGATCAAAACCAGTGGAAGCAGTTCCCAAACAAACCGAAAAAAGACAAGATTCCAGACTGGGCTGAAATCTTACAAAAAGTGGAGAAAAACGAGATGTGATGCCAAGTAAAACATGAGTATACCGAACATAGCCGAACGAATGGCAGACTTAATGTGAAAGAAGCGAGAATGCAAGGCGGAAAGGGACGGGAAGGTAGGGGAGGGGAGGAGGTTCGGGATGGGATGGGTATGGTACAGAGCGGGAGGGGATGGGGAGGGTTGTGGAGGGTTGTGGAGGGGCAGGAAAAACGATCCGAGCGGTGGAAATATGGTGAGCGGATGGGCAGAGGGGAGGGGAAGCAAGGGCACGAAGTGAGATGGCGGTTCGCGGCGAGGTGTAACGGCTATGGTCGGCGTGTCGGGACAGGGCGGGGTGGGGAGAGGCGTGGCAGGGAGGGGCGGGGCTTGACCGCGTAGGTCGCGACTGAATGGAGCGTGTCGGAACGGAATTAAGCGGAGAGACGCATGGTGGGCCGAGAATGGTGGGGTGTGGCCTGGCGGGGCGGGGCAGAGATGAAGGGGTTAGGGGAGGCGGCGAGAAGCCCGTGGAGCACCGACTTCCTGGAAAGAGGCCGCGGATTCCGCGACGATGGATTTATTCGTCGCGCTGCTTCAGCTGCCGACATCGCGGCGGCGCGACGCGGGCCAGATATCTTCGCGATTTGCTCCTATTGGGCTATTTTGGGATCCCCGCCGGTCCCGCCATCGAAGAGCGACGCCCGTTTGTGGTTGTGGCTACATGCTACCCTCGCCCTCGGGTTTCCCTCCAAGTCACTCATTCCGCAAGCGCAGCTGAAGTGCCAGTTTTAAACGTACTTCTTTCGAAAAGAAAACTAGAAAACAACTTGTACTACATGGCAAACATTTGTGTAGATCTGTAATAACGGGCCGCTTTTAATGAAATAATACACAGTCAATTTTAAAATTAATGCATGTTTATTCATACAAATTGAAGCTCATTACGTGCTCAAATTCGCGTTTCTTGCGCAAGATTACATAACTTTCTCTTCTTACGAAGAACTTCGAAAGGCGAGAAAGTGAAAATCACGAATTTTGGTTGAAAACGCAAATTATTTTCGAAGCGAAGATCTTTAGTGTTATAAATATGTAATAAATATTAACATAATTAGTGAAAAATACGATTTTGTTTAAACAGATAAAAATGAAGAATCGTACGGAAATAATTTATAAAAAAGATTGGAGTATGAAGATATAATTTGATTACTTATTTGTTGTAGCATCAATAAAAAAAACGAATAAAATACAAAATATACTTAAATATTAATTACTATAAAAATGTATGTCAAAATTGTCGGGAGCCACTCTCCTTCGGAGGTCCGAGGATCCTTGACGAACAGCTCGGCCCGCAGGAGAAGTCACCCACTATCAGCGCACTGCGCACTTTCCCTTTGGAATCGCTCCCAATGAAGTGACGCCCGCCTACTCGCGGCTGCCACCGTCGCACATTGACCAGTTCCTGCGTCGCAGTGGCCAGGCGCCGCGGGTCAGCCAAGTGACCCGGGGCGGGGGGACGGAGGGTGCGAAGGCTACTAGGGCGGCGGCACAGAGCGGTTCCAAGATAACAATATGCTCCATCTCCATCTACACAAAATACGCCTCGACCACTTCAGTGACGTCCATGGCTTGAGACATTAAAAACCTCTAGAAATAATCTGAATATTTTATATATTTCCCCAAAAATAAATAATGCACACATTGTACGAAAACTTATGTACCTTCAAATTTTATTTATAAAATATAACATCTGTGGCGCGTCCGAGGTATGAATGAAGTACGTTCTCTGATGACAACAGTCGTGTCAAATGTGTCGCTTCCCTGTTGAACTGTATGAACCACAAGTTACGCGCTCGATGGTGACGACGAATCCTGCAATGGGACGGAGCGCTAGTTTAGCGCTGAAGTAGTTTGTCTCTAACCTTTCCTCAAATATAAAACAATTCTTTTGAGACTCCGATACACAAGAAACGTTGCTGTTAAGCTTCTCACCTCCTTTGTACTTCAAAATGTCTTAAAAAATAGGAAGAAATATTAACTTTTAAAGTGCACCACTATTTCAATACAATATTCAAAATTCAAGCCAACTACATGCAGTTGCAAAAAAGGGCAAGGCTCTTTGATTCCTTTTTAGAGAAATAATGTTTTGATTACTGAACAAAATATTTAAAATTCCTTTGACACAAAATAAGTCGGGCCCACGGGGACAAACTGATCTCATTCACAGGAAGACGAGATGCCTCGCGCAAGGAGAGTGGACAGTCTTTACCCGGTGGGCGCGTTCGAAATCGTCATATCCCGTTCGAAAATATAATTATAGCTTAATAGTTATAAAGATTAATAACCATTTCTTTTCCCTGGTATGAAACACTGTCACCTTTGCAAATTAATAAATTTACAACCTAAAAACCAAAATTAAGAAAAATAAACGAAATAACATATAACTTTGACGTGATTAAAAGCATAAATCTCAAATGCAAAACACAAATAAACCCAGGAGAACAAACACAAGTAAACAACCGGAACACCAACTTTCTGAGCACAGTATGAAACATTGCAGCTGTGGCTGACAACAGCCGAACGTATCCCTTCCTACAAAAATTAATAAATTCTAAAGATATTCACCACGATTTGTGGTAAATATATAATGTATTCGAGGTATTATTTTACTAATGTAATTCTGGTTACGGAAAATGTTAATGAGAATTTAAAACAGTTTTGAAATCTTAAAAACGGGAGGGGGCGTTTATTTACCAGAAAAGCATATAAGGCCATATACTTCATTTTTAACTTCGGACGCGCTATAGCTAACATTTAGCATAGGGTTCCATTTAAAAAAACAAAGTTGACCTTATATCTTCATAGTAAAAAAAAAAGCGCAATGACGAAGTATGCTGTAATCAAGTAGCCCCTGTTCCCGCAATCGACTGTCCAATCGGCATCTTCGTATCTCACGCGGTTGAGGAGATACAAGGGGTGTTAACACTTAGCTGTTCCTCTCTGTGTATGTGTATGTGTATGTGTATGCCAAGTAATGTTTCTCGCACGCCCATACATATACCAGCGGAAATGTTCATGTTAATATTTTTTATTGTTTTCAGTAATCAAACAATTCTACCGAAGCCTTTCGGTTCAACATTTTGTGTACTAAAACGATCACTGGCAAATCTCGAAAAATGAAATTACGATTCATACGCATTTGAAGTTTTCGTAGTTTTTAAATAAAGAAATCACACGTTAATAATTTATGAATTAAGAAGTAAGAAATACCAAAAGACTTCATAAAAATTGTAACGACGAACATAATTCAAAATTATTATTTTTTGAGTTCCATTAATATGACTGACCAAGAACAGCTGTGTCCGTAATTTCACTACGTAGCGCATAAGCCCTGACTCAGTTCCGGAATCCGTTTCATTCGTAGCTGCCCTTCACGCGTGTGGGGCAGCACTGTTGCGGAGGGATGACGTTTCTGCCCTGCACTAGGGTGGGTTTCAGTGCAACGAATGGAAAACGCTATTAAGCTTCATACACACTATCGGAGGTCAAAATCTAATCAAAAAATTTGGTACAGTTTCCTGGTTCTGGGTACTCGCTGTTCTGGTGGCGTACAATCCAAATAATCTGCTAAGACACTTCTGGACATTTAACCAACATATTAGTCAACGGCAACAGTTTCACCCGTAAACTGCTGCCCGGCACGTCCTAATTTCTAGGTGGCCTGGCGCGACATGTGGCACATAACGTCACTTGGAACGTGACGTAAGACGTCAAGATAAAGCGTTTTCTGGAAGCCTGGGGGACTACCAGCGTCACAGCGTGCGTCGAACCAATCGCTGATGGCGCGCGAACGCAGGCGTTATCAGCTTTTCCCCACAGCTGACACCGCCGGGCCGCGACCTCCGCACTTCACACATCTCCCCAATCGCCCCGCCGTTGGTAAACAAACGCCTGTCGAGGGGCAGGGGAGGGGGAAGCTTACACACCGATTCGGCCACGCGCGACCGACGGCGCAACAGCCACCGCCGCACGAAGCGAAAATTTAATTACGTTGCCTGCCACCGGAAAAGACTGTTTCGCGATGCAAAATGACAGAACAGAAGGGAAGGGAGCAGAGTGCTTCACGTTTGACCCTTCGCAAAGATTTCCTGGAATAGCTTCGGTATCAACAGCACAGTTGCTTAATGTCACTTTCATGAACGCTCTTACGAACACATCAAAAGGACAGACACATTCGTTTGATTTTTCCATCGCACATTCTAGCGTATCTAATCATCAACAATAAATCTATTATATGTAGTTTCTTATAATCCTTTGATACGTCAATTTCATCTTAAAGGTCCACATACATTCGTAGTCTCCTTTTGCAGAGTCAACTTCGCAAAACAGAAAATGTTTTACATGACATGCACGGGATTCGTTATTCCCTTTACATTACATTTGCTGCACATTTTCTTCTGTAAACAAACCGATCTATATTTCACTATTATTGTTGAAACAAGTGCCGTAAGACATGCATGGAAAAATCCCCATCTGCAATCGTAACAAAAAAATTGATTCAAAAGAAAATTGATAAAACATGAACAGAAACAAACCATTTCATGAAGCGCCAATGCGTATTTAGCGGAGAGGTCAGTTGGCATCGCTCCAGGGAGCGTGCATGCAAACATGCGCGAGCGAAGGCCGATCGTGTGTGGCACGATCTTCGGTCAGCGCGTGGCGCCGCTACGCCGCGGAAGCGAGGGCGCTCGACCTTGGTAGGCAGGTCATGAAGAGTAATGTGCGCACTCACGTGTCATGCAGTTCAAAACAGATAGTCGCAAACCAAATGGGTGGCGTCAAACTGACAAATACGTAGTTGGTTGTTGAAATACTCGTAGTTCAGAAAATCCGAAACTCAAATCTTTGAAAATCTCTCATCACACGATTTTCAAAATTTCTTAGCAGCTGGACTTGCATACAAAAAACACCTCCTAAAACTTAAACACTTTTAGGATTTCTTTTTTGAACATGCCACAATTAATAGTTGCGCGAAATTTTACCTCATCATAAATGCAAATCGCATACAAAATATTGAGCAATATTCCGAAATAACATTTCTTTCCTCGCGTCTCGTAAAGGCTGCTCCTGCTCCGCAACGCTGATCGGCAATCAAAACAAGCGCTCGAATGAAAGTGGCCCTGTGGCCTTTGCTCCACAGGGTCCCGTCTTGAGAAGGTCCAGTTCTTTAAACAAAATACTTGAGTGGAGCAACTCCTTTGGGGAGCGAGCCCAAACCGAGGCGAATAAATGGTAGAAGGGGCACTGTGCTAACAACGCAGTTTTCTAGCTCTGTCTTATTGGATTTTCCGCTTCTGTATCGCTTGGTGAGGAGTGGAAGGGGGGACGCCAGCTTCGCCATCGCCCCCTTGGAGACGCCATTGCACACGAGTCAAGCACGTACGTAGGTCGGAGGTCGACATAGGGATGGCGAAAAAACATCCATGTTTTCCGTCACAAAAATCGATATTTTGCTTTCGAGGTTTTCTCCACATCGATATTTTATTGCGGAAAATCAATGTTTTTTTTAGTTTTTAAAATATTTTTTAATAAAGGGCTTCAAGCACATTGTAGAGTACAGTAATCCACAGCAATATCGTTGTTGTATGTCATCCTCTTTATCGCGCTGCACATTTCGCCTGTGCAACCTGACAAAGTTTGGAAGCTGCTCTTGTTATGAATGAATCTTATCGCAACACGTGTCAGTGCCTGAATCCACAGTAGTGTAAATAATGGCCCTAAGACGTTTTGACAAGTAGTGAACCAGACTCCCTCCATCCTTTGAAGCCCACAGTAACATGTGATGTGTGACCAACCCTTGCTTTCCAAATTGGTTCGTCCTTCACCATACATTTGTAAATAAAATATATTTTTTGAATACATGCGAGTAAACTTATATTTGTTCAACATTTATCACCAAATTATTTTAGTGTTTTTTTAGTCATTTAGTAGGTTTTTCTCTCATATATTTTAGAGAGATTAAGTACTTGAGTTTTTCTGGCAATACTGTCTTTCTCTTATTTCCGTTAGCTCATTGTGGTGCGCGAGCGGTACACACGATTAAGGCAGAAGAGGTTCATTTCTTGGGAAATTTAGCTGCTAATTCCCGCTACAATAATGAATGTTTATTTTACACACTTTCTATCTTCTCTTATATGTTTTGGAAAAAATGAAGTATATTTTGCATTTTTTATTACAATGAATACCGTTCCCTAATAATTATTAATATGGACGTGTTCATTATGAACATGGATGTTTGTGGCCTGGTGGGCGCCTACTTCCGCCGTGTGACGCGCGCACCGGGTCAGGGTTCCCGCGACCGCGCTCTCTCTGGGCTTCTTGGCCCGCCCACGCATCCGCCAAAGCAAAGGCCGCTTGCTCATGACTCAGGCGTCTAGGATCGACTCACCGCGTATTATAGGCTCTTATCACGCGGAACCGCTAAGCAAACTCCCTATTGTTAAGAAAATACAACTCTGCAAAACGAACATCAATCCACTAACGAAAAGAGAGAATAAAACATAGAAAAGGGCCAAAGGCCATGCGAAACATTAATTTATATAATTTCAATATCATAGTCACGGACACGGTTTGTTTTTTAAATATGTACATAAAAACCCAGGTTAAAAATGTTGACTGCATCCTGGTTAGTGACGTGTTTGTAGTAGTCCCATGTTTGTGAGCCTGACCCAATATGGCGATTATATTACTCTAGCAAAATAAAGAGGCGTTGCTCGGTCTTTCTTCATATTCAGTCCTTGCGAATGAGGAAAAAGATCAATTTTACTTAAACCACGGTGTCTAATATAATTTTTACCGTCATTGCTTCACATTTTAATAAAATACTATATAACTTTCTTTCATTTTATTTTTCAACACACTGCTATTAGATGATCGTTTTAATCGTATGCACCGCTACGGACCTCTAGCGAATAAATTAGGTACCAGTTTTACTGCTGCACTCGCTACTGGGCTCTGGCGGAATATATTATGAACGAAGTGCTCTAATCGAGAGGTGAAACATGGTCGCATTTGGGTTGTGTTAATCTTTACAAACTTTGCTAGGGCACTGCGACAATCCTGAAAAAGAGTCTGCAAATATATATATATAAACAAACGCTCTCCGTTTCAGTCAAATTATTTCTGCAACCGATTTCCAAATTTATATCATTTTTTTTGGGCGCCAGGAAAGGGTTGCGATTTTAAATTTCCCGCAAACACATCTGAAGGGAAATAATCATCCTACTAGCTCTGCCGGTTGGGTTCTTACGAAAATAATCGTCGCCGGTACTTACTTTCTTCTTATAATAGCAAACGATCATTCGATCCGCTCTCCATACGGAAGAAGCGAGGAATCTGAAATTTGTTTCTGGAAAGAAATTATTTAACTGTGGATTGCACAAGATGCTAAAGAAATGATAATCTGCTTTTCTTTTTCAGAATGAGAATGTTATAAGTTTATTCATCGATTAATTCTTTTTTACGTGAAATGTCACCTTGGTCAGGTCCGATCGTAAAAATTGTCTATAGCGCTATTATTCTTACTATTTTAGATATCCATGCGCTCTTGGACGATGAGGCCAGGAAGAATCCACCGCTCCGATCAATCTTCTCTCTTGTATCTTGTTCTCGGTCCGCTGCCGGGTCAATGTCCTCCTCAACTTATTGTTTCACTTACTTCCCTATTCTTTGCCACGGATGGGCACTAACTCCAAGACTGTCACGTTTTACTTAATCCCCGATACACGAAAGTCTATTTCTTCTAATTAATTCCTCCAACTTTTAACGCGGTAAAATATAAAGTCCATCCCCTAAACTACAAGACATATCTCGAGCCTCTCTTCCCTGCTCTCCCGTCTGTATTTTCTTCAAGTCCGATTTGCGCACTCCCGGTGCCAGAATTATTCAAAAGTCCCAAATAGAATTACGCCCACAAAATATTAATAAGTCCTCACTGCTCAATTATTTCCCGCAAAATTCCACCAAGTCCCGCATCTATCATTTACAATAACCTCTGCAGTACGATGTGTACGGTACTAAAGCTTCTCTCTCCAATATTACAAAGTTCAACCCTCGATAACTTTCATACATTCTTGTCTCTTGTTTTACAAAACAATCTCGAGTTTCCTTCTACGTCATACCCCATAACCAGTTTACCACCAATCCTACATGCCCTTAAATCACTATCTTCTATCCGTTACTTGTCGGGCTATGTTTATTTACTTCCGCTTCCCTCGTTGCTAAGGAACGCCCTGCCTGCATGCTTATGCACTGAACATTTACACTTTTTACGATGAATTTAATAATTTTTTGTCCCCAATTCCCATCAAAATAGTGCGAGACAGTCTGGTATGTCACAAAATACATATACATATGACTCTTTTTGTGGTATCGATGTCGGTTACACGTCGTTGAATTCACTTTTATTAGTAAGAAGATATCTCTGTTGGTAAATGTGTTTACAACTTCTTTCTCCTCAAGGGTAATTGCCACACAATGTGAATAGTTTTGATATCCATACGATTTCTGAGTGATAACTGGAAACCTTAACCCCGAATTCATGTAATAAATTATTGCGTACTGAAGACCCCTAAAATGGGGTCAAAAATTTGTTTTCATTCAATCTTACACTTAGAGTAAAACTTTTATCAATTTCATAGCTAGTATGTAGTTTTACAAGTGTCCACTTGTATATTCTTTTTTTATATTGCTTGTACACTGACATTGAAACATTTAATACGTAAAAGTAACTGAATTTGCGTAGTTGGTATGAAGCAACACTTGTATCCGCGAGGTAGAAAATTTTACTTAACATAAATATGTGTCAACAAAAATTACTTATGATGAAAAAAGAAAACCAATCTGTTTTCTTAAAATCGAACTACACTTTCCGTCTTTACACTAGTATATCTTTATACACTTTTATTCAAGGATGTTTACAATAAAAAGTGTCCACAATCTAGTTTCCGGTAACTGACAAGAATCACGATGCGCTGTGCTGTGGAACACGGTACCGATGCTACTAGCAATCTCTTCCACGCTTAGGCGTTGGCGTGGCCCACGATCGGCCGGAAGCTCTCGACCATGGTAATTTCGCAGTCGCTCACTATTCAATGATGCGCCGAAAAGACTGTGCTTGGGAACTTCCTGGCCCTCACCGGGGCGACGCCCACGCTTCCCACAAAGAGCGAGAGCCTGGCCGGCCATCAGTCGCCATTAAACTGTTGCAACCTTCAATGGTTGCACAAAGCCTTGACACACAGCCACCCAGCGTCCGCCCCCGAGCCGGTCAGGCGAGATCATAAGGCGATGGAAGGCTTTCAGGGCGACCGATTGTTTTCAACGCCCTCTCACACGTACACCGATTCAGAACTCACCACTGTGAGTTCACGAAGATTCGTTATTCAATTCTTAGTGAATATTTCTTCGTTGATCGTTGGCATATGTATCTCACGTTGATTTCATAGTTCCAAAAAGAAGTACATTATCAAAAATCAAAATAATTAATAATAGGTCATTTATTTATAAGCAATTACTGAAGATGTACGTTCGGAAAAGTTCATCAACTTTCATAGACAGAATAGTAGACACTACGTACATACAATTTTAAGTGAAAATTTATGCCCACGTGGAATCAAAAAATCATGGAATAAAAAAAATTCTTAATTACTCCAATAAGAGAACTTGAGAAATGTGGCACAGATAACTCCCACTCTAGAATAGATAAACAACATGCGTTTATCGCAAATAATACACAATTTTAAAATAATTTTGCGTTTCTGTAACGTAAAATACGATCAATCAACGTGGATGAATTAACAAACAAATATAAACTACGTTTGGTTATTTTTCACAAACCCACACCTTCGAATTTCAATTTTGGATCACAACGCTCGAACAAAAAAGCTCGAGCACGCCGTCTTATCTAACCTCCAGGCGGCGCATAGCGAGCTGATTCACAAATCTTTAGTTATTCTGATTCGCCGTCAACTCGAATCATCCAAATTAAGGTGGCCTTTGTTTACTAGGCTTCAAGTTCCGTAACTCCCTCAAATTCCCAATAATTAATAACCTCACCCGCCGCCAAATGCCACCGGCCCGAAGGTAGGTGTAGCCATTCCACACTCGCGCCCGACATACTTCGGAGGACGTTCGCTCATCAGGACCTTGAGAAGAAGCCTGCGGGCTAGGCCGGCGGAGGGCGGAGCTGAACTAGTCACAAGGGGGGGGGGGCTGGAATTAAAGACGGCAATGAATATAAACGAACCATGACTAAGAAAGAGCGCGGAAACATGTTAGGGCGAGGACGAAAATAGCAAACTGTGACAACGTGAGCGAGGGTGAGAGATTTAAGAAAAAAGTACGTTTCTCACAGGACATAGATTGCAATACCCGTACGCTAAGTATTAAGCGTGGTAAATACTTGTGACAAAGAGCGAAGCCAGGTTGGATTATTCGACGACAGCGAAATGGAGAGAACTAGGGAAGAACAGACAGATTATCCGATTTATTCATTGCCACTTCTGACGTTCGATAAGCTGATCAAACGTAAATCACTATACCTAAATCTGAGGGTAGTATGGTAGTGTAGTAGAAGTGGTTGGGTGTGGTGTGGCGTGGCGTGGCGCGGCGTGGTGGAGGGGAGGAGAGGGGAGGGGAGGGGCGTGGCCTAGCTGTGTGGTCAGTCCAGCCAGGGTGGAGGACCGGGCGCGGCGCACCGTTAGAAATGGCGGCGGCGGCGGTCGCGGCTCGCGTGGAACGCACCGCGCCCGGCGACGACCTCGGTGGCGCTCGAACCCGGATCCTCCGCCCGCCGAGCCGCTCCAGGCGAGACATTCACTCGCAGCTACGGCGGCAGCGCAACTAAACGAGAGCAGCAGAGGGAGAAGTTGAGGGTTCTGAGGATAAAAGAGAAAGAGAGGTGCGGAAGTGTAGATCGAAACGATGTTGGATTTAGCAGCGAGAGCGGTGCGCGAGGTGGGAGCAGCCCATGTGGCAAAGGCCAAAAGAAAAGTGAAATACGACGATGACGCGCACGGGCTGCAGGGCATGCAAAGCGCCGCCGCGGATGAGGTGCGATGACGCCAGCAAATAAGAAGCCCAGGCATGTAGGCGTGATCTCTCTGAATCCCTGAAGACGAGAATCAGGGAAGATAGTAGTCGACAGAAGCAATGAAGTGCACGACTGGTTATATGACGACAGCGACAGCCACGCACGTGTCATCACAAGACATCAAAGATGGAGTCTGTGAGGACTGGAGAACTCAATAAAGAAATGCAAACTGGTCTCGAAAAGCATTTACAGACTAGTAATTGTAAGAAATCGCGCCTTGACGAAACTATTTATAGAAACAAATGATATTTGAAAATAAAACATTTGGAAAAGACAAAACATTTAAATATCTATTCTGCATCGTCTACTTGAGTTTAGGGTGAATTTTTCACGGTTATCATAACGTTGCTGAAGAAATGTTAGCACTTCCAAACAAATATAATACCAATACACTCAGGTTCTTCTTGCAGTAGTTTCTGCTGCTTGCGTTGCCACGGCGACGGCTGCTGCAGGCGAAAAGAACATGAAGGTATTCCAAAAAACAAGTTGTAGAATGCAGAATCATCCCTCATCTCTTCGCGGTGAACTCTATAAGATTCTTATATACGCTATCCAAAGACAACAATGCATTTAAAAGAGCCGTTTTAGAAGACGAACTAAAGATATTAATGGTAGTAAATCACTCCAATACTAAGAGAAAATGAAGAAAAATATATCAGGATGCAAATTACAAAAAACAAAACCACAAGAAGCGCTATGTCTAACACGACCGCTTTGGCTTTCATTCTCTTTGAATGGTACATTATGAAACGATGATGTAATGATGGGTATTGATACAAGAGTGTGATATTACGATACGAGCGAGGTACGAGCGAGTATCATAAACTTCAACACGAGTGTATTAATACCCATTACATCGAGTTTCATACGGTACTTTGTCTACGACTTTTGTAAGTTAAACTTTTACATTGAATCGTTTCGTGGCAGTCGACATGCTGGATTCAGCCAAGGCCGCCTGGCGGACAGCTACCCTACCTGCCGCAGGTGGCTTTGGTTTACCAGTCCGCCTGCGAGATAATACAAAAGTTACCGCAATAATTCCGAGGTCATTTTCGCCCTTTTCTCTTATTTCTGGAGGTGCCAACTCCTCCTCTGATTCACTAGATATTTCAAACTCTAGAATTGACCGGTTTTACAGGACAAACACACGGCAGCAACATATAACACACAATAACTTGAGATCTGATCTTAACGCCAGTCAAATGTTCTCTCTACCACTACCACTGCGCTAGTCAAATAGGATCAAAGTGAAATTACGATCCAATTTATTTTAAATAATATTCCACATAAAAATTATTGATAATAAAAAAAATTAAAACTGATAAACATAATATAAATGCAATTTTAATGGACACAATCAAACAAAACATTTACTAGAACGATTCTCAATGATTAATGAAGTGTCAATACGTGGTTTGTAAACTTCTCTGTGATTGGTCAACCTGTATTGGAACCTGTATCATAATGAAATCTGTATCGTAATGAGTATCATGATGCAACGGGTTGGAGCCATCAAATGACAGAATTATACGATGGGAATAGAAAAACAGCTTTTATCTCTCCGCTGGGCACGTTGAAAAAGTACCTAGGATGATAGTTGTGGGGTCCCAAAAGACCTCAGGTGCCCAACGGAAGGTTAATATGAAGTTGTTAAAACTAAGAGAACTGACAGAGTGTAAATGGGATTAGGTGACCATTCAGAGGAGAGCATCGAAGAACGCACGTCCAATGTACAAATCTACACGCCCGGTTCATATTCATCGAGACTTATTGCAATTGCATGTCCTTAATACAAGATATCGCAGAAACGTCATTTCGCAGTATCTTACATTATCAGCATCAATGTAAACCAGAATTTGTAAAGAGATTAATTTTTTAGAAATGAAAGTCATTTTAAAATAGCAAGTATAAACGGTGTCTGCAAATGAAGAAATTTATTGATGGTCACTGCAAATACACAAATAATTCGCAGCTATGAACTCAACTGGCAAATTTGACCAATTTTAATTAATTGGGATTTATTTGATTATTAGTAAATACGAAAATCACCTCCTACTAAGGACAGATCTTGTAAATTTAAGTTGTAACTAAAAGATCGAGTGGCATTTTAAGTTCACCAGCATTTTCATTCTTTGAATAGTCACTCTTTGGTACGCTCATCCCTCGTGTTTCGCGAGAAACAATATAACGCTCGATAGGTTGTACAGCAAAATAACCAGCCAGAGTATAAATAAATGGACTTGCGAATTTCCCAGCGTCAACATGCTTCTCGCGGTGACCCAGTTGGGCGCAGTTCAACCGCAGCCCCCACGCGGAGCGACACCCGTCGAAGCCGCCCGGCAGGGCGGAGCGAGGCGGGGCGAGGCGGGGGGAGGCGGGGCGAGGCAGGGCGAGGCAGGGCGAGGCAGGGCGAGGCGGGGCGATGCGGGGGGAGGCGGGGCGAGGCGGGGCGAGGCGGGGGGAGGCGGGGCGAGGCAGGGCGAGGCGGAGCGAGGCGGGGCGAGGCGGGGGGAGGCGGGGCGAGGCAGGGCGAGGCGGGGCGAGGCGGGGCGAGGCGGGGCGAGGCGGGGCGAGGCGGGGCGAGGCGGGGCGAGGCTGGGCGGGGCGAGGCTGGGCGAGGCTGGGCGGGGCGAGGGGATGGGCGACAGCGAGAGTGGTGACAGCAGCGGACGCGGGATTAGTGGGCGAGGACGGTGGTGGAGCGTGGGAGGACGCAGGGGCGGCAGGATCGCTCGCGAATACCGCGACTCACTCAATGAACGCGAATCGAGAATCGCCGCCAGACGGCGGAGGAGGACCCACGAAGTGACCAGGCTAGGGCCGGTGCCGTTCTGGTCGCTTTTATTTAACGTCCGAATCCCAAGTCTACTGATACAACAAAAATGGTGAAGTCACTCTCTTCTACCCCCCCCAACACCCTGAAATCACCCCTTTGAAAACAGTCTACTGTGCCAGCAGAGCTTCGCTGCGTTTGTAATATTGTAAGTTTTTGGAGCGTTTAACAGAAATATAAAAAGGCTGTATTAAGCGTCAAAGATACTTGATCTTTCAAAACTACGAATTCAATCAATATTTCAGAAATGAATGTAAAAATAGTAATATTAATATCATGTACTTGTCACCGAAGAATATAGTGCCACAATAGGTCCCGAAATGCAATGCTGAGAACCACCTGATCTAGTAGCTTCCACCTGTGTTCCCCACTGATTGAGATTTTGTTAGTGTCTATAGAATGTGAGTTCAAAGCTATAATATATTTATACTTCATGTTCGTGATTCACATCCAAGATATATCCCGGATATACTACGCTCAAACAACAGTTAAGATGGGCGTTGAGTCTAATATTATCTGCTCCGACGGCCATGAGTGAACTCGAGAAATGCGTGTCCTGCATTGCACAGAATCGGTGACATTTGCGACCGCTACTTACGTTCGTTAAATCAAGGAAAGTATCACAATTTGAAAATGCATCAAGGTCCAAGAAACCGTTCTCAATTTGCACTCTCATGAACGGGTGAGGAGATAAATGTGAATGCCGGGCTGTCAAAAGACCCGTTCGGGGGAGGAGGGGTGGGGCGACCTTTTCGCCTCCGCAATGAGATAGGCTTCACACCAGACCACGTAGGAGGAAGGAGTCGGTGTACAGACCGCCAGCACGGAGGTCCATTGGAAATTGCAACATTCCCGATTGTCCGCAAACAATGGCACCATTTCACGGACGACAAGCAAACGTTTGTTTTAAAGCTTAACTTCATGAAACTTCAATAATAATAATAATAATAATAATAATAATAATAATAATAATAATAAGAGAAAAGTCGCGACCTTCAAAGCATCAAGTGCAAAAATTATTACATTTGTAAATTCTTGTGATGTATGATGCACCTCAGAACTTTAAGGTTTATTTCTCCTTATCAAATATTTAAAGCGAAGCTCTGTATACTTGGCTACACATTGCATTACAGTCTTCTAAGTTACTATATTTCAATACATGATGAGGTATTCTTATACGTATTTTAAATATTTGCCTGGGATCCACTTTGGTCTTCCTGTGGCCTCCCTAAGGCCGAGAACTGCAAATAGTGTGCTGCGGAGATATCGTGGGCGTGGGCGGCGAGCGAGGCCCTGAGCTGGATCGGCATCGGCGCAACGCAGTCGCGAACAGCCTTGGACCGATTGTCAATACTGTCGCGACGTGTTTTGGGGGCCAATAAGTAACCAAGTGCGAATGGGTGTCGTCTGGAGAAGTTAAGTAACAGGGCTAAGAACCAAATCTGCAAAGAGAAGAGTTGTGCAAAAAAAAGTTTTCAGATCAAACGGTGTTATGTCCCAAGGTTTTATAAACATGTTCGGCGAAATCTATCACCAAAATATAACAGCAAGTAAGTTGAGGGCAAGCTCACGAAAGACATTCGATTATCTAGTTTTTTTTTTTTTAAGTAGAACAAAGAATAATCAGGTTTACTAGTTTATTATAAATCTTTGGATGATCATTTTTTAACATAGCATGCAATTACTTCGATTTCCTCCATCATATTAAATATTTTAAAAATATTGCACTGTATACTTAATACATGTATATATGATTATGGTCTGCTTCTATTAAAAAAGTAATAGTAAAAATACTCAAATAGCTTCGTAAATCTTTACGCTTCATTTTCATAACCATCATAATAAATCAAATACTAAACTTCATTTTAAAAATTCGTAAGAACTTACGTAATTCACTAAACGACAAGAATCCGCACTAAACGACAAGAATTCGGACACGTTCTTAATGACACACATCACATTAATAGTAGATAAAAATACAGCTGGGCTGGAACTTTTCAATATCAGTACACAAAATTGCTTCGTTCACTCGAGACGTGAATACCAAGAATAACTTTCTGAATATTTATAATTAATTAAATAATAAAATATAAATACAAGTAACAAAGTTCAAGAATTATTTGTCATGCCCAGTTGACTGAGTATCTGAATTCATGTCGGCATGTCTCAGTGTATTCGCATCAGCTACCTCAAATAACCAGTTGCAAATCAAATGCACCCAAGCACGAAGTAACTCAAGGAGAAAGTTTCAATATGCCTCTTCTCAACCGAGGAGTTCCCCTGAACTTATTCCAACATAAATAGAACATTCCTAAGGACTTCACAATGAGGCATCTTGGCAGCAACAGGATGTTTCATATACACACACAATCTAACATCTCTCCTTTTGTTAACGTTATTGCATTACCACACACTCGCGTGCTTGGAACAAGCCTAGGAGGCGCGGACTTGCGTCACGCCCCTCAGGACGCACCGGCTCCCCCCCCCCGTAAAATCTCTTGCATGTGATGAATCAGTGCCGAATGGGGCAGCATACGAATGCGCCATAGCGCGCGCTATCTTAATGAACTTGAGCGTTATCTGGAAATGGGAAGCTTCCACACGAAAGCGATGGAATGCACGTGTTATCACACCTAGCACTTCCTTTCAATCTGACTCAGTTGTTGCTGCAAAATAATCTGTTATTCGGGATGTTGATGGTAAAAATAACTTTCTGAAAATCCCCTTAACATGAAGTATGACTCAGTCAGATAACCTCTCAATATAAATATTTTTGAAGAATATAATTCAACAGATTAACTAAGCAATGTGGTTTCGAGGTTCGAATATATAAAAAAAAAAAAAGCTTTACAATGTTTTTATAACAGTTATCGTCTTAGACCCGCCTAATTCAAGAAATCTTTAAATTGGTGTTACAACAGACCATATTTTCTCGTATTATTTATAACTTTTGGAAAATTCAGAGAGTTCAACGAAAACGAGACCTGCGCCATTTTCAAGCGTTATTTGCTTTATCAGAGGAAAATCTTTAAAGAAAAAATTCGGACCCTTTGATGAGAAAAGTTTCTTTTACAAATTGCATTAACTTCAAATAAAAATCACGCGAAAACTATTAACTTTTTCCCCAAAAAAAATTTGCATGACCTTATTGATGGATTTAATGTTTTAGAACATATTTCACTAAGAAAATAATCTCCATCATCAATATTGTGGTTTTGCAATGTTAATTTTTTTCCATTTTCGAAAACAGAGTGTCTGCTGAAAATGGGACCTGTGACATTTTTAAGCAGCAAATGCTCCAAACTTGGAAAAATTAGAGATGTTTTTAAGAAAAAATTGTTTAAATATTTCCTCTTTTTTTCGAAAAATTACGCGAAAACTATTTTCCAAAAATTGAACTTGTCCATATTTCAAGAACAAAGATTTCCAGACGTGTCCCAAGCAAAGAGGGTGTAGAATATGAGCAGGTGCGTTTAGTTACCAGGAAAATCATGAGCGCACGCGAACACCACTCTATAGCCTGGTGGCTTGTATGAAAGGGTTGGCAACGCGGAAGGGTAAGTTACTTCCTATAAAAGGGGAGCGAAGGCAATGATTCCAGGTATTCGTAAGAACAAAGGTTGTCCAAAGCAAAAATCACGCAATTTCGCCACGGAGATAAGATGTAAAATTAGAATGCGAAAGTTTTAACTCGTGTTGTACGCAACCTACAATTGTGTGCATTGAAACGTAAGAAAATCAATTCTTCAAATCATCTACAACACACACAATGGGTGAATAATCTACAACACATATAATGAGAATTCATAATTAAATAACAATTATACTTCATTATTTGTGTATTTTTAACCACTGAAAGAAAAATAAACATGTATAAATATTACGGAGCGTTTGTTTTCCTCCTGCTTTAACAAATAATAATAATAATACTAATAATACTTTTTAATTGCGAAGTTCGTTCTTAAAATACTACATTTGTATCTCCAACACATCCCCCCCCCCTCATATGTTCCCCTTATTCTTCCACTCGCATCTCCCAGTCTCTTCAGTTAATCGGACGATTCGGAGAGTTCCACTAAGTTCCACAGTACATATCATTTGCTCGAAAAGTAAATTCGTGAGGGCCTCTCACGTATAGTTCGTACAGTAGTTATTGTTTGTATTACGTATCGCTTGTTTGTATATACTCGATTTCATTGCATTGAAAACTCACGTAGTGCATTTAAAACAATTATAACAAATAGAATGTTATTAGTAATGAAGGGGGAAATTAATAGGAAATGAATGCGTCACTTCTTATTGTTCATAATCATAACTTCAGGTGTTGGGAGTCTAATACTATACGATAATTAGAAAACCTCAAAATAACTCTTCTATACTACTGTACAAGGCTTTACCAGACCACATTGAAAATGTCATTATAATAAAGAACATAAATGCAACTTTAAAGATTAAGTATTTTCTGCTACTTTAGTACTTTCTTTTAGAGATTATTTCCATAATCCAAACGAAATTATTTGCAGATAGATTTATCAATAAATTAGGTTATTTTGATAATGTAAACTATTTAATGACCAAACCAAATCTAGAAACTTTCTTCTCGATCTGTTTTCCGCACATATACCTTCATAATATCATATTTCCAGCATATCTCTGGCCCACAGCTGTAAATGTTGAGATTGCTATCGTCATATATAATGTGAATTTTTACGGATTTTTGAAATGCCATGACTGGTTGTGCGTTAATCAGTTAGATCAAATAGTCGTTAATCTATCGTTAATCAAATAGAAAATTTGCAAGTCCCCATTACTTCTGCAATAGCAATATAAGTCTCTTAACTATAACTGAATGGTTGACAAAATCAAGTTAGAAATTATTTAAACGTTAACACCACACGTTTCTCTCACTTAAAAAAATTAAATTAACATTCTGAGATTTAATTAATTTGATAAATTTTAATCAAATAAGGAAGCAGGGAAATTTTGTAGCATATTGAATTTCACAGCACTTGCCTTTGTTATAACTGCTAAAAATATATTGATAAAATCTTTTATTTATTAAGCTTGCGATATAGCTGTATAATGTGGGATGCGAAATGTAGGCGCACACAAGCACGCACGGCAACAGAGGACAATCGCCACGAGCGCGCTAACGCCATCTACCAACGTTTCGCACAACTACATCAAGTTATAACTTGGCATCACAAAGTACGAAAACCTCTTCGCTACGTTCATGGACTTCTCCCATGCAATCTAGCTCCAAGTAATCCAGCTTGTAGAAGTTACAATTCAAACTAGGTGACAAGGGGTAACAAAATAAATTATTCCAAATATGAGTGACTTTTAATTTCATTTCAACGGATTTTTTGTAATTTATGTTAATATTTCTACAAAAAAGATACGTCGAAATGGTGAAAATATTCAAAATATAGTGTGTACACTGTAACTGAAATTCTGAACATTTTACAGAAAATCTTCATATGAATACAAAGAGTGACACTATTTTTGCTAGTTTTGTAATTGGAATTTCAAACCAAATTTTAACAATTACCTTAAGTACTTTAATTACCTTAATTTTTTAAAATTATAATGTACTTTTCTTTTCAGTCAATACACGAACGTTAAGTTCTTTATCTTCCTTATTTATTCGTTCACAAAGAGTACGCAGCACGAAACGCTCTCAGTTGGGTCCTTCCAACAAACCACACACACCTCATTTCCCCATATACTTCTCAAAACGTGCAAAATTTCGCGTATTTCGACATCGAAGGAGGAGGAGTCCCAGAAGATGGCAACGAGTCATGGTGGAAATACATGGGTAGGTTCCTCCGGTGCACCGATTTCACACTTTTTTTTAATGTGGCATCTGTGGGTAGTATCTCTAAGATGGAATTCGGCACGACTTTTTACGTTGTTCTTGGTCCTGCCACAAGACGTAGCATGATCGTGACCGTATCAAGTAGTACTGCAGATCAAGAGACTCTAGCGGTAGGACTGAGAATGACGCAAAAATTATGCTTCCTAAATCTCTTTCAATGTCTTATAACGATGTGATAATTTTGGTATCTGACTGCATTTAAAATTCCCGCTAATATTGTGACGCAAACTGGTGTCTGAAGCTCTTTGCGTGAAGTCGGATTCCATGCGCAAGAGACCCCCCTGCAGGGGCCATGCAAAGTAAACAGTTAAAAACCTCAATAAAAGCAAAAATCTCCTCCTCGGTGGAGAGTGCAGGCGGCTTAGAAAAAATATGCATACTCGGCCGGCGGGCAGTGATTCACGGCTATCTCAAGGCGATGGATAAGTGTAGTTCATGTTCCATAGCGGGAGGTATCAGAGTTCCACCCGCGTAGGAACGTGAGATCCGGCGCTGGCCTACTACCTCCGTCGGCTGGCGGATTGATTGATTTTTTTCGGCCCGGTGTTTCCGGGCGCGTCAACTGCTTACGTCATTAGTCCCGTGAGTGTAGTGCATGTTTTTTTTCTCGGGAGATGGCGGTGATCTTCCCCCGCTGGATGGCGAGATCCGGCGCCGACCTACCGTCGGCTAGTGGGGTTTCCCCCTAACCAGGACTCTCCCACCAACGGGGCACCGCCCCAGTCGGGACAAGCTCTAAGCTCGCGACCGGTCTCCCGGAATATGTGGTAGTGTAGTGCATGTTAGTGTAAGTGTGTGTGTGTAAGAGGAGAGGAGAGGACAAGGAAGAGGAAGGACAGATCGCGCGCGGTCCGTGGCCCGTTTGGTAGGGTACTGCTCCGGCATTCGTCTGGTGTTGATCGGAGAAACCACGGAAAACTACCGATCAGAGCAGCCGGCCGCTAGAATTCCCCTCCAGACAGCAGCTGAATTCGACCTAGCTGAAAAGCTAGTGTCGAAAATCCTGCCGCCGTCAGGACTCGAACCTAGGACCTCCCGGTTAGTCGGCTGGCGGAGTTTCTTCCTTCAGGTGTCTCCCCAGCGGGCACCGCCCAATCAGTACCAGCTCTAAAGGCTCATTCACAATGCAAGCATAAACATAAGCATTGCGTTAAGATACAAGTTTGGACTGCCTCTATAAGCGGACTCATTCACAATGCGTTCGCATAAGCATAATACGTAAGACGTTAACATTAAAGTTTCAAGTTTCTCTGCTTATGCTTAAGTAAGAAATCAGAAATGAATCAATTACAGTACGGTAACTCAAAATCCAGTTTCAAAATATGATCGCAGTCGATAAATCGAACAAAAGACTGGATTTCCAGATTGCGTCGTTGATTTTTGGCGTTTTCGGCCTTCTTTTGCAGCGAACGATTGTAGTATTCATAGTACTGTTTAGTTAGTTATATTCTAGTATCATTGTTTTCATTTTGATTGAAATTAAAATATTGTATAAATCTAACCCGTAGGCCTTGAACTTAGTCGGTATCTCGAAATCGATTCTCATATCCAACTAATACAGAGTTCGTGCACGTTATATCGGACAGCACTAACGAATTTCTACGCATGCGCAGATGCATGAAAGTGAAACGAAACAAACTGCGCTTGAGCAGAAGATCGATAGTGCTTTACAGTTCGAGGGTGGACAAACTCCCTAATCGTAAACTAAAATGCCCCACAGACAATAGAAAATATTATTTTGCTTAAGTTTATGTTGGGCATTGTGAATACTTCAGTCTCTCACTTATGTTAAAGTTTGTCTATATGTTAGTCTTATGTTTAGGTTTGCAATGAGAATGGGTCTTAAGCTCCCGCGTGCCTCCGAAAGCGTCATAACGTAGAGCGCGCGCGTGCGCTTGTGTGTGCGTTTGTATACGCGCGCGTGTGTGTGCGTGTGCGTGCGTGCGCGCGCGTGTGTGTGTGTGTGTGTGTGTGTGTGTGTGTGTGTGTGTGTTCGAGCATGTCCGTGAGAAAGGAGAGAGGGTGAAGTAATGCGGTACACGTGCCCATTTGTTCCAGTAGTGATCCGGCATTCGTCTGGTGTTGATCGGAGAAAACTGGAAAAGTACCGATGATTCGACCCACTTATGTAGCTAATATCGAAAATCCACCACCGCCCAGACTCGAATCCTAGTACCTCCCGCCAACGTCTCTGCAAACTGAAAGGCAATGCTGCCTCTGAGCCATCGCTGCCGGTTCCAAGAGGGGGGAGCGCGGTGCGCGAGCGTCCTTGTGGCGGACAGGTTCCGAGTGGCCTTGCGAGGCCTTGCCCCGCGGCGGGCCACCCGGCCGGCCGACCGCTGCGCCAAAAAGGAAAAGGAAAGCGAACGGGCGGGTGGGCCGCCTCTCCTACGGTCCGGCGTGGGCGGAGGCAGACACGCGCGCGGGCCCGTACTGCACAGCATCGCGCCGCGCCGCAGCCAGCCCGAGTGACGTCACACGAAGGCCCGACAGGTGGGCCCTGCGATCGGGCACGTGATAGTTGCCACGATGTGAATACTAGATTCCAAAGGCGGTTCCACACATTTGGCATTCGCCGAGCAGCGAGCTACTTACTCGCCCAAACCCGAACAGCTGATGAGTTAGCACGAATGTTCGCTTCCTTTGGTGAGTCCAAAAGACCGACACGCGGTGCAGGCAGGGTGAGCACCGAATAGTCCTCACTCGGCAAACAGCAACTCCTCCACAGTACTCAGCATTCGGCGAGCGGTTGCTCGCTTTTCGCCAAAGAACGAGATGTGTCGAGCCGCCTTAATAAGAGGACGGAATGTTCTAGTCCGCGCAGGACCGTCGTAGCTCACGTAATGAAAACCGAGAGTTTTATCTCTATGCGTAAGATGAGAAGCTTAATACGGATCGCCAGGCTAGCCACGCGAACAATGTTCTGATTTTTCTAAGAATTGCGACATTGCGTTTGCGTCACAACGAAAGAAATATTTCAATCCTTGGACAGAAGTTACAATATAGACAGTTGGTGGCGCATTTGAACCTCGGTACGAGTCAAAGAGAAATAAATCATGATGCAAGAAATTTTAGAATTTCTTTCCTTGTGCCTTGACTACTGAGTTTGACATTCTGAAATGGAATATAGGAAATAAAAGCGTGCGCAGATAACGCAAATCATATCATAAGACGCATGCATTTCACTGCCCTTTTGTAAATTTTAATCTTTTTTTCAACACGTTCCATTCATTTTTGAGTTATTGCTAGGCGTCTCAGGAATTAATCTGGAAATATCCCATGCACCAGTGGTATTTAATAAAACTATTCAATAAATGAAATTACCCTCCAAAAAGTTGCGGAATGAGCCAAATATGAATAGCAGTTCAAATATGTCTCCATCATACGCCTATATTCATAATAATAGCAGTCTGAATAAATTCTGAAATTGTCGAACTACAAAGTATTACACATTTGCGTAATTATATCATTTTCTTCTTGATTGAAATAGCATCCAAATTTATTAAACCAAGCAATGTATATAATTGCTATTTGGGGTCAGATTAATTCGCCTTTTGCCAGCTTGCGTTGTTCCCAGGCCTCCGTCCAAATCAATCAATAAGCATAGTGTGTGTATATGTGTGTGTATCTACTGTATATAAGCGCCCATTTTACAGAATTCCACTGCTTTTTTTATTTCTCGTTTAATTTTTCTTTCTAAATAAATATATATATTACTTTTGTAAATTATAAACAATTTACATGTTTCTGGAGTGTTTCTATGCTTCTGCAATGTAAATTTTTGCGTAGAGGGCATTTTTTAAAACCAACTTTTGAGTGCTCATTGCGGCTCAGCCAGTCAGAATATCTAAGTAGTTCATTAGAAAAAATATGCTTAAATTTGTCCTAAGAGCTTATTTTCGAATGCTCGACGTTTTCTCCCCGGATATCCTGCATGTATGTATGTATGTATATATAAGTAGAATAAGAAAAAAACTTTGTAAGATTTTACAATTATTTATTTTTTTATAAAATATGGCAATTACACAGAAAAGCATTTTATTATTGTTGAGGCATCTCTGACATATCATTCAATACAATCGTCAATTTGTTTGATCACAGCTTCCGTTATCGACCTAAGGTGTGCACACACCTTTTCCAAAATTTTCATGGCCAAATGTGTAAATAAGGGCTCAAAAACGGCCTTTAGCGATGCAATTTTGAGATGTCGGGTTTTGGAGTCCCGTTTAATAATGGACTGTACGAAATAATACAGCGGATTATTTCGTACAGTCTACACGAAATAATCGAGCGCATTCGAGTCAAAGTTCTTGGGAGGCCGCAAGTCCTTACTCCAGAACATGCTCACGTTGTCCGAGAGCGAATTCTTCCACTCAATGACTGGAGTGCGCCGGCGCTCCGTCTTGCTGAAATACATACTGTCTTCCGGATGCCACAATGTCTATCCACGGCTTCACAAGTTTCTAGTATTCTCGCATAAACCACTTTAGTGACCGTTTCTCCTATAAGGAAGAAGTGTGAGGGCACGATGTCACCCCCAGCTGGACCCGACACTCTGGACATGAACATTTGCCGATAATTTTGCCACAATGGAAACATCCTCGGGGTCATGAGCGAGATATTGATCGTTCCTCCTACAGACTTTTGCTTCAACAGTGAAAATGTTCTCGTCAGAGGAAACTCGGAGACAACCAGTTGCTTCATTTTTGAGAGAGCTCAGTAAAACCACCGCTAGGACGTCTCTTGGCTTTTGCGTCCTCAGCATGTCTTACCTTAATGACGTAAGACTTGTACCTGAGCGATTCTATGAATGGTACATACACTCGTTTCAAAATGCCTACTTACTGTCAGGTGTTGTCCCTGACAAGGCGCGCATTGTTCTCGTCCGACATAGATCCAAGGAACTTTCTCTTTCGACTAATGACCTTTCGCAAGCCACAATAAACGGCACCCGGACCGCCAGTTGGACAATCCTGATCTAGAGGGTCGGAGACGAACCGAAAGCGGCGGCACGTTCAATTTGAAAATTATCTGGATTCTACTGAAACACACTTTATATACATAGCATATGCACTGACAGGCTTCGTTTCTGGCAGAACGCGACGGAACGTCGTTCCGGTACCTCGGTCACAACATTTGAAAAGAAAAAAGAGAAAGAAGAGGACAACTTGGCAGCTTCATTTTTGTTCGTTCCACTTCCGTAAAATCGAAATTAAATAACTTTCCACTTAACTGTATTATTTCTACGAACGTAATAACGTTATTAGTAAAAAATAAAATAAGAAAACATTATAAATCCTATTTTTATTTCTTTTCTTCTCAATAATAATAATAATAATAATAATAATAATAATAATAATAATAATAATATAATCACAGAGCTGTGCTACCACTGTTACTAACCGAGTATGATTTATACTTATTACATTATAATACATAATTATGTCTATTAAATAATTACCGACGGATTTGAATGCAATATCATTTTTTCCTTTTCACTTGCTTTTTAGTATAGATTATATATTATGTTCTGACAAAAGGAAATGATCCATTTTATAGGACTTTTTTTGTATTTTTCGTGGATTTCGACTAATAAATTATTTTTTACTTTTTCCCATAATTGGTAGAGTATTTTACGCCGATTTCATCAATTTTAATATCATTTTAATGGTAGTTACATCAAATAATATTTACGAGATGCAACAAAAGTTCTCCACAGAATTACTCAGTAGCCTACTTGATTTCATCGCTCAAAATTGTAATGTCAACCGTTCTGAATAAGTAATCTAAGGTTACTGTGACGCCTATCAGCTCCATTCAGTTTGTCCGATTTCAGGATAACTGAAGGCTGAGATATCCTGGTAAATAACAGTCCAAACTAAAAGTTTTCAGGCTGAATTCACTTCAACGAAAGGAAGAAGAATAATATCCAACCGCTTGAGTTGTTCACCTGGAATGGTTTTGATCAAATTTTTTACGTAATTTTTCTTTGCTTTCAGAGCATTTTATTGATCATTTTTGGCGATGTTTTAGGACATCAAAATCCGCCCCTATTAATAATTAACACGTTCCTGGACCTACAATTTTATAAACCGAGCACTCTACAGATGTGCGTCTCTCATATATATATATATATATATATATATATATATATATATATATATATATATATAATTTACACACATACAGAGCGTTTTTGAAACTGAGGAAATTTGAACTCATTTTCACAAAACAAAATTACAGTTAACCTTATTTGTAACATTGCTCTATTTTTTATTAACTCATATTTAGTTAAACCATAATTCTTTCAATATTCAAATTACAATAGGTTATAATATTAATCTTACAATTTTTTTTCATTATTTATCTTTTCTAATAAACATAAAACAGTTTTTCGCCTTTTTCTCTCCTTTTCTGTTGATTGTAAGAGTCAAAATCAGATATAAATGCCTGCAAAAAATTTTCAAAACATCTTTATCATCAACAGAAAAACGCAAGGATAATTTAAGTCAAATTTATAGGCGTAATGTAGTTTTAAAAAATTAACTTTCAAGAGAAGCTAAAAACGCGATCTTTTTATTTTGTACGAAGTACACAGTGTACATTGATTGAAATCTGGCGAAAAACTTGTTTTTTTTTTGTTTTTACATTTCAATTACTATTTTCAATATTTTTTTTCCCTGGGGGCAGATTATTCCGCTACCTCCTTTTACATTTTTCAACACTATCTTTAACTCAACGAAGAGAGAACCACTTAATGTATTGTAAGACATCTCACGTCTTTTCTTAGACATTAAATTCTAGGTAGAAACAACAGAACTCACTTTTTGCTAAATGTTACCTTTTGAATGTTAGCTCTTCAAATATGGAAGAAAAAAAAAAAAGAAAAACTACCAAGGCGGTATTGGAAAACCTTTTAAATCCATGAGCTACAATGAAGCATGAAATAAACTTTAAAACTAATAATGAAAATATTGTCAAAATTTGCAAAAAATACTACATCAATTTTAAAAACATCAATTTTAATAGACACAAGGAAATAAGTGAAATACAAAACGAGTATTAATTGTCCAATAAATGCCGTGTAGTGTACATCAAAGTCTAACCAACACTGTAACAAGACAAATCGGCAAGGCCGACAAGTGTGCCGATCCAATGGAACAATAAAGGAATACAAAAGTGAATGGAAGAATAGGTTATGAAGCCTACGCGAAATTATTTTTCAGCAATAACGAATACTGAAAAAGTAATAAATAAATATGAAAATCATGCTTCCCAAATATTTTTCTACTTAGTTTAAAAGGAGCCAAAACCTCAAAAACGGTTTCAGTTGTTGAACGAAATCTATTCCACACTTGAAGCTCCGGTTGGAGGAGTGGCACTGCTGCGCCCGGGACTGCGGGCACGTGCGTGTATTTCCGTACGCTGCGGGGGCCGCTGCATCTCCCCTGCTTTGGCTCGCTTACGCACCGCTGGCGCACAGCGGCCTCATCCGTCCCAGGCGCTCGCCCCGAAACCGGCCTTCAAATCAGCAGCCAGGTGCAATCACAGTGCACGAGGGCGCTTCGGTGGGAAGGGAACAGCCATTGAGTCTGGGAGGAGGTGGCGGTGCGATCTAACGGGCAATGGCGGAACTAAAGGAGCTTTCACGATGCACAGTAGTTGGTTAATGACAAGTATCTCACTTTTTGTGGCCCACTTTCTAGTTATACTAATTTAAACTTACACAGGTGCATGCGAATTTGTGGACAAAAGCTGGGCCAAGCATCCCAATAGTTGTGGCCAATGTGTGAAATATATAGTTCCTCTGGTAAGGTATTTTGTATTTTTGAAGAAAAATTAAATGAAATCAATAATTTTATATTTAACCATTCAACTCATGCTTATAACATCAACAAGAATTAATTTAATGAAATACACATAAAAACCATTATCTGTACTTATGTCAGATGGATAAGAGCAAAAGCAAATTAATAGAAAGATTCCTATCTTCAAAGAAAACCTTTTAAAAACAAGTGAAAAATATACAATTTCAACAGTACAGGACACACTGCAGAAGCACAAGTTACTTGCTTGGTGGATGGATTCTCCCATAAAAAAAGGAAGCAACAAGCAAATAATAACTTTTCTATGACAAGTTGGTGTGTTGGCCAAAATTTTGTAATATCACCTATTTTAAGAAGCAACCTGTGACCACTGTATAATCAATACGTGACAATCTTTAATGTTATACTTAAAAGATTCTCTCAAGTAGGATATTATTACACACAATGCAATTTCACACAAAATCAATTCTTGTCATACACAATGAATAAGAAAAATGCCTAGCTGACACTAGGATATAGGTTATATCTCACCAACCTGTATTTCAAGAAGCAATTCTGTTTTGCGCCTTCGGATGTCTATGAGCATCTTCTGCTGCTCCGGAGTTAACTCTGTAAACAAAAATTCAGTAAGAGAAGGGCGAATAAATTACATAAAGCCAGGATTCAATTGCTGAGTGTTTTGAAAATTCAAAATTTATTAACAATGAAAATATGATTACATAAATAATAATACAATGTTTATGTCACAAAATAAAATCTGACATTGCTTTCTGTTACTGTTTTCATTAAGAATTTTGGTGGAACGTTAGCAAACACATTGGACATGCAACCCAGAAACACGAATTCATGACTCATACACGGGAAAACTTTTATCATTCACCTTATTCGCGATAATTTGGGTGCATGGCTGACTCATGACAGATTCAACCATGGGCGTGCAGACAAACGTCAAGTGGAAAACATTCATTTAAAAAGAAAAACACCATTGCTATAATGCGAAAATGTGAAATACGCAGTGTAAAACACAATGTTTAACTAACCAAAGCTGTTTTGAAACAGCAAGCGTCAAACATGACCTTATATGTCCACATACAAGCACTTGCTAGTACATTGACTTACCCGATAAATTAAATGTATCTGAACTGCATGAAGCTGTACTCATTTTCTCCCTTGTATGTTGCTCGAAATCTTTTCACAAACGGAAAAGAAATTCCGAGATAAATAATAATTTACGTGACCATTTGCTTGCTACACTATACAAAAGTAGGAAACCTTAATAACAACTGTTGCCAACCTACGAAAACAACGTTCTTGACAACACTGAAAATTTTACAAAACGCATTAATTAATATATTGTCTTTTATCGACATATCAACAAGAAAGTGGATAAACAACGCATCAGAAAATTGTCTGTAAAAATATATATTTATTAATTACATAGCGAAATAAACTATGTTATCTTCATTCCAAAGTATTTTTCTCATAAGATTGTCACATCCTTAGGGATGTGAAATTTTATTTAGTTATTAACTCAGTGCCAATTTTTTTGATGATATCAAATATTTTACATTTTGCTCATACGAGACAAAATCAATACTACTATTCACATAACATTTTGTCTCTTAGGTTGGTAAATTAACGTGTCACGTTCTCTACCCGACAAACAATGCACTATGACTGCATCTTGCCGACCGTCCTGCGATCTCTTAACGGATGGTTGAAACTGTTGTGAGACGTCGCGCCCCTCGCGCGAAAAAGGTCTGTCTACCAAACAATGGAGGGCACAGAAGGATCCACACAAGACACCTTGATAAGTTTTTGAAAGTTAGTCCTGCTACGTTAGGATAGTGGGTGCCAAATGATGTTTACGGAGGTCGTTGTGGGCGTGGCGGTGCCGGACGGAGCGCGTGCGTCAGGGCAGCCTTTATCGATTGAGGCAGGTGGCAGTGCGAGAGGTCCGAGACTCGCTCTCCTCGTCTCCCATCGATTGCGGACGTGGATGCTGGGTCCAGGGGAGGAAAGCTCGCACCCCTCCCCTAAGCGACACAGTCTGCTACACCACACCCACGCACTGGCGAGCGCGTGGCGGCGGCTGAGTTGGGCACACGGCCAACAAGATCAACGAACCACTACGATTAAAATATAATCATAATGGTTTTTGTTTTTGCATTGCAAATTCGATGCTACGACAGTATGCTATGCGAGGTGACCGTCAATACATTTATTATAGGGTATCTTCGTAAACAGTCGATTCTATAAGCAGCAGCTCCAACGCTAATTTCATCATTATATTTCATATTTAAGAGCTTCAGTTGTGGACTCTCCAAATAAATAAATTGTAAAAAAGATTGCATACGGTATAAAACTTTATTACGTCCATAACAAATTAATTTTTAATACTTAATAAGTTTGAATTCATTCACAAATTTGAAATAGAAAATCAGAATTTTGGGGAAAATAAAATATGAATTTTTAACAGAACAAACCGACTTTTTGGACGAGAATGTTGGAACGATTCCGAATGTAAATAGGGCCTAACCTTATTCATTGGTAATGTATAAACAACTGAGTATAATGAGGTAATGTATAAACAACTCCACACAATACAGTGATTTATTATTTGTACGCAACGCTATCCGCAGTATCACTTCATTAATTCTTACTCTTCGTCCTGAACCAGCTTCCAGTCATCAAATTTTCAATTAACCATAACTTGCAAAAATCAGCTTTTAATTAACCGTATTTTTATTAATTTAAAAATAAGAGAATGTTTTCTCAATGGGACAAGAGAAGTAAGGGGAATAACGAGGGAAGATGTCCTAAAAGACGCGTGATCTTTGTTTTCCTTCTATTGAATGAAACTAAACAAAATTGTATTGGTTAGATTGACTCGACACGGTCTCGTATTTGCTCAAGCCCAAGATAAAGCCAAACTTATCAAATTGTCAAGTTCGTTGGAGAGATACAATTCTCTTTAATATACATACAGTTCATCCTTTTCTGGTTAACGACAGCGCCGGTTTTGCCCAAACGAAAAAAAGCAGTTGCTTAGGGACTCCCCATCTATGGATGACTCCGCGCCCCGAAGAAATCTCAAATATTTTTAAAATGTCACAAAATATCTTTAATATGTAAAATAATTGTTAATCATAGTCTCTTGTACTAAAACGTTTGTAATTTAAAATTAACGTTCTTTTAGTAAATGTCTGTCAATTTCTTGGAGGGAGGGGAGCTCCTGTACAATTTTGATCTTGGGGACTCCGTAAAATCTCTATCCGGCCGTGTCCATTGTCCATTGCAACATACCATAGGACGGCAATTTCAAAATCAAAACAATTCCTAGTATGTAGAACCACAGCAACATGAAGAATCTATATTCATAACAGAATTATTTCTCTGCAATTTAAAAATGTTTCGATACCTTAAAGAAAATATGTGAGGATAATACAAAAAGATGTTTCACTTTCTCACGACTGGAGAAATTACTATTTTGTATATTTTGGTGTGCAAAATATACATAGAACCCTTGAGAAGTTTTCAACTACGAATGCATTATTTTAGTTGCTTGCAAACACCACGGGGCGAAATTTAGATTACAAAATATAGATTCGTTGATGCAAGTTTGCCATTGCATATTTTGATACGTTGCAAAGATAAAGAAATGACAATCACAGAATCAGATTCATGCTTATTTCAGACATATAGGAAAATACGAAACAAATGAACAGTGACTTGTACACAAAATGTTTAGTGTGAAGCCGCCGAATGAGATTTGGTTATATAAAGCATGCAGAACCAATATCTGCTGAATTGAGCATATTGTGTATGGCTTTCAGTACTAGCCCACTGTAAAAGTATTTTTCAGACACGCTGTACACTTCTCTCTCGATTCCAAAATTGGAAAGTCATAAAAATATGTTTGGCATCATTGCCAACTTGATATTTTATCTTATTAACGAAACTACTTTTTAAACTACCATAATTCGTATGAAATGGCGTCAGTTCTCGTGAAAACGAATTCTCTAAAGCTATCTCTCGCTATTCACATCTGAACACATTTCTGATTCGACATAGCGTAGTAGTAACACCTTCACGATCTTGTTTATAATAAAGAAATCAACATGTCGAGCAGACGTAAGTTTGCGTAATTCCAATTGATTGTACGCCTCTTGACGCAGTAGAATAGTATAGTAACCTAATTTCGAAACGTACTAGGTTTACATTTAGATCTTAATATGTCAAGTGATGAATCTCCGCGTGATAAAGATTAACCAGCTGATGATGAGTTGGTGTCCCGTAAACAGTGTGGAACCTCAGTTGTTTACTCAAATTGAGCTAAATGATTTGGTCAGAGATTTGGGCTTAACAAAGGATAAAGCTGAACTGCATGGCTCCAGACACAAGGAAAATTACTTGATAGCAGCTGGAACTTCAATTCATGTGTACAGAAGAAGCGAGCAGCAATTGTTTGTTTTTTTTCTTACAAGAATATGATTTGGTATATTCCTGGAATATTGCCGGTCTGGTGAATGAGTTCGAAATTGAATACAAAAAGAATAATGTAGGCTATTTATGACTGCTCTAAAATTAGTTTTATTGGAAGATTTTTTGGTTTTACTTGCAGTAATTATTTTTCATTGCATTTATTTATTTTAATGGAGGGAACAATAATAAAAAAATTCAGAAGTAAATATTGCTTGAGAAAAACGCAAAAAAGTAAATTGTATTCTCGAACAAAATGTGCTATATTTCACGATTTAAAAACACAACAACTTATTTTTCAAATCGTTTATGATAAAATAAGTATCAAGCAAGTCATTAAAATACGTATCATTCGTATTTTAGTTCGATTATTTTCCTCAAAAGTTTCGTTTCTAATATACGGGAACTGTTACCAGGAAGTTCCGATTCACGACTCCACTACATTACTATCACTTTATCTCGTTATCTTATCGTGTTTACCGCCTAACAATGCATGGGGTGACATAAACGCATTATGTACATCACGTGCAATATAAAATAATTCATAATTAAATCATTAGAATGCGTTTATAACCTGAAAAACATTATGTTACAGTTGAGTTACACTATGGAATAAACGGTTAAAAGCAGTTCTATTAAGCAATAGAACCTATGCATCATTAACCCTGTCTTAAAAATCGTATCTATGCTTCTAGGCCAGCAAAGTGGTTTTACTAAATTCCCATGCTTCCTATGTAAATGGGATAGTAGGACACGAGATCAGCAAGAAAGAATTGGCCAATAATAAAATCTTTAAAGCCAGGAGACAAGAACATTCTTTGGGAACTTCTGGTGGATCAACGGAAGATTCTGTTGGCTCCATTGAACATTAAATTAGGCCTCATAAAACAATTTGCGAAGGCCGTATCTAAAGATGCGCAGCGTTTCATTTAATTTTGTGGCTAGTTTCCTTAATTGTTGAAGCAAGATTAAAAAGAGGGTATCTTCGTTGCGCCTGATATTAGAAAAATGTTTGATTCCTAATTTGAAATATAAAAGACCGTAAATGAAAAGAAGCGTGGATTGTACGTAAACACTTTTTGCTAAGCAGCAAGAAAGACCCAGACTATCAAGCAATTATTGCCTATATGCTGGATACTTTAAAAAAATTGGAATGTTTGATGAGTCTCAAAGTACTTTTTAAACAATTTACAATTCTTTCGGGACAATTAAGGTGATGTAAGTAAAGAATAAGGTCAGCGTTTTCATCAAGATATAAAAATGATAGAAAACATTATCAGGGTCGATGGAACACCAACATGATGGGAGATTACTGAAGGTCACTTCACCGAGAGAGACAGCAAACGGCGGCTAAGAGAAAAAAGCTTTATAAGAAGCTTTGTAGAAAAGAGACAAAGAAAAAATACGTCAATGGACACGTAAAGCCATTGTAGACAGTAACGTTAAGATTATAAAACCATCTTCTTGTTTAGATAAAGTTCTGTTGGTATTTCAAAAGTTCTGTTGGTATTACTTTTCCTGTTTATTGCATATTTTCCCATATCTTACTAGATCAAATTGTGACTAAACTGAGGTGATAGAAACAAAGTTCAGATGCGGATTCAGCACCCAAAAAACTATAAAAATCAGCTTCAAGATTTAAAAACTTTTTTTTTTTGTTGTTGACCTGTGTTATTAGTGTTCTTTAATGACCCGACGAGATGGAAATCTGGATGGACTGGATTTCACGAGAAAAGACTGCAATGTCTGTATCGTATATGCCCAATGGCCATTATTTGTATTCGCAACCATGGCGTCACCATCGAGGGGGAGAGACATACTTTATTTTTTTTGTACATGATGTGTATTGGAGGGTACTCCCCGATAATCTGTACTTTTATCTATAGAATGCCCCCGCGAAGAATGTGGAAGGAGTGTCGCATCAGGGGATAAAACAAGGGCGCCTCACGTGTAGGTATCAAATACATATGCTCTATTAAACCATTAAATATATATGCATGGACGCAGTGAACGCTTACAAAATATACTTTAAAATATGCCGTATTAAATATATAAAATTTCTATCCGCGAAAAGGAAAGTCCCTTTGTATTGTTTTTGGTGTTTTGAAGCACTCTAGTAGTATAATTTAGCAATACAAAAATATATTAGCACTAAGGGCCCCTTCACTCGTAGATACTGCCGCGAGCCACCGTACACCGCGACTGGTAGCAAAACATTGGTTTAAATGGAGGTCTTCCCACGTGTGGCCGATTCGTGCTGCTGCGTCTTTCGGTGGCTGACACTCGCCACCAGCAGCCCGAGTCGGCGTCCGGGCCACCGCTAGCAAAACATTGGTTTAAATGAAGGACTTCCCACTGGGACACTGCCGCAGAGCAGAGCTGCCGTATACAACAATTAATTCTATTTTATTCACAACAATTAGCGTTTTGCTTAAAATATACGAAGGAAACACGCTAGACGCAAACAGTTCAGCCATGAATTGCAAACAGTATCTCAAATTTTGCAAATATCTTAAAAAAAATCCCCCATTCTACATTTCTCCAAGAGTTTTACTCCGTTTTTTCCTGATTTTTTTCGTGCATTTCTCCACTTACAATATATTAGTTTTCCATGCATGTTTGCATATTTCGGTGTTTTTTCTATTTTTAAGAAATATATGCATTACGCAAATTTTATACGTTTCTTTGGTGCAATGCATGGTATTCAGACGTTTAAATATTTAAACATATTAATCGCTCATTGACAGTTTTTCAACAATGTCTTGCTAACTTGAAGCAGGTGTCAGATGTCATTGTACATTTCAAAATACCCGAGGTTTGGAAGAATAGTGACTACGAATGGTTGTATTTCACATAATAAAATTTTAAAAACTTAATTTTTCAATGACAAAATCCGCTCATAAGTTTTGTACCGGCAAAGAGTGTATATAACGTGTGATAATTGATATAAGCCTTAAGAATATTTCATTACGTATGATACAAGAAAGGATTCGGTGGGGATAGTCGCATATTCAAGTTTTATCAATATTTTTTTATGAGCGTATGTACAGCTCGTCGAGTCACCGACGCGACGGAGCTCGGACCCTCCTTCCAAGCGCAGTGGTTGCGGCGGTGGCGAGTGGCGGTGGCTGCGTGGGAAGGCCTCTGCCTCTTCTCGGTGGCTCGCGGCAGTGTCTTGTGAAGGGGCTCTAAAAGTTACAAGTACATGCGGCCAGAGAGCTCCAACAATGACTATGCGCGCACGTACGTGACGACAATGGGCGAGCGCTAAACGCACAAAATTATGTTGGGCTCAGATGAGCTAAATATGTATTCATCTGTGCAGTAAAAACTAACAGAAAAGGGTACAGAAATAGCTATTAAGTACATAAAACTCCTTACCGCGAAAATGAAAGTCTCCTTGTATTTTTCATCACATTTTGTTCTTATAGACGCACGCAGATACACTGTGACAAATTGGATTGGAGACAGAAGGTACCATGAAAAGGGTTCATCGGCATTACCAACTTAGCAGTTGGATTCAACAACACGTAATATAGAAACAATCACAGTTTACCTTGCTTAATTTAGTTACAGAAAATCGGTATTAGCTACAAGCCTACAATGAACTAAGTAAATACAAATACTTATTACAAAATAAAAAGACGGATGTAGTAAAGAAATAATAAATAGAAATACTTATGTGAAACTGACAAACGTTTTGAAGGAAAATGGGCGGAGAAGTTAACATATTCAAGGAAATAATGCATATTAAGATAAAGGGAAAAAAGATGCATTTGCATTGAAATCCTGACCCCCACCAAGTAACACCAGAAGCAAAGCATTTGAGAACCTCTAATTTCTCTCCATGTGCGTGCTGTTCCAGCACAATGCCCGTCCATACATTGTCGACACCATCGACCTGATTTGTTGGGGCACTTTTGGTGTTGCGTTCTTGACCATCCTCCGCAGAGTCCAAGCCCTGCCCGCATTTAGTCATTTCTGTCTCTTAGAGCAATTGAAGGACTTGAGTGGTATTCTCCGATTTAAATAGAGTGACTTCTGACAGATCAGCGGCTGTGACAATATTGTCGAAATATCGTCCAATTGCAAAACCAAAAAATTAAGTCGTAACAAAGCTCCCGAACGGATAACCGCGTCGCAGCTAATGATCGTCACAAGTCACTCTCTTTCAATCGGAGTCTAGGAAATTGAACATCGACAGTTGGCAGTTCGCATCGACGAACACAGTTCAGTATGCGTACTAGACGTAACATCACGAACTTGACCTCGATTTCTTTCAAGTCGGCATCCTAGGCGTATCCAGAAAGCCTTTCAGGGCGAGCTAATTTCAGTTCGGTTCCCTCATAAATATATCTCTAATAATATTTTTTAAACTGTTAGCTTGAAAAAAATACGGTAAATTCATAATGGGAATTCTGCTTCAGATATGATGAGATCTAAGTAGGATTATAATGTTGAATAAATTGAGTAAAATTACAAACATCTTGACTGGTAGAGGGCAATGCCTCCCCCTTGGATCCGCCACCGGCCGATATTGATGACTTGGTCGACCAGTGAAAGAAATTCTCAGATAAGAATAACTATTCTGAGAAATAATAGGTACTAGTGCCCTTCTAATTTGATGGAGCTGAGTAGACGATGAACAGTTCCGGGAGTACTCTCTACCTTACTTTTTTACTCACCCTCGAACATCGGACCACCGAAGTAAACATTTCTTTGAAAATTATGCTTCGAGATTTATTAGTATCTCTTTGCCAAAGGACTATCTACGAGCAGACATTTAATGTCATTACCGCATTTGTTATTCTATCAAGATGTGTGAGTTAGACACGGCCTGGCCAGACAGAACAATGAGCGAGTTTACTTTCTTTATCCTTCAATATTTTACACAAGTATATTTTCCGCAGGGGCTTTAAAATCACTGGACTCTATTACATTCTCCAAGAATGATTCTGACATCACACAAAGGATAGCAACTTGTAGTGCTGAGAACACTCGTACCATGACGGAAATGTTCCAACATACGAGTATATGTAGAAATTGATTAGTGACCCTGAGCGCGTCAACTAGTAAAAAATTATTATTCCCGTAAATGTAGTGCTTGTTTTCATCGTGAAGGGGACGGTGATCTTCAGTTGGATGGCGAGATTCAGCGCCGACCTATCCGTCCGCTAGCGGGATTTTCCCCAACCAGGTACCTCACGTCAGCGTGGCACCGCCCCAGTCGGGACAAGCTGTAAGTTCCCGACATGAGGGGAGCGTAGTGCTTGTAAATGTGGTGTAAGTAAGGGATGGGAACAGGCGCGGTTCGTCATAAAAGGCCTTTCCTATACCAATCGCCCCCCAAAAGAAATTTAACTAGTAATTTAACTTCTCGTACTAGTTAAGAAATTTAACTTCTCGTACTAGTTAGTTTTCTAATTAATTTGGTGTGGACTAGCAGTGAGGACTTGCCACGTATTCTAGTCAGCTGCCATCTACAGCCACTCAAAATTTCAGTTTCCTAATGGTAGAGCCGAAATTCAAGAATACTATAGAAGAGTAAAATGTCATATAAAGAAAATATCGTTGAACAATTTGGAGCCGTTTCTGTGAAAATGGCATTTAAGCGTTACTGTGAATGCGGAATTTGAAACTCTTTTTTCACAGAAATCTTTTGAATTTTCTTAAAACTTTATTAGAAGTCATTCGAAACAGTTCCACACTACAATGCAATAATGTATACAAATTGCTAGATATGTACATATCGTTCGATTCGTACTCAAAGGCGTGAGAGATATTTCAAAAAATTACATTTGTGTAATTTTTTGAAAACAAAGAATACAGCAAAATTAATTTTATATCATCTTAAACAGTGCAATTAGCATCCATATGAAATGTTTGAAGAAAAAATGGAGTTGTTTTTGAGAAAATGGCTTTTAAGCATTTCCTTATATGCGGAAAGGATATAGCCGAATAAGGTGGTGAAAACTGCTCCCAAACCAAACCGATAATCGCTATGCTCATATTAAAGCGGATAAAAAATGCCCTAGATTCATAAAAAATCAGCCTCCTAGGCAATCTATTGCAGAGATACAACGAGAAACGTGTTTTCCACGTTTTATTTTTATCTCAGTGTCTATTGCATGTATCAGGCAGAAAAACAAATTGGAAGGACGAGAAAAATTAATTGAATTTTGAGATATTTTTATAAACCAATTCTGACGCCAAATTCAAATAGAAAAAAATATTGAAATGGATTTTCGATGTGATAACGTTGGGGTACTGTCTCAGTTTTGGTAATGTTTAAAACTCTGAAATAGAATCTATTATTAAAGATTGAGTGCCAAAAAACAGCAAAGGAAACAATGTGCGAAGAAGCGATTTCAGGAATTTTGTGAAGAAAGAAAATACAAATGCACAACACAAAATACAAATGAAGAAATTACATGTATTTTAGGAAATTAATATGCGAAGATTAGGTGGTGAAGAGTACAAAGAATATGCTATTACAACTATGTGGAACGTTACAACCAAAATTATTCAGAAAAAATACTTTAATGAGAACACACGTGGGTTCAATCCATTCGAAATTGACGAATCCCGCTGCTAATTCAGCTTGTACATTTCTCATTGCAACGGAATACCAAAACATGGAAAAACCCAACTTCCTACAACTTTAATAATTGTGTTTTTAATAAATGTTCTAAGTATTTTTTATAATGGTTTTTTGAAAGTTTTATTTCCATAAAATCGAAACACATTTTATTACCATAAAACCTAAATCATTTTCTGCATTAAACTGTTATACTTATTTCACTTGATTAGAAGTTTTTTCAGGAGGCAGTGATAACTCGGAGCTGAATGAAATTTTCACATATTCTGATAGCGATTTATTGTAAATTTTTATCTTTTTCGTAATTTTTGTGATTTTAATTATCCATTTATTTCATATAATGCCTTCATTGGTGAAATAGGCACACTAAATATCACTCGAAGTGCTGTGATATTACTGATGATAATATAAATGCTTTCCATATAACGACAAATATTTGTCAACAAAAAGTGGTAAATCAAACTTTTGTCTGTGAGACTTTCCAATAATTTAAATATATTTGTTTAAATATTCCTGAAAAAAAAAATTCTCATTTTTGGTGCGAATTTCAAATTTTTGAACTGATGAAATTGGTTTTAATTTTTTTCAGTATTGTCCACATTGTTAAAAAATCGGGAAAAAATATGTTATAGAATGTTATAAGACACATTATAGGGGAAAAACTGAAACATTACGTCAACATTATCACGTCGAAAATCCATTTCAAAAATTTATTAATTTTTTTCTATTTGAATTTGGCGTCAGAATTGGTTGACAAATATACCTCAAAATTTAACTATTTCCCCCCAATCTCTCCGGTTTTTTTTTTCAGCCTGATACACGCAATAGAAGTTGAGAAAAAATAACAAAACTTGGAAAACACGTTTCTCGTTGTATCTCTGCAACAGATTGCCCTAGGAGGTTATTTTTTATGAATCAACGGAATTTTTTATTCTCTTTAATATGAGATCGCGATTATCGATTTGGTTCGAAGCCAGTTTTCACCACGGCTATACCCCCTATGAGCTCATTTTCACAGAAAACTTTAGTTTTCAAGAAACTTTACAAGACATTTTTTAAAGAACATGTATAAATGTAATAATGTGAACAAATCGCAGCTAATGTAAATATTAACGACGTGAGAAACTAGTAAAACAATTACATTTTTGTATTTTTTGAAGAAACGAAAGAATAGAGCATTGTAGTGTTTATATCTTATTTAATTATTAATTTCTTATTTTAAAGAATACATTTAGCACTATCTCTACTAAAAGTTTAAACAAAAAAATTGGAGTCGTTTTCGAGAATAGCTTGTTTTTGTAATTTTTTGAAAATTTTCACATATTGCACGCAATATAGGGCGAAAACTACTAAAACTTACATAAAAATATCCACGAATTTAATGAAAGAACGAATTATGGAGAACAAATTTCATTAGAAGGAAAAATCTCGATCTTCAATTTTGTAGTTGTAGGAAGACGCCGAAAATAATTCAAACTTTTGCAATTATCGAAAATTCAGAGTTAACAAGGAAAATCGGCTCTTAGCCTTATTTAAAAGTGTATTTTACTTTTTTCTTACAATAAATTTACCGAAAAAATTTGGAGCCATTTTTGAGGTAATTTTCAAAATGTCCCTGGGGCTTCATGCATGATCAGGTCGGATGGACAGGGGTTTACTCAGTTTGGAAATAATCGCCCGCATGGTTTAGGCGCTAGTGATGTTCATTTACCAGACAGACGGACGGACGGACGTTTTCCCGTCAATCGATTTTTCGGTATCACGGACCCACAACACATAGATTCGATGTTAAGAGTATTTTTTCTAAATTTACCAACTGGATTTATCCACTTTTTCGTTATTAGAGCCAGGCAATAAGTTTTTTTCTGCTTAAAATTTGCCGTTTTTTTCGCGCAGCATTACATAACTTTCATTCTACTACGTAAGTGGTATCGAGAAAAAATATATTTATTAATGTATTTATTTATTAATAATGGATTTATGAGTTATATTATATAACAATCATATCAACATTTTTCTTTGTCAGTTCGTTAACAGCCGTCCTTAACGCATTTGAAGTTGTTGACAGGGAAGAGATAAGCTTTAGGCTCCCACTACATTCCGCAATAATGCCTATGTAAAACGAGGTGTGAGGTGTGCATTCAATCCACAGGCTTACCGATGAAGGAAGGCTGCAGCCAGGCCTTCTCCATGAAGAAAAAACAACCACCCGTAAGGTGCCAACTTGCATGGAGATGGTGCCAACTTGCATGGTCAAATGATATCCGAGTTTATCCATGTCGAACAAACCAACATATTTTTATGTATATAAGTAAAACTTTAAAAATTCAAGAATTGATTAGTTTTTCTGAGGACCACCAACATTTTCGTGCAGGCTACTGATGGCGAACGCTGTTCTAAAGTTCAGCAAATGCTTTTCTCGTTAGAACTCAGCCAAGTAAAGAGGGGCCACGTGCAGCAAAGTGCCCACGGAAAAAGCCAGTGGCAGGCAGTGGGTTGAAGTGCAGGCCACAAATAGGTGTGGACAAACTGGTGAGCATCCTGTTTATAATCATTGCGATCTAAAGTAGTTTTCGTTAAATCAGATATTATCAAAAAGAATTCTCTTATGAGTGCACGCAAAAGAGAACGTAAGAGCCAGGCAGTAGCAGTCATAGAGGTCCCTTAGAAAAATCGCTCTTCCCAACTGGGTCGATATTTTAAAGAGAATCTGTATAGTTCATTTGGGGGTCGAGAGCCAAAAGTGTACGGGCGACTAATCGGTTGGTAGGTTAGTGATTCCGGGCTCGTCAACAGAGTAAGTTGATGTCCCGTAAGAGTAGTGCATGTTTCCTCGGCAGATGGCGGTGATCTTTCCCCGCTGGATGGCGAGATCTGGCGCTGACCTACCGTCGGCTAGCGGGGTTTCCCCCTAACCAGGACTCTCCCACCATCGGGGTACCGCCACAGCCGGGACAAGCTATAAGCTCTCGACCGATCTCCCAGAATATGTGGTAGTGAAGTGCATGTTAGTGTGTGTGTGGGCAGAGGTTAGGACAAGGGAGAGGAAGGAAAGATCGCGTGCGGTCCATGGCCCGTTTGTTAGGGTACTGTTCCGACATTCGCCTGGTGGTGATCGGAGAAACCACGGAAAACTACCGATCAGAGCAGTCGGCCGCTAGAATTCTCCTCCAGACAGCGACTGAATTCGAAAGCTAGCTGAAAAGCTAGTGTCGAAACTCCTGGATCCGTCAGGATTCGAACCTAGGACCTCACGGTCAGAGGCGCTGAAGTGACATCAATTGATGCACTGAACTACCGCTCCCGGTGCGTCTAATCGGTATAATCAAGATGCTAATGATTACCAAATTGCAATTGCTCCTCTTTTTTATTTAATGTTATTCACGTGCGAAATTTTGTGCAATTAGAATCTGTGATTTTGCTTTTCAGAACGTTTTGTTTGCAAAATACGTGACGATCTGGATGGACGAGGTGGCTAACAGTGTGTAACGACTCAGCGCTTCGGTCCGAAGGGTCGCGGGTTCGAGACCCGCCTTGGACATGGTTGTTTGTCCCTAGTTTTCTTGTATGCGATGTCGCGGAGGGTCTCGCGTTTTGCTGAGCCCTGACCAGAGGAGCCCACAAGTGTGCTGGTGTGTAGGCTATGATCGAATACGATTTTACAGGAGAAGCAAAATTCTGAAGTAAAATACTTTGAACCAAAATTTACACACAGTAATAACCATGGTTCCATGTTACTATTGACCAGTTTTTTTGTTTGCGCCAGGTAAGCTGGTAGCCATAAACTTTCGATTTACCCTTTTTAAAGCATAATTTTTAATAGAATTTTTATTGTATTAACCTTTGCATTAACCCCCGCATCTTTTTTCTCACAACTGTGGCATTATTCCCCTGAAAGTTATGAGCCTTTTGTCATAATTAACAATTATGAGACGATTTTGATCAGTCATTTAGGTAATGTGTCACAAAGAACAAATAAACCGTAGTATTGGACTGAATATTTAGCGAAAATGATAATTGTACATTTACGCCGTTATTCCGCTGTAAATTGACTGCTATTAATTTCACAGAATACCACAGAAGACACTTGTCACAATGTTTTACTGAAAACGGAAGAGCTTCGTGTAGGAACATCACATTATCAACTAATGCGTTGTTGTTCTTCTCAAGTCACTTCACATTTTAACGACGTAACTTCCCCTATGCGGACTGGAACAAAATTACAATTCAATTGATATTTCTGTAGCTGTGCTAAGATTCTGAAAAGTTCTGACCTATTTACCTGCTTTCGCACAATTTAGCAGTTACGCCATTGTCCATTGGGTGAGCGATATCTCGATTCAGTGCAGAGTACTCGAACATTGCGCCCGCAAGTAGCAAAGAAATTGAGTTTTCCCGAAAAATTTTCTACGGGAGGCAGGTTGCACCAAACTTCCTCAATAATGATAAAAGTTTACATTAATTATTTGTCGATAATTATGCGACATGCTGCAGAAGTATTTACTTCTTTTAGAACTAGTAAACTTTGTTAAACCCCTGGCCTATTGCTACCAACAATTCTGGCTCAATTGTTAATACGTACTCCAAACAAGCCACGAAGGAAATGATAACATAAGGAAATGGAAACGCGAAGGAAACGATAACGTAACGTACGCAACGTCGGCCTCTCAGCCCACTACGCGGCGTCACCCAGACAGCGAAGAAGTAAACGATAACGTAAGCAAAGAAAATGATAACATTTACATTCAGGACTTGAAAACCATTAACAAAGATAAATACTGTCCAGTTCACTGTTCCGTAAGGAAAATACATAAAAATAAATAAAATGAAAATACTAGTTCTGTTCTATATCACACATTTTGTGTAACATTCACGTTTTGTATATATTTCTCGTAGTCAAAGTGATTGGTTTGTTCTCTTCACAATTTCCGACAAAAATAAAAAAAGATCGCTCTATTTATTCACTTTTCCCGGATCCCTGCGCAGACTCTGCAACCTCTCGCGGGCCCCGAAGGCGAGAATACATCCGACGCATCCATCTGGAGGCGGCGACCGCTTATTTTGGTTGCGCGGGACACCAACACTTCTGCTGCTGCGCTTCGCCTCTCCTACCTCTCTCGGCGCACACTTCGCAGGTTTTTCGCCGTAGACGTGGGGGCCAGATGACCGCTCCGAGGCCAGATGACCGATTCGTTACAACCTGTGGTAGTATTGCAGACGAAATCTGTTGACTTCCCCTTGTCCTCCACGATATCCAGTGTAGACAATTCACAGGCATCGTGACAATCTATCCCCCTGGTCCATGCAAGTTTTCACGAATTTCAGTAATGAAACTTGCGGTGTGTTTTCCCGAACTCAGGAATGAGGTACTGGTTAGGCTTGGCACGAGCAAAACTCCGTGGACGCAATATTAACTAGAAGCGGAAACCACAGGTTCCGGTGGAGGGTGATTAGCAGATACAGGCAAGGAAAACGTAAAGTAGCAAGAAATGAAGAAATATCACCAGAGCCAGAATGCCTTTTTGTTACTGTTACTATTTTATAATTTTTAACTAGAGGAATCACTTAATTGTACTTCTGGAGTTGCTTTAGAAGATATTCATTTGACCTTTTTTTGCCTATTTTAGCTTCTGATGACTATTTTTAACATTTTGCTTTATTTTTGCATTTTTCTGCCATTTACATCATTATTATCCTTTTTTACTCTCCTGATTCTCAATCTAGTTGGATTTATACGCGCAAGCCTGAACAATACAAAGGTACGGTCGTGTTTTGTCTCTTTTTTAATTTTTTTAAGAGGTTGTGTTAAAAATCTAAATGAAAAAGGAAGATGATTTTTCATTGAGGCTGATAGTCTTTATTTGCCCACGAGGAATCCCATCCTACTTTTGAATATGACCTCTAATTCGTTTCGAGGACAGCTCTCTGTATATGTTATATACTTCTCAGTTTGCATGATTAAACAAGGGTGAAGAACGAAAAATATCATTCCGTTTTCAATGATATCTTTTCAAGATTCAAAAAGGAGACCTCAATAGCATTTTCAAGAGACAGCTTTCCGAGTAAAATAAATTCGTAGCCATCGTATCGGATGGCTATGTGGAATCAAGATCACAAAGAAAAGGCCGTTCCTTTCCACATTAAGTACTAATGTAAACTTTAGTTAGAATAAAAATGTGATTAAATTTAATTACCTTTTTTACAATTAAATCTTTTAAATGTGATTTTTCATTGTTTATACACGCCTTTGTTCACCTCTACTTTAGCTAGAATAAATGCTTTTTTGAATGCCTATTTTAGTAAAAATAAATACCTTTTTGCCTGCCTATTTTAGGTAAAATAAATGTCCACGGTGCAAATTACAATACATTGGTAATATAGACAAATACATAAAAAGTCAATAATTACTCTTAATTGAAACGAATTACTACAAAACGTAAGAATTGGGAACACATGAAAATCCTCAGATCAAACTTTCCTTTGTAATTTGTAATTTACAGAATAGCTTTTACTTCAATGAACAGACTACCAAAGTCTGTCGAATGGTTCCCAATCCATGGGGCAATGAAACCGGCAAAGGTCGCTCAGAACGTCAACTGTTGATAGCGCCTCTGATAGAGAGGTCCTAGGGTTCGAGTCCCGACGGTGGCAGGAGTTTCGACATAAGCTACATATCTAGGGTGGGTTCAGCCGCTGTCTGAAGGAGAATTCTAGCGACCGGCTGCTCTGTTCGTTAGTTTCCCAGGGTTTCTCCTATAAACACCAGGTGAATGCCTAAGAAGTACCCTAACAAACTGGCTAAGGACCGCGAGCGATCATTCCTTCCACACCTTACCTACACACATTTACATCTACACACATTTACATCTACATACTTGAGACTAGAACACTTGTCGGGGTACCTGTCGGGTGCTTAGAGCTTGTCCATTCTGGGACGCTTCCCCGCTGGTGGGGGTTACCTGGTTGGTTGACTGATTGATTTTTTCGTGTTTCCGGGCGCGTCAACTGCTTCGGTCATTAGTCCCTCATTAGTCCCGTTAGTGTAGTGCATGTTTTTTCTCGGGAGATGGCGGTGATCTTCCCCCGCTGGATGGCGAGATCCGGCGCCGACCTGCTGTCGGCTAGTGGGGTTTTTCCCTAACCAGGACTCTCCTACCAGCGGGGCACCGCCCCAGCCGAGACAAGCCCTAAGCTCCCGACCGGTCTCCCTGAATATGTGGTAGTGTAATGCATGGTAGTGTAAGTGTGTGTGTGTGTGTGTGTGTGTGTGTGTGTGTGTGTAAGGGAAGAGGAGAGGACAAGGAAGAGGTAGGAAAGATCGCGCGCGGTCCGTGGCCCGTTCGGTAGGGTACTGCTCCGGCATTCGCCTGGTGTTGATCGGAGAAACTACGGAAAACTACCGATCAGAGCAGCCGGCCGCTAGAATTCTCCTCCAGACTGCGACTGAATTCGTCCTAGCTGAAAAGCTAGTATCGAAAATCCTGCCGCCGTGGGGAGTGTAACCTAGGACCTCCCGGTCAGAGGCGCTGCAGTGACATCAGTTGATGCACTGAGCTACCGCTCCCGGTGTTACCTGGTTGGGAGAAATCCTGGCAAGCCGACGTAGGTCGGCGTCGGATCTTGCCATCCAGCGGTAAAAAAACACGCCCTACATTTACGGAACTAATGAGTTGCAGTTGACGTGCCTGGAATCACTAATCAATCAATGTGCCAATGAATATTTGCACAAACGTAGTTACTCGTTCTCGCACTTGATTTATTTCCAGTATTCGTACTACTATTAGCATTCTTTGAGGTCATTTGTAGTGATTGTGAAAATAATACTCCCTCAAAAATAAAGATTTATTGACACACATTTATTGCCTCCCTATACTAGGCGTGCACAATGGCATATGAAATGATTTAAGTTATATCTCATTGCCTGCGCTGAAGTAATTAGAATGCATAAACTATTGTGGGTTTTTTTTTTCATTTTAAAATATAAAATTTCTTATTCTGGTAACATTTGGATACAATTCATGAGAGAGAAATTGTCTCTCAAAATCGTGATTTTACTTTTTCAAATTTGTTTGGTCCCCATCATTTTTAGAAATTACTCGTTTCTTTAAATTATCAATACGTTTCTCTAACAATCTAAGTTTTTATGATATTTTATACGTTTTAGAATCTAGCAATTGTGTTTTAATAATTTCCTTGTTAGTCCAGTCAAAAGGTATCTGACCCAGGAAAAAATTCCGAAAGTTTTTTATAAATGGTTCTATGTTTTTGGGAATTCGAACTTAATGCTTACCACCCCAAGAAATGTCGGATTCACAGAGAAAATGGCAAAAAAAATCTCCTTGGTTTTAGTTTTTCGCTTACATCTTCAAAACGATGCGTTTTACCGAAACAATTGTCGTCTAAAACATTAAAGTGTATTAAATTTCCTACAAAATGCATACTTTAAATTTCTGAAAAACGAGTTAGGCGCTAGAGTGCGCTGAAAAACTGTTTCTTTTTGGGCCTCTGGCCAAAGCGGGTGAAAGCTCTTTCCAGCCATCCTATCGCGCGGCGGCGCTCTAGTTTCACTTAATCACCAATTGACTGGACTACGTGAGCATTGTAAATTGATAGTTTATTAAGAGATTACTGATTTACCGACACAAAGTTTCGTTTTTAACGATTCTTTAAAATCTTCCTATTCGTCCTCTTCTCGCTTAGACGACTTTTGAATCTCGATATTCTGAGATAAATTTGGTGTGTTATTTCATATCGAGCATTAGATGCTTAGTTAAGTAACTATCTTTATTTGAGTAAACTGAGTGTCGCTTTACGTCTTGAATCAATTAAACTCAAGGATTGGAAAACCGCGTTGGAATTATAGCATACTCCTTTACTCGGTGCAATGATCTCAATATCATCTTCCGTCTTATTTCGTCCCTCATTTAAATGTGAATAAAACTACTTTTAAGAATGGAACACTTTTTGCGTGTTTGATACCCTGACTGGATTACAGCAATCTAGCAATACCTATTTATTTGCTTTTTACTTCCATTAGATTAATAACGGTAATATGTAAATTATACCAATATTTCCACAAATATAATGTTGTAAGAGAAACTGAAAAGAAATGAAAACAATTCCAAATGAAACAGTTTCACCTTCTCTACAAAAATTGTACTTTGTGTTTCTTCATGTGCTGAGCAAGTTAAACTAAAGAAAAGGAATATTGGAATATTGCAAGGACCATCATGTAATACCTATGTCGTATGACACTCCTGACTTCATTAGGCTCCATTGTAAAGTATGATATTCAGTAGAAATAAAAAGCATTTTGAACAACACTAGATTACTTGAAAGTTAGGAATTCACCCAATAGGTACATCGAATTGCGCACAGGGGAAGTATTGTTTTAGGCGGTTACCATTACTAAATTACTGTCGATGACACCGAATATAAAATATTATAAGTAGGCAGAGTTGTTACACCACTTGGAGCGACTGTTTGTTACGTTATGAACTTTATGTTATGTTGCTTAATGACAATATACAAACAGAAGTACTTGTCTCAGAAACATTTACATTGCAGAATGAAATGTGTGACTTATTTCCTAATATATTATGTAAGAGATCCAATTTTCTTCTCGATGGAATGTAGACGACTTTCAATTTCTATTTCACATTGATTTTCACTTAGGAACTTCAGCGGCCTGAGAATGAACTACATCTTCGGAGAGTTTCATGGTAGCCACTGGAGTATATGAGATAAAATGCCTTGTCAACAAACGTACGAGCGTTACACTGATGATTGGAAACAAAACCACAATATTCTGTATATAAATACTACGAAATATATAAATATAACATAAAGAAAAACAAAAACTCTGCATTTCATGAAACACATGAGAACTCATGTGTATCGACGGATGGAGGATGCTCTTGCTTCCGTAACATTCACCACCGATAGCCCAGCCACTACAAGGCAGACTGAATACTACTGCGCCGGTTTGCAATCTTGCAGGTGGCTAATTACAATAGGGACGTGAGACTGTCTGAAGGTACTTTTGCATGGATGTCACACCTTGTATTCCACATCACAACACCACTATTTCTAGGAAATCATTTATTGTCACCGCCATCCCTGCTTGGAAAATAATCCCTCCTCTGTAAAGTATAGCAGCACATTTCAAAGTTTAAAAAGAGGTCACTACGCGGGAATATTATTAACGATCTTTTCACTACTTGCAGCTGAAAACATAGACCTAGGTGGACGCCGTAGTGCTGTCACGTACCCCATACTGTACTTGTTCCAATCTTACCTATCACACAACGCTCTACCCTACTTCTCAGATAAATACTTCCATCTTATCTTCTTTTTCCTTCTTCTCGGATCACTTAATTGTCCATTTTGATTCCTTTTCTTCTTTCTTTTCCTTCTCTTCAATTTCATTTTCAGTCACATCCCTCTCTTTTCCTCTAATTTTAAAATGAAATACTATAATCTAACCATTTAACTCTTGTAAAAATATATATGTTGCTATACACAAATTCTGTCCTTTTTTAATCTTATACTTATACATCAAATAATTTGTCTACTTCATAATCTAGCTACTGCCATTGTAATTTACCGTAATGAAGCAATCTATCATATTTAACTATAAATATAGAACGAATATTCAGCGCTATTGATTACTTTTGTCACTGTACACAAATGTGTGCATACTGTGTATGAGTACATGTTTATGCATGGACATTTGCACATATATATACCTATTCAAAATAATATAAATTTTCACACGAAGTACGCTTATTCTGTACATCGGTAATGTACTTACAATCTCTCAACAAATCAACAAAAACAAACTCTCTTTGATTCATTTGTCCACGTTTTCTAATTTTGTCAAGATGAGTTTCACAAATTTGCAACCTATCTGTTTCAGTTCATATTCTTCTCCAACCTTTGCCACTAGATAAGACAAAAGATTTAATTGGAAATGTGTCTATTTTCCTTATACCTAGAGTGCACACTGCAATGGCTCACATCTATTATATTTTTGGCAGAGGATTTAATCTTTAAAGCCACCTGTAACCCGACTGAGGTTTAACTGCATTTCTCAAGTTTAATGTGTTTGCCGGGATGGTCCCTAGCTTGCAGTCCCGGAAGTAAATGTAGTATAAGTCGTTGGCTTACTGGTGAGGCACGTTAAATTAAGTTTAAATGACCTATTTATTACGTATACATAATTTTAGAGCCACCAATGAAACATTAATTTATTTCTTTGCTTCGCCAATAAAGGTCTTCCATGGCCCAGATGTCTCAAAAGTACGCTCCGCACTTTGCGCAACTCGAGGGCAAAACTGGCGCGCCACCTGCGCAGAATAAACATATCATTAAAAACAAGTATTAATCAAGTTAAGTTAGTTTATTGAGAAATGTTTTAATATTTAAAAACATTGATTTTCATGTCGTAACATGCGATTAGTAATGAACAACAAACATAAAAACAAAACATAAAGAAGCAGTAGTTTGCGTGTACTACAAAATTGGTGTCCGCGGGACATATTTTTGTCAAAGATAAAAAGCCATTATCGAATATATTTTGAATTTCATAAAACCGCACTGCATTTCATGCATCCCGAAAATACTATAGAACCGACGAGTACCGGTTTTCATATTCTCCTTAAAAGGGTACCCCCGGATAAGATGGTAAAAAGTTCCCCTCAACCAAATGACATATGAGTGGTTTACATTATAATTTTATCATAAAAATAATAAAGGGTTTCCTAGCCTCCCATCACCCACACCTGTCTACAGCCAAAAAGTTTTAATTTTTTTTTTCTGCAACATAACACTATATTATATGACTGAAAGAATATGATAAATAAGAAGATAATTTAGACTATCAGAAAAATATTTGATATTTTCTCAGACCCAAATTCAAACAAAAACAAATTTGAAACAATAACAAAAACATTTTTATTGTGTATTTCAACCATGGACAGGTTCGAAAAATCTCAAATGTTCCACTTAAAACACAAATGGTTGTGACTTTTTAAGATTTTTCTTCAGCTGGACACCCCATCCTATATCGAAAAGATTTCAGAAAAAAAAACAAGAGTGTAGATTATGACATTCAAAAAAGATTTTTGCTACATATATTATAATCCCGAATAACTGGGAAGCGCCTAGGTTTCCTAAGTCTTTTACACCAGGTTTGCGTGTCTCATGGGGACACAACGTCTTTTTGAGGACAAGTAAGTTCTGAAGATGACTTGTTTTGGAGGACGGGTAGATGACTTTTTACCATCTTATCCGGGATTACCCTTTGCTGATTGACTTATTAAACACTATTTCCTAAATGAGCTTGATAAACGTTTATATTTTTTCATTCAAGCAAATACATATACCGCTATAAAGTTACGGTCTGGTAATTGCAGATTGTTTTAAATTTATTAATTTATGATGAATTATAAATAGCTCAGTAAATATAACTATACATATGTATTTACAGACTTATATGCTAACCTTAAATATAAATCTTACATACAATTACAAGGGGGACGAAATCCCTTTTCGGGTCCTCTGTCTGGATATAAATCTGCAATTTTTTTTTAAGAATATATGATACGAATATTTGTTTTTGATTCATGTGTGGAAAGTGGCAAATTTGAAAGGTGATAAGGCTGGGATTTGAGGTACATTATGATCAAAGTTGTGATGTATTGTTCAATTGGTTCCAAAGTCAATTCGTTGCGGAGTTGATTGTTAGTTATATACCAAGGGGGCATGATCAACTATTCTTAAGAATTTATTTTGCAGAACTTGTAGTGTATGGATGTAAGTTTTATCAGAATTGATCCAAATTAGGCTAGCGTACATTAATGGTCTTTAAACTGTCTTGTAAATTGCTATGGCTGATTTATAATCAATTGGACTCTTTCTGTAAATTAGTGGTCGTAGTTGTGTCAGTTTTATTCTAGCTTGGGTCACTTTGGCCTTTATATGTTTTCCCCAATTTAACTTGGTATCAAGGTATAAGCCTAACTATTTTACAGGTTTATTAGAGGGGCACCGTTCTATTGATTTGTTATTTACAGTGAGAGGAAGTGGAGAGAGTGGGGTCTTGAAGTAAATATTTTAGCAGAGATTTTGTTAGGATTTAGTTGGATTTTAAGTTTAGCTGCCCAGCTGTCTATCGTATTTAAATAAAGCTGTAAGTGGGTTCTTAACTCAGTGAGGGTTGTGCCAGACGCAAACATGGCTGTATCGTCAGCAAATTGTGCGATCGTGATTTTATGAAGTGTGGGTAAGTCAGAGACATAGAGGTGGAATAGGGTGGAATTGTTCTTGGGTTGGATAAATGATTGTTAACATTTATTAAGTTCCATTACTTAAGACATTTATTATTATTGATTTTAAATAATAGTAGATGTTAATATTGGACGGTTTACCAATAATTCGAGGTCTTACACGAGTATCTTGAACCAGAAAAACGTCACTGCCTATAAGAAAACAAAAGGCGTGACAGTTATGCTCTGTATTGGGAGAAACAATCCGCCTCATAGATTTTGATTTCTCGTCGAAAGAATAAAAAGTCGCGATTCTTGAATAACATAGAGATCCACAAATACGTAACATGAAAGACGTATGGATATACTAATAACGAATTTTAAAAATAAAATTATAATGTCAAGAGGTAAGATGTAAAGTCTTATGAGTATGCTGCAACAATCTGCGGAAATCTCAGTGTACCATGCATAAAGCTGATATCTATTGTACGACACGTGTTACCGGAAGAATTGGTCCACCAAATCTCACTTCATCATTGGAACGGTGAAAGTTAAGTGAAAATTGTTTTTGCTTTCTGTGTCGATTTGTAAGATATTTAGATTGTTTCAGACTAAGTGAAGACATTTTAAGAGTAAATCAGATTGACTTTTCTAACGATTATTTCTGATAATACGTTTTGCAAATAATGAAACCAACTACAACAAATGTGGACCATACGTTTTGATGTGGCAGCATCATCAGTTTTTGAGAATTGTTTAATATCTTTTCCTTTAAGCAAAAATCACGAGAAAACGACTATTATCTATAAACGGAAAAATAAGTTCAGTCAGTACTGGCAGTTGTTTAACAGTTCTATGAATACTGTTCTATGTCTAACAGTACTATGAATCACCATTTACGGACTTAATAAAGAAAGTAAATTGGTGCAAAATTATACGTATATTCTAGAAACTGAGTTCATGTAAATTGTTTAAACCTTATTACAGCTGTTTCTGAAGCACTTTTTTCAGAACCATTTGTCCCCTTTTTACGACCATAATTTGCACCTCAAAATCCTTTCCTTAATTATAAACGTACGTTCAAGATAAAAAGAATGAGCCGTTTTCGAGAAAATCTTGTTTTTAACTCAAGCCTATATTTCACACAAAAGCAATGCTAAAAGTATTCACTTTTCGAAACATTATACTTGATCTTACAAAAATTTCTACATTTGAAGAAAAGATTCCATTAAGAAGAAAATCGCTCTCTTCAATTCTGTTGTTGTAGCAAGATGCCGAAAGAAATTTGAACGTTCGCAAGTTTCGAAACTTTAGAGTTGAACGAAAATGAGACCAACGCCAATTTTTTAAGCGCCCGTTGCTTTATTACAGGAAGTGTATTAACTAAAAATATGGAGCCATTATTGAGAAAATTTTGAAAATATTGTTGAGGTTACATGTGAAGTGCTCCTCCACCCAAAAGAAATCGAAATATCCGTTTCAATTTCGCAGAGCATCGAGTTCGTCCAAATCGATTGCTGAATATGAAGAATTTGAAGAAAACAGTTTAGGTGTTAGCGTTGACAACAGGACGCACAAGAAGACGTTTTGTCGAAAACCAATATTCCAGTAATGGCGGCTGGTTCTAAAGGGGTAAAGGGGCGCCGCCCTCCCCAGAAAAACAACCTTGGGAACATTTTCAGAAAGTATTAAATTTTCATTTAATCGACTCGGTTTAATTTGTGCATACAACCAGCGCAATTTTTGAGAACAAATGTAGGTGTCCGCTTAAGCAAAAGATAAAATGTTTTTAGAATGGGTCATATCGTGGACTATCGGGACTCCGTCTGTAGCTGGTGCATGCGAGGCAATGGAATGGAGGATGAAAGAGTGAAGGTACTGGGAATTGGGTAGGGGAAGCGTGCTGCTGTTAGGATTTATTCGGAAGGGTCCGTGCCTATTAACTTAGCTAAGGAAATCGACCCTTACCATTTCATTTCATAAATTACTTCAATAAATCTTTTCAAGAGGTAAAATGTATAATAACAGTTCGGAATTATAGGTCGCCCCTCTTTAATTTGCAACCTACCGGCCGCTACTGTATTCGAGTGCAAAGACACATAGTAATTTACTACATAAGGAACAAGATTTATCCGCATCTTCGGTATCAGGATCACAGAATACGAGATTTTCTCACGAAAAATAGTGCCTTTTGTCTGCAGCATTACAATACTTTTTACTTTCTTTTTTAATTTCTCGTATACCTACGTAGAATAGAGTAAGTTATATAATGCTGCGCGAAAAAAAACGGCGAATTTTCGACACAAAAAATTCATTGCCGGGCCCTGAGAACAAGAAAGTGGATAAAACCAGTTTCTAAATTAAGAATGAAAAATACTCTAACACGTGGTGTAGCCAGAATCCCAATTATGTGGGTCCTTGATACCGAAAAACCATTTCAAAGCAAAATGTCTGTCTGTCTGTCTGTCTGTCTGTCTGTCTGTCTGTCTGTCTGTCTGTCGGTGAATACTACTAGCGCCTGAACCATTCGTACAATCTTTTTCAAATTGAAGAATCCCTTATCGATCTGGCTCTATTCTACGTTCACTCTAAGAAAAAAGTGGATGTAAAGAATAGCACGTGCTTTGGGATGCTTGCTATTGGTTAGTTGACGCGTTACAGCCTCAGGCGTGTTCATGTGCAGAAGAAAATAGTTTTCGATGTAGTGACTCATATCTCTCAATGTTAAAATTCCAGACGAAACTTACAATCTATATCTCAGATTCCAAAATAAGAAGACCATTGTTCCCACGCCTGCCTTGCCGGAAGAGGAGATATCGATGTCGGTGACAGTTGGGTGTCCAGCGCCTCCTTGGTATCAGTTCTAGCGGAAAAAATTAATCCGGAGAGTGAAGAGGCGAACTGTACACAGCGCACGTCCAGAAGTAACTGGAGCTGTTGATTTCCTAAGAACTGATGACAGACGCAGGTGGGAGGCGATACGCAAAGTGAAGTAGATCAGTTTAGAAATTTTTTGTCACGAAGTCGAAGCGTTCGCTTGCAGATGTCGGAGAGCGGTGCAGGTCCTTCCGTAGTGAAACACTACAGTGGCAAACTATTACGGAATGGTGAAAAACGTGTGGTATTCTAAGTTTTAAATATATTTTTAGTGCTTTTCAGAACTTCTCGAGCAAGGTATTTTTAAAGTGACGCCAGAACGATGGTGTAGTGCATACTATTAAAGAGGAACAGAGGATGTGAGAGGTAGATGGCTTCAGTGACAGTGTCGTGGACAAGATAGTCATCACCGACTCATCTGTTTCAGATTTGGAAGGAATTCAACCTCTTCCTGAAGCAGAGTGATAGTAATTTGTTTGCATGAGATTGAAGGGTGAATGTTAGTTAATACAGTCGAAATAATGTAAATTGGATATTGATATTCACTTGTTCACTTCATTCTCGTAAAGATTTTTTTAAAATTTAACTTTGCAAATTGGTTTGTTAACTGGTCCAAATTTCTTCTTTAAATTTTTAGTAGGATTAGTGCCAAACGAACCATTACGATGCCATTATCGCCATATTGTTCTATTTAGCTTTTTAAAAAATTAACAAAATTGTAATTTCTTTGACTTGTCTTTTACGTCGGTAATATGTGCATTAGAGGCGATTTCTTCACGCTATTGTAATTATGAGTGCATGTGCTTTAAATAATGTCCTACAAGGTTTCTCGAAAACCCAACAGTTTTCTGTTAAAATGAGCTCAAATTTCCGCATTTACAGATACGCTCAAACGTCATTTTCTCAAAAAGGGCTGCGCATGCCTTCCTTGAACTTTTGTGTAAGGATAGTAAAAATTACACTGTTGACTTTGGATGACTCAAAATTCATTTTGGTGTATTCTTTTATTTTTTCAAAACTTACACAAATGTAATTTTTTGAAATATGTCTCACGCCGTTCATATTGACATTTTCATCGATTTGTATAAATGATTGCATTTGTGAGTGAAAGTGCTTCAAATGTCTTTAAATGAAGTTTTTCGAAAAGTCAATAAATTCCTGCGAAAAAGAGCTTCGAATTTCGCATTTACAGTAATGTTTAATTGCCATTTTCTTAAAAACGGTTCCAAATTTTTCAATGAAAATTTCTATTTAGAACGGCGCTCTTCTTTAATATTCTTGAAGTAATATTTCGGTTCTGGAAACCGAAATGTTGAGAAAACGTCAAAAAATGTACTTGGCGACCATAGATAGCAGCTGGCCAGAGAATGGAGCAACACTTTAAAGCCAGTTCACACCAAGGAAATTAGAAACATTTCCTAGGTGCCATTTCCTAGTCTGTGCCATTTTGTAGCACATCTAGTTACATTAAAAAAACTCTTATTGTCGGGCCCTGGTAATGAAAAAGTGGATAAATGCAGTTGCTAAAGAAAAAAAAACCTCTAACACGTTGTGTAGCCAGAGTCCATGATTTGTGGGTCCTTGAACCTTGACCAGAAAAATCGATTGTCTGCAAATCGTCAGTCTGCCCGTCCGAATGCCTGTCTGAACAACGAATAACGCTAGCGGTTAAACCGTTCAATCTTTTTTCTCCAAAATTGATCGATCTGGTTGATGTCACGGTCTCTTGAATTTGAAACCGATATTTTAATTCAGGGGAATTCAAGAAAGGCTCCAAACTATTTTATTAAATTTTGTTGTTGGACTGTGTGAAGGACGCTTAAGAGAACGGTGCAGATCTCAAGTTCTTTGACAAATTTTTGAAAATTGCAAAAAATTCAAATTTTTTTCGCAATATTCCTACAACTAAAATATTAAAGGTAGATACTTTTCCTATGAAATCTGTTCCAAAACACATTTTAGAATAAGGTTACGTATAATTTTTCGAAAATTTTAGTACTTTTTGCATACTTTTACGTTGAGTAATTTAGCGTAAAATATAAGCAATTATTAATTTTCTTTCGAATATGTTTTCTCAAAATCGGCACGGAATTTTCTGATTAAATTTTGACCTCGGATAACATATAGAACAGAGAATGGTGTAGGTCTCATGTTCGAAGAAAATTTTGATTTTGCAGTGTCTTCCTACTACAATCATTAAGGTAATATTTTACTTTCTTGCTACTGCTACCGCGACAGAAAGAAAGATATGTAATGCTGCGCGAAAAGAACGGTGAATTTTTGGTAGAAATACTCCCTGGCAACGAAAATGTGGATAAACCGAGATGCTAATTTTAGAAAGAAAATCTTCTAATACTTGGTGTAGCCAGAATCCATGTTTTATGGGTCCTTGATATCGAAAAATCGATTGCCGGCAAAATGTCTGTCTGTCCGTCTGACTGTGAACAACGCTAGCGGCTAAACCGTTCAGTCAATTTCCTCCAAAACTGATATTCCCCAATCTATCTGGCTGATGTCGCGTCCCCTTGAATTTGTAACAGATATTTTAAGTTTTGGGGGTGCTTTACATGAACCCCAGTACCCATTGTTTTAATATCGCGCTTATAACAGAAGGCGATAATGACGGCTGCCTTTCGTTTGCGTTAATATAAACTAATAATTTCATTTACGGCTAAAATATGCTTCGCCTATTGTTGGTACAATGATGTATAGCGTGCATACACTGAATTCAATGTCAAAAAGGAGTTTCCGTTTAAGCATTTGACTTTAAAAAATATACGTATTTTTCACGCTTTGTTTGTTTAACAATTTTTCAAATGGTAATTGAAGAGTACGGCAGCAATTATTTTGAATAATTTGAGTAAAACTAGAAAAATATTTGGCTTTAGCAGTGGCCTCCGCGCCCTCTGCACCCACCTGCGCGTAGGGCTGCTGCGAATGTAGCGACACATTCGCCGCCGCGCTCTTCTGGTTCCACACGTGGATGACATAGCTGTCGTTGATGGCGGCCATGGTGAGCGCCGCGTCCTGCTCTTGGAAGTAGCGCCGCCACTGGGTCCACGGCACAGGGAAGAAGGCCGACGGCGGCAGCACCCGGAAGCCCGCGCAGCGCTCCGGCGTCATTTCCGACACCTGCGGGCGGGAAGACGGCACTAGACTGGTTTTATATCGCCATCTTTGCAACTACACCACTGAACATTTAACACCAACGTATTAAGTATATGAATGTACACGTTTCCTGTCTCTACTACTTAACATGATAACTCTTGGCATGTTGGATGTTCACCAAATAGGTATGGGAAACCAATTAAGTCAGTTCTACGTTCGTATGTTGTCGGTTGAACTTCGTGCAAAATGTGAGTATGCATGGCAAGAGTAAATTTCAAATTAGGTTTTTTGATGACCTAGATGCTGGAATTCCTATCCCCTTCACTTGTTTCCCAGTGATGTGGTTGCTACCAACATAAATGCAATTTTACTTTCTCGCTTCGGAGTAGAGAGAAAGTTATGTAATGTGCGCGAAAAAACGGCGATTTTTTTTGCAGAAAAGCTGTTATTGCTGGTAAACAAAAAGGCTGACCAGAAAATACACTTTCTAAATTTAGAAAAAAAATCCTCTAACACGTAGTGTAGCCAGAATCCATTCTTGATAGCAAAAAATCGATTGACGGCAAAACGTTTGTCCGTCAGTCTGTTTGGCTGTGAACAATGCTAGCGGCTAAACCGTTCTGTCGATTTTCGCCAAAATCGATCTGGCTAAAGTCTTGGCCCTTTGAATTTAAAACCGATATTTTAACATTTTAGCGGGTACTTTACATGAAGCCATTGGAACATTTTTCAAATAATAAAAAAAAGCTCCATCGTTTTTGCTTAAATTTTGTTGTTAGATAGTGTGAAGGACGTTTAATATAACGACTCAGGTCTCATGTTCGTTGAAAACCTTGATTTTGCGAAAACTGCAAAAGTTCAAACATTTTTCGCCGTCTTCCTACAACTCAATTATGAAGAAAGAGGTAGAAATAGAGAAGATAGAGAAGATGAAATCTGTTCCTTAAGGATAGATTCTGAAGTAAGGCCATGTACAATTTTTCGAAAATTTGAGTACTTTTCGCGTAATTTTGAGTTAAAATAGGCCGAGAATGTACGTGCTGTTTTATCACCATTAGTTTAATAGGAGTCCCTGATTCGGCTCGGCGCGGAGACTTTCCTGGCGCACTGTATATCTTAATTTGTTTGTACGCCACTACTCAAAATCTCATATTACACACTTTCTGTATCAGATAAGAACTAAGATCCTGAACCTGAATCAATGTGTCTTTGGACTAGAAGCGTCTAAATTTTGATGCTTTATAATGGAAAATGATGCATGTTAATTACTTTACATTATATAACTTTCCTTTGGAATAAATTTCAACGTTTCGGCTAACGTTATACCAAAATAGTTTTCATTAATTATTCAACGATGCAATTAATTCCTTAAAAACATATTAGGTACAAATATCTGATGCAATTTCATTCTCTTTTTCAATACTTTGGTTTCAAACTGCGTAAAATTTCCGATGTTCACAGAAGATTCCGAATATTGGCGAATATATTTGCCTTTGAAAAAAAAAATTTGAATTGTACTGTGGTCATCATACCATACCCTACATAAATGTTGGATATTAGTACAGTAACGGCGGTTCACGTATAATTAATAGCTAATGCACTCTTCATCATGTGTCATATTTTTAAGCTTTATTTTATTAATGAATATTTTCCACAGGTAACCTACCTACCTGGTTCATAATAAAAGTCAACAACTGAATAAAACCGTAAACACAAGACAGACATCAAGGAAAATACCGGACATATGAGTGATATACAGCGTTCAAAACGGAACATAGTACAAGGTACAAAAATCATAAATTTTAATCGCAATGTTTGTTATCATGTTGTAGCCACTTAATTATCTGAGTGTATCTTGTTGGCTATTGATGCACTTTCCTCATTGGTTCACTTTTCATTGAATTCCTTTTCGAAGAATAAAAAATAAAAAGATAAAAAGAATAAAAATAAAAAATAAAAAAGAATAAAAAGTCGATTTTCGTTGATTCAGGATCCATAAAATAGTTATCAAACATCAGTTTCAATCAACAAGAACAAGTTCAACGCAGGCAAGTAACTATTGAGATAACTAACTTCTTAAGGACTTTCTTGATCTTTACATTAACCATTACATCGAAGGAGAATACTTCAGACTTTTTAACCCTGCTGTGATCCTCGGGTCCATATCCTCCCATATGAAATTTTAATTTCTTGTATAACTTAGAAAATAGTACGTTTGTTCATTTACTCCCTGACTATAATTGTTTGACTGTTATCTGTCCGTGTAAAAAATCATATTAATTTATTTTCAATATAAAAAGAGTTATGATATTTTTCACACAAGTTCTTCGGGTCCATTTGGAGCCGTTGCATTTCTTGTTGAACTGCTGTTAGACATTTGATATAATAACTCGATGAATCCGTACTAACCAGCTACGAAAGGATCGTATTGTCATCGGAGACTATTTTCTGATAAGGTGTACGATGGCAATGTTTCGTCGAGCAATACTATGCTATCCAAGTTCTAAGACCAGCTACTTCATTCGCTGGCAAAATCGCAGCTTTCTGTACTACGGCAAGACAGTTCTTTCGAATATTTGAACGTATATACAGGTGTGTTTTTTTCCTCTTCCGATATTGTATAATCCTGGAATTTATGTAACAATCGATGAATAATTAGTCGTTTTTCGAGGCAATTGTCAGCAGTACATACCAAATACGGAGAAAATGTTGGATTCTTTGTGGCAATGAAACAAGTTACGTGTGGACAGTTCAACCATACTCTGGCAATCACAAAGGACAACCTGAAGAACAAAATCTAGGAGCGAAATTTGTGGTAGAAATATCCTTACGTCTGAAGGCTGTTCACAATATAACTTTTGATCCTTTTGCAGTTTGTGATTTTTTTTACATAAGACACTGTTAGGCCAGAAGCTTCTGAAACGGGGCTTCACTTTCGTTGGAACAATGCGCGAAAACAATTTTTCTACCGCTAAAAAATCTCCAGATAAAGGGCATAGAAAGCTTCTATTCTACTTTCGCTTTTCCGAATGACCCCACATTAGTGTGCCAAGAAAGAACAAGTGTGTTGTTCCACAAAGAACACTTCACAATAATGCAAGAGGCCGCGAGTTTGAATGAAAGAAATAAGAAATAATAATCACATTTAATTCTACTAAAGGGGCTGTTCATACATTATGATTATCAGTTCTTGATGAACTGATTTTTTTTCATCGAACAAAAAAGTGTGGCCCAATGTTGATTGGTTGTTAGTGATTCCAGGCGCGTCAACTACTAGTGTCATTAGCCCCGTAAGTGTAGTCCATATTTTTCCTCTGGAGGTGGCTGTGATCTTGCCCAGCTGGATAGCGAGATCCAGCGCCGACCTACCGTCGGCTTGAGGGGTTTTCCCCAACTTGGGATCTCCAAACACCGCACCAGCCGGTCAAGCTCTACGTTCCCGACCGGTCTCACAGCATGTGTGGTAGTGCAGTGCATGTTAAGTGTGTGTAAGGGGAGGAGATATGACAAGGAAAAGGTACGAAAGATCGCGAGCGGTCCGTGGCCCATTTTTTAGGGTACTGCTCCGGCATTCGCCTGGTGTTGATGAGAGAAACCACGAAAAACTACCGATCAGAGCAGGTGACCCATTGTTTTATCTAACAAACTAAACATATCTTGCATCAATTCATATGGTTTGTTCACAAAGGTAAATCCAGATTGAAAAATAAATTATCATTAGAGACAGGATTTTCACGCAAATGCATGTTTTTATTTAAGCTTCGAAGAGACTTCAAACTTTGTAAATATAAGTTTCATGAAAAAACTCGTTTAAAAAATGCGTACTTTTTACATGCACGTTTTTTTGTTGAGAAATACATACATAATGCATGTTTGGACGTTTTAAAAATTAATACTGCTTATTTAGACTTCTATCTAGCATATTAAGTACATTTTTATCATTTCTCTGCATAATTTGTGAACATTAAAACTGTCGCATGTTTTGTATAAATAGTATATTGATCTAACGTGAGAGCACGCAGTTGTCTTTGATGTTTATTGTTATACTACACACTTTAACCTTGCGGTATTCTACTTGGATTTGCGACGCGAGTACACGTGCGGGGAGCAACGATCGCGAAATGAATTATCAACGCCATTAATACGTCCCTAAGGATACGGAAAATACACGAAACCAAAACTCAATATCTTTGATAACTAACCACGGGAGAGGAAAATAACACAGGGCTGCGAAAAAAAAATTCTTGCCGCGTTCTGATGGGTGATTCGAATTCATTTATGTTAATAATTAATAGATCTGAAATCCATTTTACTCTAACACCCATGTGTTTTTGTAATTTCAAAGAAAAGACTGGTAAACAAAAACTCCTGATTTATGGAAGTTTCAAGAGACACACGATGAATAAACGATATAAAAATGGGTATACACAATTCTACTTAAGGGAAAATAATTATAAAATATGTATATAAGCAATACACATCTTACACTTATTGACCATATACTTACATTAACAAAAATGTAAGTATGTGTTGTAAGTAATACGTATGTAAGTAATGTAAGTAATCTAAATAATTTATACTAACAATGTCCGAGACTCTGCTAACACCTTTACTGAAATTTTGCCTCATCGGTCATCTTCTGTGCAATTCTACACTTTCTCTCTTTAAGGATCAACAGTCGTCCGCCACCATCACATTAAAATATCTGCCCTGAAAACGTTTTCTCATCTCTTTCAGGTCTTGGTGAAACGTCTCTCCAAGTTCATAAGTGAAATCCCCCAAATTATTAGGGAAGAATTGAGCATCAAACTTTCTTCATCACTCATTAAAGTTTCAAAGAGTTCATCTTTCATCAAATTTCTTATTTGAGATCCAACAAAGATGCTTTCTTTAAGAAAGAAAAGAAAATTTGAACAAATATATTTAGAGCAATCTCCGTTCTTTTTCAGAGCCCTGACAAAATTTTATTATACCACGCTTGATACGGAGTGGAGGCAAAATAATATTTTCACAATTAACCAAACTTCTTACTTCATTTTTATCTCGGGGATTCAAAGTATTTCTGATTGACCAATCCCTTTTAACCCAGTGCCATTCAGGAACCCTGCTATCCCATTCAACTTAGAGAGCAGAAGCAGGAAAATCCTAGGTTGAGTCCCAACAATATTCCAATAACTTTGAAGTCTCCGCAGAAAACACATTTGTGTTCTTGATACTTTTTTTAAAAGTTTTCCTACGTTTGCATATGTTTCCTTTAAATGAACAGAATGAGCTACTGGCACTGAGGTATATTGATTTCCGTTATGAAGTAGAACAGCTTTGAGGCTGCTTTTCGAAGAATCTACAAACAACCTCCATTGATCACTGACATATCTTATCCCAAATTTTGAAAGTATATTATAAATGTTGCAGTATACAAACTGACCCTTTTTCGTGAAATAATCAAGGAACTCTTCTAATCTTTTTCGATACCAGTAAAATGTTGTTTATCGAGCGGGCATATTTTTCTCTTTCAACCGTGAGCCTAAAACCTGCGCCGATTCCTTTGAGAGGCCAAGCTTTCGCATCAAATCAATAAGTTCTTGATTAAACAACTTGGTTCTTCTCTCTTCTTTGGGGAAGCCAGTAACGTCCATTTTACTATCATAGCAATCTGAATAATCTGAAGATGATGTAGATGGTAGTTCATGTGGTGGGTTTGGTACAGGAATGTCAGAACCTTCTGGTACGGGTCTAATGGCGGAGCTAAGTTATTTCAGTAATACACTGCCAACGTTCATTTGAAATTTAATCAGTCGTAAATTTCAGAGACTCTGTTGGCGATGTGAAGAAATCAAATCCACATACTTAATCACATTGCAACACCGATTCATTGTCACCCTGCTTTTAATCAAAAGCAGCGAATTTTTGCAGCCCCGCGTTTACGTATGACATAGCGCGTGCTAATTTGAAAGGCGAAAAACAAAACCTTTGCAAATACTGTACGTGCCAGAAAAAAAAAACAACTAAAATGACATATGTAATCAAGATGAAAAACCGATTCATAATCGCATAATTTTACTGAAAGTGAAAATAATTATTTTGGGGATAATATTAATATTTTTTTAGCAGTTTTAATTTTTTTCTGAAATTGTTTGGTAGAAACTAGTGGAGTCATTAAAAACTGTTGAAGACATTAAAATGTCTGGAATTAATATTTAGAAATTGGCGCGAGATTGCTAAGAAGAAATTACAGAAAGTGTTAAATACAAATACATACTTGAAATTTATCCAAAATGCAAAATAAACATTATTTGTGGTGAAACTCAGAAAATATAGAATTTGATTTACATTGGCTTAGATTTCGGCTTTAAAGTATGCTCCAATTATGGCTAGGTCATTTTCTGCATTCAAAAACTTTTTTTTATATAAAAGAATGAATTGGACACAGAATAGTTAAGAAAATTTGTTGATTGTTTACTTTTAAAAGAGGCAATAATACTAAAAATTGAAGTAAAATAAAATTTGATTGCGCATGTTTTGCCCATTTTTATCCCACATCGAGCATATTTGGCATGCATGTTTAAGCATTTGATAGTGGATGGAAATCCTATCTCTAGTTCTCACAAAAGAAAACCTTTTTATAGAAAACTTAAGGGAATCTTTTGTAAATCTGTTAGTTAACGTAGAACACACCTGCCACGAACATCCAAGTGAATTCTTATTGAAAACAAGAGATCCGATGAATAATTCACCACTTTAAATTCTGTGATAAGATTCTACTCGAAAAATAGGAAGATGGCATTTGTGTTGCAAAACAGACAACAAAATTGCTTTGCACTGCACCAAATATAAACATTTACATGTAAAAATCCTGTCAATGAGATTTGTACTACATGTGCGTAATACAATATTTTTCTACTTTTGCTCTATCTCCATTAATTTACAATCATGCATTTTGTACAAGTGACCACAGTTTTACATTATTGCAAAATATTAAAAATAAAATAGATTCGTAAAGAAATTTCCGTTTATAATTTTAATTTCCTAATATGCGTACCAAAAATAATCGTTGAAAAAGTAAATAATGTGCATTAGATATTATGTGGGTCTATTTGGACCCGAGGATCTTACGAAGGAGTAAATTTGAGGACCGCAGCCGGGTTAAGTATTCACTAAACTGCCCCTCGCACACAGCGCTTTTACTGTTAACGCTGTTGTTGCGATCCTGCGAGGAAGAATTTCGGAGGCTCAACTGAGAAGATAAGGTAGTCATAAAGCTCAGGATGAAGGCGCTGAAGACATAAAATGACTAGCAAGCTCGACTTCGTATCTGGAGAAAATAGAAGTGACGACTGTGTTCCACAGTCATTTTCCAAAAGAAATGACAATAGTTTTGAAATATTTTGACAAATGGTTGAGAACGTACCAAACAAAATCCATCAATAAATTAGGAAAAAATATAACAATGTAAAATTAATGCACTTCTTCATTCTATGAACACAGAAATTGGTAGCCGAGTACCGGCGTTATTCAGCTAAATATTACGTGCTTCTATTAAGCAGTCTCACCCGCGCTGCACGTTGCATCGTCTCCTGCCGTACACCCTATCCATGCCCGCCAAGACCGTCCCTTTCTCTCCGCCCGCCCTGCCCATCCAGCTCCTTCTGTTCGGCTCTTTTGTTCACCAAACTCCCTGCTTTCCTCTCTGTCCACTGACCGCTCCTTCCGATTGATTAGTGAATCCTGGCGCGACAACTGCTAGTCATTAGTTCCGTAAGTGTAGTGTGTTTATCGCGTGAGATGGCAGTTATCTCCCCGCGTTGGGCGACGAGATTCGGCATCGACCTACTCGCTGGCTTGCAGGTTTTTTTTTTCCTAACCACACATCTCCCACCAGCGGGGCACCGCCCCAGCCGGGTCAAGCTCCAAGCTGGTCTTTCGACATGCGTGATGTAGTGCGTGTAAAAGAGGTGGGTGTATGAGGCTAGGACAAAGAAGACGAAGGCAAGATCGCTCGTGGCCCAGTTGTTAAGGTACTGCTCCGGTATTCGCCTAGTGTTGATCGAAGAAACCACAGAAAACTTCCGATCAGAGCAGTCAGCCGCTAGTTCTCCTACAGACAGCGGTTGAACTCGACCTCTGCTATGTTTCTAGTGTCGAAATTCTGCCTCCGTCGGGACTCAAACCCGACAGAACACAATCCCTACTTATCAGGATTCAAACCCTCTCTGTCACAAGCACTGCAGTGACATCAATTGATAACCTGAGGCACCGAATCCTTGAGTTCGACCCGCTTTTTCGCTCCGACTTCTGCCGCTCCTCTCCCTCCTTTCGCTTCCTTCTCTTCTTCCGTTCCTTTCGCTTTGTCCGCTCCTTGATCTCTTTCCGCTCCGCTCTTCCATCTCGGTTTCGACAGCTTTGTTCATTTTATCCGTTTCCGATCGGCCCCGCCCTAACTCGCGTCATGCAGCAACGCCCGGCGACAATGCCGCCCAGATACACTGGGGATCACATTGAACTAAAAATTGTAAAATCACATTCTGAGATAACATTTTGAATTGCATCTATGCTTTATTATTTTTGGTCATTAAAAAGGTATTCACGCGAAATTCGGGGCCATTAACTTTGGTGGTACTATAGTTGTGGTAACACATAATTATTTGTGGCGTACCGAAATATTTGTGTAAATTTACCCGATCTTATATCGATACACCAAATAGATCAATTCACAATTTCTCAGGACATAAATCATTATTTTGAAATGGTCTTCAATTGTCAAATGAAATTCATATTACCTTTATAAAAAACTACCATGATGAGTTTCTATGTTGAACAAATGAAAAATACAGAGAAAACCCTCATGACCACCCCTCCTCCCGACCACTTTTTTTCGGGACGGAATGTTTTCCCCATGACCCATGCGACATATTTCTTTTGACCCCCAGACCAATGCATTTAAATCCCCTTTATGCCCACCACCCCCGTTCCTGACCAATGACCATCAATTCCTCAACAAAATCACTCTTTTGGCCCCTTGAAGATGACCACTTTCGTTTCAATAGATGTTTTACAATACCTTACGTCGTTTTCTACTAGCTGCAACTTGCGGCCTAGGAGGCAACCGGCGAAGATTCACGCCGATTATCACGCGGTAGGGGGTACCGTCGCTGTTGTTTCTACCCTTCCGTTTAGTTTGTTATTCTTAGAATGACATTGGTTCGACGATTTCTTCAGTGCGCAATACAATCCAGCCCTGAACAGTTCTTTCGCCATGTAGTGTTGTCGCTGATTGTGTGAGTGCAATGGGGACGTCTGTTTTCGCTACAATTTTCATTTCATCCTGACAAATGGCGAATATCAATCGCTAATCCTAATCCACTCACAATCCTTTCTCACAAACCTAGCTTATTAAATAAGGGAAAGCGGAAAAGTAAAATCGCTGCGAGAGTTTAAGCTTTTTATATTCTCGTATACATACGTATATACGGAGTAATATATGTAATATAGGAAATTCCCTGCGCGAAAAAACAAAAAAATTCGTTGAACTCTCTAAATTTTCGAAAATTACGCGAGTTATAAATTAAGCGCAAAAACTGTTCTGTTGTACCACAACAAGTTGTATTCTGCAATTAGGGGACCGAAAAATTAAAAAATTGCGACATATTACTTTTGACGCCGATAGGAACGAGCCTGGAGGAGAGATGAGGACAAAATCGAAAACCCGACAAAACAGATGAGGAAACTAACTAGTACGAAAAAGTCTGCGCCATACTGTAGCACCGCTAGTTCATTGTGGTAAAAGTCAGATACAGTCAATTCTTCCCAATCGGGAACGGTACCAGAAAGAATGGGAAGACAGTGTCAATAAGGACTCTTAAGAAGAGACGTTGGTAGCCTTACGAAAGCATAAACAACGTTCTTTTAGAATGGTTTCAGATAATGGTAGACAGATTTCATGTTCGACACAACTTTCGTTTCCGAAGTGTTAGTGACGAAACTGATGAAGTGAATGAAGATACGATCAATAATGGAAATCGCGAATTTCCGATATCACCAAAAGATATGCGTCATGTGTAATGATTTGCGATCATTTCAGTAATTTAGTGTTCCAGAGAATATCTAGGTGGACATAATTCAATTTTCCAAAGTACTCAAATGAATTAAGTTGGGTGTTTGTTTGATTTTAGAATGTCCATAGTGTATGAATTGGGTATTGTTTTTCTTCTGCATTGCTTGAGGCGGCAGTAGAACCAGTTCAAAATTGCACGATCTCGCGCTGACACCACGCGGCTCTATCAGTCGCATTTCAGTACATGTCGTGTTGGAGACCAGTGCTCATCGCCTTCTACTCACAGAGAGGTAAAGATTAAATAATTGTGTTTTTGGGTGTTTCTTCTTTTTATTAGTGCCTAACGATAAGCAAAAAGTGTCTGCGATTGCTCGTGGGGGTCTTTTGAAAAAGTAAGTAATTTTAGTTCTACTTTCGCGCCATTTTACAAATCTATCTAGACTTTTAATACAGAGTTTACAGGAGTTGACGTTTGTGACTATGTAGTATTAAATCTTATTCATTTGGCTATGTGAATCATGAAAGATCAGCTGGGCATACCTGCGCACTCACGAGTTTTTAATTTTTTTTCGCAGTGGAGCGCTTGATTTCACGGAGGACGCTATTTCATGTATGATGTGAAAGCTCCACGGAAGCAAGGTATGACGCCGTGCTATCGTATGTTTTACACAAATTAGGTGAGGAAACTATTACCGACACTTCAATCATGCCCATAAAAATTCAAATTCAAATTCAAATTTTTTGTCAGTTTAGGGTTTTCTAGAAAATTACTCATTGTGGCTGCAGGAAGACATCAAATTTTCAATAAATTTATCGACAATTGCTACAAGTACATCACAATTATATGATACTACTAGAGGCGTTGGCCGTCCAGTTAAGCCATTTAGTTCGTGTAGCCCTAGAGCTAAAGGACGGAGAGTAAAACTGCTCTTATGTTTGTCCACAGAAGAATTGGGAACAGCTACCGGAATAAAATTAAGGAATGAAGGAAAAAGAGATTCTTCGAACATAGTGAAGGAAATTGTACTTGCTTCTCCTAATAGAGGCACAAAAATTAAGAAAGTTCGAAGATCGTTGCATCAGGAACCATCTTTACTCTCTCCAGAACAAGTACTCGCTCTAATGGTGAGTACGAATTTATCTACTCGGCAATATTTACGAATACCAGAGCAAGCCGAAAAAACAAATTGTAAATTATATCCACCGTATTACAGAGTTAAGGAAGCAAAAGTCATGTGCTATCCAGGAGGAGTGAAAGTGACAGAAATATCGGCTGAGATACCTCTACAGTCAGTTATTGACCATACAATTCGTCGTTTGTGCAAAATCCAAGATATCAGAGAGAAATTTCAACTACAATACATGCTATTTTTGAAATTATTATAAAATGGGGTTGCGATGGTTCAGAGCAAAACAAATACAGACAAAAGTTCAGTGAAGAAAATTACACAGACGAAAATTTGTTTAGGGTATCTATGGTGCCAATACAAATACAGACTTTTGGTGGCGAAAATGTAATTTGGAAAAATTCCACACTGTCTTCAACTAAGTATTGTCGCCCTATAAAATTTATTTTTGCAAAAGAAACGTTAAGTGTAATTAACACTGAAGTAAGCAAAGGAGAACAATATAGGGTTATTAACTCCCACTACTATACAATTTCTCCATTCAGAAATTTCCATTACACCAAGAATGATTTTTTGCATGGTGGATGGCAAAGTCTGCAATGCCGTTTCATCGTGTTCTTCCACACAGACTTGCTATTTGTGCGGAGCGAAACCGACTGAAATGAACAATTTTGAAGCTCTACGCACAAAAAAAGTGAAGAAAGAATATCTCTGCTTCGGAATATCTCCTCTTCATTCCCGGATAAGGCTATTTCCTGCACATTTCGTATCGTCTGACAATTCAAACAAGTCATGTAAGAGGAACTGAAAATAAAGAAAAAGTAGCTCAAAGAAAGAAAAAAAATCCAAGATAAATTTCGGCAAGAGTTAGGACTGTTGGTCGATATGCCTAAACCACAAAGTGGCAATACTAATGATGGAAATACTGCCCGAAAGTTCTTCAGAAATCCCGAGATATGTTCGGAAATTACTGGAATAAATCTGGACATAATAAAACGTTTTGGGATCATATTGGAATGCCTAAGCAGTGGTGAAAAAATCAACTTCAATACTTTTCAAAAAATTTATTTATGACACACGAGACCTATATTTCCAACATTACCAGTGGTATCGCATGCCTGTAACTCTACATCAGATTCTTTTCCACGGAAGCGACATACTTGATAGTCGCATTCTACCTATTGGACAGTTGTCCAATAACTGAAGAAGACAACAGGAAGTTCAGGGAACTATTTACAAGGAAAAATCAAGAAAAGACACAAAAACTGATCTCATGAACAGGCTTCTCATTACATTGGATCCATACATTGCAAGTCTACAGGGATCTCCAAAACCAAAAAAGAAGAAATACAATCAAGAAATTGTATCTTGAAATACTAAGATCCCTTCCCTTCCCCGAGCGCGCGCTTGCTGGTGGAGCGCTGCGTGACCTTCTGTGGCGGTCTGTTACATTCAAAATATCCGTTAAGAACTGGTCGCAAAAGAGTCAAAATTTCTCAAAAAAATCCTTATCTAACATATGACAATATGTATATCATTGGATTCGTCGTTTTACGCTCTTTATGATAGAACTATACATATTTTTTCAGTCTATTTCAAAAAACAAAGTTACCTCAAATATCTTGTAAAATACAAGTGATAAAATAGAAATAAATACATGTGTCAGTTAGCCCCATTTTCTCATGCACTTCCGTGAAAACTGCATTTCAATATCTTCAACCGTTCAAAAGTTACAGGAGGTGCTAAAGTTACGTGACTCACCCTGTATGTTAGCTAGAACTGAAAACAATCCATACTTTTGTAGTTTCTGAATTAAGTCCACCTAGATTGCCAAAATTACTCACTGTGCGCAGACAGGACTCGAACCTACGACCTCCCGGCGCTGTAGTGACATCAGTTGATGCACTGAGTTACCGCTCAGTTGTTCATCCAAACCGGTTTCAGTTGTTCGTCCGAACTAGGTTTGGTCGAGATTTTTTACGTCATTTTTATTTGGTTTTAGGGCATTTTTAAAGCATTTTGCGGAAACAAAGGCAGTGCCCTCGCGGGCTATAACAGGCGGCGGCGACGACGCGCGATTTCTTGTTTCAGTTTCAACCTTGGTGTTACTTGATATTACGCGGGACAAAGCACGTTGAGTTCCACGAAGGCGACAGGAAGCACGCGACTGCCATAGCAGGGCGATATCGCGCGGAAATGCGATCAGTTTAATTAGCCGCTTGCGCCCCCTCCTTCTAACAAAAGCATATCGTATGTTATTAGACGAGTAAAAGGGCCTTCGGAGAGTGGGACGGTATTCCAACAGTGCAAGAGGTATTGAAGGGTGTCAAGACTCCTTTACAATACTTAAGACACTTATATGATAAGTGAAACTCTTTCATGACGACCACTCGAGTATGAGTTTCACTGAACATTATTTGTTTTTTAACGAAATTATGAAATTTGAACAAAAATAACAAGAAACTCAATTACTTTACATCAAATGTACCCATCCCGGAAATTTTACCAATGCGCGGAAGAAAGTCAAATTTAACATAAACATTCAATAAAGCATAATATTTAGAATTGTTAGAAAGAACAACCAGCAAAATCGGACAAGGGGTTCACAAAATTTCGAAGATAATCGTAATCGTACATTTCAAGTTAAAAAGGCGTGAACATGGAGACCATTGTTGTAAGGATAAAGTTGAAGAATATAGTTTCTAATAGATATTACGAAAACGCCTGAAGGGATCGGGATGGAACTTTATAGAACAACGAGGCGAAATTTATGAACGTTTTCAAGACTAATCACGATTTGGGGAGACATCTAGAAAGCTAATTAAAATTAAATGCATAAAAGTATAATTAAAATACATATTAAAACAAGAGACGCATCGTAGTGACGTCACGACGTAATATCGAACTAAAACTGGTTGTATTTCATGAAATAAGACAATGAAAGGAAAAATAGATAGTGCAGTAATTATCAGAGAAATTATAGACAGTATTGAGAACCAGTGACAAGGCCTAAGAACGTTTAAAACCCGAAAATTAAGAAACATTCTGTAATCTTGTTTGTGGTCACGGGCGAGCGATCGGCGCTTGTACAAAAAAAAATCTATATAGGATAGGGACAACAATACTCGACAGACGAGGAAAAAGTGCAGTGTTGGTGAAGACACTAGCTCCGTGTTAGCGTAATGTAACATTTTAAAAATTATTGTTCGGAAGTGGACTTTGAAAACATTTTAAATATTTTGGATGCGGACGAAAAGGGTGTAACAAACGGGTGAATGAATTCTTAAGTAAGGGCGAATAATTTACGGATAAAAGCGACGCGAACATTAATTTTACGCGGTGGCACTTTTGAACGATGGTCGCGGACATTTTGTCGCAGTGTTTACATCACAAAGTTTAGCGTGCTCCGGACAGTAAAAGCTAATACAAATAGATTATTTTATTTTGGTTCGCGTAACGAAAAAGTTTCTCTTCGCCGCGGGAAACGAAGTGAAAACTTTACGTTTCATCGCAAAACGTTTCGTAGTGGTTTTCTTAACCATGTGAGTTCGTGGTATATATGGTCCTGGGACCTGGAGGAAGCTGGGACGGTTCCATTGCCGACGGCAACGCGGGATATGGCCGCATGTTCATCCGGTATCAGGGAAGTGATGCATGGATATTATTTTTTTTATTATCTGGCAACTTCAAAGGCATCTGTCGAAGACCAAGTCCTGTCAATTCATTATAGGATAAGAGGGTCAACAATCTGAAATGACAGAATGCGCATTCGGTGTGGATGAATGTATTTTCGTATGTAATTTTGTACTATGTGATTTTCAGTGTGACTGGTCATTATTTTGTTCTTTTCTTTGTGTTTTAATATTAAGGGTATTGTTTGTTTGCTATGTTTTGTTTTGTGTACCGTCAGAGGGCACTATCATTGTACATATGTTTGTCATTTTGAAACATCAGAGGAAAAGAAACTCCATAAAAGTAGTAAATAAATTGAGATGAATGCATTCGGGTTCATCAATAACCATTTAAGAATGTGTTGTGATTAAGGTAGTTAGATGCTGATCCACGCGCGCGTTGCTGGAGTACCATGTTTCGGTCCCTGTACGAGGGCCATCACAAGTTCACGCCCGCGTAAATTGTTAGAATTTTGAATGGTTAGCTAGTAAACGGGCACATTAATGTATAAAATAGAGGGAGTAGGCGAGTTTATTGTATTGGCAGCCCAACGCGGGGCGAGAATAAGGGGGTTTATTATATAATTATATAATTATATATATATATATATATATATATATATATATATATATATATATATATATATATATATATATATTGTAACGCCTCCACTCGTGGAAACGCCCTTATAGATGCTCTTTCGAGCTTTAATATCTCGGGGGGCAGGATCTTTGGGGTATGAGAAAGTGATCTAAGACAGAAACAAGGAAATCTACTATAATTCATATAATCTAAATCATAAAAAGAATATACACGTTCATCAAATAGTTGAACAACTTAATCTTTCCCCAATAACACAGAATGAAGCCAGTTAGTTACATAACATTAGGATATGAGAAAGTAATGTAACAAAGTAACATGGAAATCTACTATAATTCGTACAATTTAAATCATAAAAGAATTTACACATTCATCAAATAGTGGAACAACTTAATCTTTCCCCAATAACACAGAATGAAACCAGTTAGTTACATAACATTAGGATATGAGAAAGTAATGTAACAAAGTAACATGGAAATCTACTATAATTCGTACAATTTAAATCATAAAAGAATTTACACATTCATCAAATAGTGGAACAACTTAATCTTTCCCCAATAACACAGAATGAAACCAGTTAGTTACATAACATTACCGTAAAATTGTACAAGGTTTTGGCCTTTGGCAAAATCAAACAAGGCATACTTTTAGCAGAATTTAAACCTCCACGAACTTGTTTAAAAGGTGACAGTCTTTCTATACTGAATTTAGGGAGTTTCTCACATGAACTACCACGCAAATTTGCCGTTACCCACTTTCGGGTCCGCACCAATCTCCGCACGAAAAGTCGCAAGTTCGGTTACCTTTACGGCGCTCTCCAGTTCGCTCGAAGGCTACCTTGGCACTCCCGCTGCCCGGTGTCGCAGCGACATCACTCCAGCTTCTCTCGTACGCTTCACCTGCCCGTCACACGTTCGGTCAAACCAGGCCCTTCTCTCGTACGCTTCGCCCGTCCATCACGCGATCGGTCAAACCAGGCCCTTCTCTCGTACGCTTCGCCCGTCCGTCACGCGATCGGTCAAACCAGGCCCTTCTCTCGTACGCTTCGCCCGCTCCCGGCCCCCGCTTCTCTTTTTTCTTCGTCCTCGCCACGAGCGTGTATGCCCGCGCTCCAAGTCTCTGGCACGTCGCAAAATCGGATCTTTGCGTTACTACACTGGGCGTCGCAGCTGCACTTCGGATAGCCGCAGCGCTTATACCCGCAGTCTTCACTGGATTTCACAAAACTGTCCTCGGCACGAAATGAGCACTCTTGAAAAGAAACGTTTACTGTTCTTACTTCGCCCTGACCGCTTTCTTTCTAACCAGCTTGCAGCGGATTACCAATTTGTTCGTATTGCAACTACATTCCTATACCCACTAATCCTCCACGCTCGCACCACTCAATTATTCACTTTCACTACCAAATTCGTAGAGAACTTACGCGTTCGCCTACGCTACCAGACTCCTGGAACTAGTGCTTTCGCCCGTGTCGTCGGATTAACAGAGAAGGAGGCAGCTCTGCGCCGCTCCGCCGTACAACGCGGCCCCGACGTCACAGAACCCCCCTTTGCGCGCCGCCCCTTCCCCGTCGAAACCACCCCTCCGCCGCTTCCGGCCGCCACCGGCAGGTCGCGCCTTTCTTCCTCCGTGCCGCTCTCCCGATGATGTTAAATCACTCCGTCACCGTCGAAGATGCGTGGGCGCCGTACAAGTCTGTGGCCAGGCCACGAACGTCACAATATATATATATATATATATATATATATATATATATATATATATATATATATATATATATATTGTAACCGCTTGTCGCCGGTCACATTTATAACCAACGGAAAATGGAAACAATAATACCCGACATTAGGCCCTACACGTAGTTTCTACAGTGGCGAAGAGATGGCGTAAGTCAGAGAAGGATTTCTGAACGCACTCAGACCGTAGCCAATCAGGAAATTTTCGTGGAAATACGGACGTGGCGTGAACTTGCGTCAAAAAAAGAGCTCGCTCTCTTTCTGGTTCGGGACGCCAAGGAGAATGGTTGCCTACGAGTACACCACATAGTCAACGAGGGACACGCGAAGATTGCGGAACACAAAAGCTTTAATAAAAGGTAATTGACTGAGCACTTTTCATGGATTTACGTACTGTGAATATCGTGAGATTACATGGAATTAGTAAATGAATATTAAACAAGAATGCAATGAATGAAAGAACGACGGCGGTAATAGATCGAAATGAATCTGTAAAACCACGTTGCTGCATTCTTGTTGCTAGAAAAGAGGACTATTGTAACATAGGACATGTTTCTTCTTTGTTACAGCTTTCATATTTTTCATATTTTTCATTTTTCATATATTTCATACTTTATATATATTCTTTATTCTTATTTTTGGGAATTTCACTTTGGAAATCCTATGATGGAATTTTGAGAGTTATGAGAAAGACGGATTATCCAACAACTAGTTTGACTTTTGCTATTACGAAGTCATAACTTGGACTCGCATTCTGATGCGACCATCGCCTCTGCGAAAGCTGTGGTGAATTTTCGCCGAACGACTGGGAGACGGTGTTCGGAGTACTACAGTTTCCGTGCGACAGGCCACGCAGGGACTTTGCAGAAGAACGACGACCTTGAGGCGCGAGGGTCGCGCGACGGGCCAGCTACACAGCGCTGGACCAACTTGAGGAATTCGCCGGTTGTGAGTCACAGAAAGAACACTCATTAGATTTGTCTGGAAAAAACTTGTGAGATAGGATTATCATTATACTAGCCAAAACGTTGTAATGTGAGCTTTCCTCAAAAACAGACGTTGATCGGGCAAGTTTCTTAGAACATTGGTCTTGTTTGCCAGTGGTTTTATTTCTTTTCGACAGTCGTAACAAGAATCAGATTAAAGTAATTCTTTATGTTTATGATAGTTGTTTTGTACAGAATTATTTATTTAGAGTCATATTTTAATGATTCAAATCATTTAAGAGACGTTATGAAACAAAATTTTGTGTAGAAAGGCTATGTAGAAGCCGAAGGTCAAATGTGACGATTGAGTGTAACGTAATTAGTGATTTAAAAGGTAGTAGTGAATTTCGAGTATTGTGTGTATGTATTTTTCTTTTACAGGATGAATATTTGTACTATGATTTGTGTGTCTCATGTGTGATATTCTTTGTGAAGTGTAAATATGTATCTATTGCTTGTTTTCTTGTAAACAGGAATCTGAGTTATTACTTTAGTGAAAAACTGCAGTTTAGGTAGGGAATTAGCTACCATGATTTTACGAAAAATGAGAACATAGGAGGATCTGTGGATTTCATTTGTACAGTGATTTTTCATTCGATAGAATACATGTAATTACATTGATGTAAACGAAACATGTAAAATTTGTTACATTTTGGCGCTCTAGAATATATGTTATTTGTCATTTAAAACTGAAAAATTGTGTTGGCTTGTTAATTGATCAGTAGTTTAACAAAGACGAACCCACTACCAATAGGGAAGTTTATCCGTAAATTGAGATATTCCCAGGGATGCGTGACGGTGTAATCACACGTCGCGAAGTAGGCAAATGACAGATCTACTTTTGTAATCGGTGAGGTGAGGTGAGGAGGTACGGTTACAATATATATATATATATATATATATATATATATATATATATATATATATATATATTATGGGGGCGCTCGAGGTGCAGGAATGCGCGGGCGATTTGGGTGGCCACGCTACCGCGCTTCCGAGCCTCTTGACACAAAGGTCGGCCGCGCACGGTGCGCAAGGGCCAGGCGGCCGGTTGGGAGGCAATAAAATCATAAACCGCGCACTGTATTTCGCTGACAAATGTCTTTGTCGGCTACCACGAACAAGTGTTCTGCAGATCACGCGCGCCTTCGCGTGCGGGCGGCAGCCGAGCAACGGCGAAAAACAGACGCGGTAGCGGCGGCGTCGAACGACAAAGGGCCAACGACGGACGCGCGGCGGGGCGTGGCCCGCTGGCCGCGCTGGGCAGTGGAAAATGAAATAACGTGTGTAAACAATCACAAGTCGCTATTTGACAATTAACCTCAAGAAAAAACGCGCAAGCGATCCGCTCACCACCACGTCGGAATGCCCTAATTCCCACGTGTCGGAATGCCCTAATTCCCAATCTGATCCGCCATTCAAAGCTCGCTGTGTTTTTCTCTCTATTGTTTTTTCGCATTGTTACAGTGTCTCCTGCACCTGCTTCCAAACGAACTCGTTGTTTCGCGTTGCTACGGTGTCATCTGCGTATCTGTACCATAGAAACCCACGTCGTTTGCAATATCTACAACATTTTGACCTTTTTTTGCCTAAATAAAATGTTCGTCATTTTTGGTATGTCACAGTATGTTCATTTTTTTCAGATAGTGTTTTTTCTGTGTTACTGGGCTTCGAGTATAATCATTTGTAAGTGTTTATGTCTCAAGTGCTAGTGTGTGATGTAATATTATTCAACGATTACAGCCATTCTTTTCAAATTTTTGTAACTCTAAGAAAGAATAAAGTATCCTTGTTAATTTTTCAAAAGTATCTTATCTTTCTTTTCATTGGTATCGAATGACGACCCCATAGCCTGCATTACAGTGGGAACATAATTTCTGCTGTAATAAAACTAGTGACATCCATTGTTGATTCGGATGCCACTAATCGAGTAAATCTAATCTTCTGCTCGAGTCATTCGTCCATAAACCTCGCATCCAGGGGGAAAGTAAGGAATGTGACACAATGTAGTACATGGTTTTCATTTTGGAGAGAGATGTCTACCCTGCCGATTGGTTTCACAAAACAAAATGTCCACTCTCATCCATCCGGCGTAACATTACGCCAGGGATGCAGCTAAAAGAGACCTCCATGCGCAGAAGGGAGCAAGCTGATTCTGTGCGTTTCCTTTGTAAACCTTCGTATGCAAAACAGAGACTTTGTTGCTTTACTCCATTTCCTGGTTACAACAGCATCTAAGATACATGTCAACCTAATGGACCAACCGGCCTGTGATTTTTGAGAGGGTGATGTTACTTCACAAAGGGACCTGTCGGCCTCATCAAGTCTAATCATGTTGCAGAGCAGTAGCTGGCCACAACAGCCAGGTACCTTGTCAGATTAATTACGTATTGAAAATATCCATTGAAAAACATTCATTATCATCACATCTATTAAACACACACATTTACACCGCCTATTTGAAATCCAGCAAGAATTGTCAACCAAGATTAAAAGAGAATGGTGGAATGGAATTGTATCTTTTAAGTACGTATATTGAGATATACAAATTTTCTCTCTACTTTAATATCTCGCAAAGATCTTAGCGTCCGGCTTGCTGGGTCAATGGGTCACGATATATATAATCCTTATTACCTTTATAATGGATTATAGGATCCGCAGACTATACAGCGCTGCTGGGAATCTGAAATTAGAATGATTCTAATTCCTAGTTCATTACTGTTTGGATTGACTAAATGAAAGATCACTTTCTTTTCTAAAGAACAAAATTTAACAAAGTTTATTGTTACCTTTTTGCAAACAATATAGTGAATTTAATACATGATTTTAATGTTAGGCCTTTGATCAAGATATCTTTGAATTTAGAATTTTATACCGCGGTTAACTTATCTATTCTTCGTTGATGTCCCTCGAAGACTTCTCAGTCGAAATATCTTGCGAGCTTGCCGTAGTCCAAAGTTCCAAGAAATCCTCTTCTGCTCCTATCCAAGATGGTGTCAAACTATCAAAATTATCAGTCCTGATTACGTCCTATGACATAGTCCCGAAACCTATAACTCGATTACCACTCCCGACGAAGTCCCAATTTATGCATCAATATTACTTTCACATGCAATATCTGCAATATTATTTGCTGTCCTTCAAATTTCACAATCTGATAACCCGACTCTGACTATCTGCACTACCTCGCTCCCTCTCACGACCCACGATCCGTTCAGACACGCGATGCCGATCAGAATGAATTCTTCTTGCATGATTCACCCCTCGAAGCTTCCTATTAAACTCCCTTCTTTTTTTTCATAACATTTGACCGTCCTTCTCTCACCCAGCCAATCCATGCGTTCGTTATATTTTGATGTAGCTAACCTTTCGATCGTCTAAACTTCTTAATGCATATTCCACCATATTGTCTTCAAATAAATGTTAGTTTATATTCATGTGACATATCGGTATGTCACAGCTTCCCCTCTCCAAGCGTCATTTGGTTTGCTACAACCTAACTAAATGACAAGACTAAAACTGAACACTTTCTTCTTGCTTCTTCACACTAAACGACATTAACACTTTACACTTTGCACTGCACTAGGTCTTGTTTCTTGCTGCCTTAAAACTATTTACATTTTCCTTTCGGAATGTGCCAACAATAACCATTTCACCAGGTATTCTAATAACCGTATCTGCCTAATATTTGCTCCCCATTAACTTCATTGAATACACATACACATTAAATTAAACTCCCTACACAAACTGACAAAATACACGTAACAACAAAACAATAACAAAAGAAAAACTATTACTCCTAATATTTACAACTATTTACAAATCTCTGTCATGACCAGAATATTTAATCATGCGTGTCGTCCCTCATATACGGCTTCATGTTCCTGTAGTTATATATTCCCATTTGTCGTCCGTTTTCATCATTCAAAATCGCAGCATTCTTGCTTAATACTTTACAAATTCGGTACGGACCTTTATACAACGGGAAAAATTTATAAAATAGCTTCTTATCCGCTGACGACACTTGAGGTACTCTAATTAACACTTCATCACCCTCCTTATACTCGCCTCGAAAGCATTGCTTCTGTTTTAGCTTTCTTTTGGCTGCTGCCTCCCTCAAATTGTCATAAATTATTCGCGTATCTCTCACATCATCTGGGATCCCACTTATATCTGGTGGTATCCTAATCCTTCGAAACGGATCATTTTTTTTCTTTCCTACCCATGTGGACCTCTATAGGCGTGCTTCGCGTGCTCCCATGCGGAACATTATTCAAAACGTAGTTCAATACTGGAACGGCCTCCATCCATCGGTTATGGCTTTCCGAAATGTAGACTCTAAATAAACGCGAAATCTCCTTCATAATTCTTTCGCTGGGGTTAGCTTGAGGATTCCGTACCGTCGTGTAACATATTTGGATACCAATTCTTCCCATGTCTTGTTCCCATTTTCCACTAGTAAATTGCGTCCCCAGATCACTAATAATTTTTTTAGGTATACCGAATTCTTCAAAAAATTTGTGGCATTGCGTAATGCAACTCTGTGCATTCGCCTTTCTAATGGGATATAATTTTGTGATTTTAGAAAAAACATCCATTATTACTAACAAATATTGATTCCCAAATTTGGATTTCGGCATTGGTCCATAAAGATCCACAGCGTATATTTCCTTAGTTGACGTAGGTATTATCGCTTTGCTGCTCCCCTCATACCTTTTATTGGGCTGTTTGGTTTTCTGACAGACGTCACACTTACTGATTTGCTTACGGATTTGTCGCCCCATGCCTTTCCAATAGCATTTTGATCTTAGTATTACTTCGATTTTGTTACATCCAAAATGGCCGAAATGTTGATGCGTAGATAGAATCAGTTCTCGCCTATGCGCTTCTGGTATCCAAATTTGATACTGCGTCCCTCGTTTCCTAATCCGATGTAATAATACCCCCTCGTACATCTTCCACATTGAAAATTTCGGATCATCCTGCCGTCGGTCGTTATCTTCCGCCGAAAAATGCTCAATTATTTGCCTCCCCACAGGATCCTCTCTTTGAATTTTCGCTAATTCCTCCTTCGTCCATTTCGGTCGTATTTCCGTTAACTGGATAGCATTAATATCGGGTTCCACACTACCTTCCTTTTCCTTTATCCTGATTCTCGATAAATAATCGGGCAAAACGTTATCACGGCCTTCACAATATTGGATGTTAAAATCAAATTGTTGAAGCCATAGTGACCATCTCAACAATCTATCGTTATTCAAATGACTTCTCATTAAGAAAATTAGGGCCTTGTGGTCCGTAATGACGGTAAATGGTCGTCCAATTAATATAGCCCGTAATTTCTGCGTAGCCCACACAATTCCTAAAGCTTCCCGTTCACTGGTAGTAAAAAGTCGTTCGCCAAGGGTCAAAACACGACTTTCTAGGGCGATTATTCTCTGCTTATTCTTTTCGTCGTATTGGAACAACACAGCTCCCATGGCAAATCCACTACTATCCACTTGTAGATACATTCTTTTGTCGAAATCTGGATAACTGATCAAAAATGTCTTCTCAAATAGTTCTTTTAATTTTTTAAACGCCTCTTGACATTTTGCATCCCACGCCCATTTCCTCCCTTTCTTTAGCAATTCTATTATTGGGTGTATTATTTCTGAATAACCTTTGCAGAACCGGGAATAATAATTGCACACCCCAATCAATCTTCTAACTTCCCTTACATTCCGAGGTCGTGGAAAATTCTTAATCAATTCTTTCTTTTTATCTTGCATCGACATTCCTTGATCCGATATGACGTGCCCCATAAATTTTATATTCCTCCTCCCGAATTGGCATTTTCCAATATTTAATTTTAAATTATACTTCCGAAAGATTTCGAATAGTTTTTTCAACTTCTTTAAATGTTCAAACATATTGGTAGAGAATAACACAATATCGTCGACGTACATGAGAGTAGTTTCCTTTAGCTCATCCGGTATTACATCGTCCAAATAACTGATTAAAGCTGCGCCACTATTCTTTAATCCAAAGGCCATCCTCTGAAAACTATACGTATTGCCTTCAAATGAAAAACTGACAAATTTTTGCGATTCTGGGTGTAGTCCAATTTGCCAGTACGACGCAGTAAAATCCAGTCCCGTGAATATCCGAGCTCCTTTTACCTTCCACATCATTTCATCTAATTTCGGCGGTTTTTCATGACGAGCGATGGTCTTGCTATTGAGTTTCCTAGCATCCACACAAAATCTGATCTTATTGTCTTTCTTACGAACTATCACTATTGGGCTTACATACGGTGTCATCGATTTTTTTATTATACCATCCTCAAGCATCGTGTTTATTTGTTTACGTACTTCGCTTTTATATACATGGGGGATTGGATATTGTTTCAGATTAAAAGGTTCCTCATCCATCAATTCAATTTTAAATTGATATCCCTTTACCGGCTCCCTTGAACTTCCAAAAATATCTTTATATTCATTGACTAACATTTCAATTGCTTCACTAGCATCTATTCCGTTTTCGTCGACCGCGCCCTCTGCTGCCGCGTGGATCTGGTCCCTGGTCTCTTCAATTTGTTCCGCAATATCGCAAATACACATATCTTCGCCCTCCTGGTCTTTGATCCCTAAACAATGTTGTTGCCCTTTGTCACCTCGTAACAATATACTCCTGTTACCTATGTCGACCTTGGCGTCATACATTTTTAGGCCATCAATCCCCAAAATAATCGGACGAATCAAATTCTTCACTACAATTGCCGGAAACTGAATTGTCATCCCTTGGACTTCCACTTCCACCCAAATTTGCCGACTTCTCGTTTCGATGCGCCTTCCATTAGCTGTCCGAATATCCAAACTCCTAGTGGGTAGCTCCTCAATTTTATTTCCCTTTTTCTTTAACTGCTCATATAATTTTTCCGACACTTCACAAACATTAGCACCTGTGTCAATTAAAATGTCTATAGGTATATTCCGAAATATCCCCTTCAAAATTAAACACGTGCTATTCTCCGCCCGTTCATCCGTATCTTCCCTTAATAAATCTTCCGCCGATACTTCAATGCTATTCAACTCCTTAAGAACCATCACGCCCTCATTATCATCGTTCGAAGTATCCCGCCCATTTACTTCGAACACTGGGAGTTTTCCTGTTCAATCGCATTAATTTCCACACGTTCCCGTTTATTGTCCTCTTTGAACCTCCGCGGATACCCGTTTCCTGTCTTTTTATTTTCCATTTTAGTACTATTTCCCCTGTCATCCTTTCTTTCTGAGCTATAATTTCCTTGGCGGTTGTAATTATTCATTGTTTTTCCTGTTCCATTGTTATTCTCGTTCCTGCTTTCATTATATTGATACCCGTTACTACGATCATAATCACTATTCAATGTCTGGTCGAATCGACTTAAACGTTCGACCAGATCCTCAGAATCAATAGGCATGGAGTTTCACAATAAATTTTGGATATTTACAGGCAACTGACGAATAATAATTCTAATTAATTCATTGCTATCCATTCTGTCTTCGCATGCCTTGAATGCTGCTATTTTACGTGTTGCGAAGTCACACATATTCTCGGCTCCACCCTTCTTATACCTTTCACTCATTAATTTGTATTTTAGATCAAACTTGTGGCTTTCGTTCCAATATCTTTTTAAGAATTTATCCTTCCATTCCTTATAATTAGTCGGTTCCGGTACTAAAGAGGTCAACCAATGATGTGCCTTGGACGACATGGCTTGTTCTACTATATGCAATTTTAATCTTTCGGGGATATTATTTATCATAAAATAATTCTCTAATTTTGAAATAAACGACCACGGTTGTTCTTTCATATCACCATGAAATTTTAGGTGGCTTGGTATTACAAGCGCCGATGCATTTATTGCTATATTTCCCTGCGAACGTATGAATTCGTTTTCTAACTGTTCAATCTTGTCCTTAATGTCCGACATGTATTTCCCAGATTCAGATTCTTGCACCATTTTAATGTTTCTAAGTCCCTCCTGTATTCGTTTTTCTAATTTACTATCCGAATTAACTAATTTAGATTCTATGTTTTCAATTTTTTCGCCATGTTGAAGCGACATTGCGTTTAAGTTATCTACACGCGATTCGACGATTGTCAACTTTTCGCATTGTTGGTCATGTAATTGTCCCAATGTCACAACGCTCTCCTGTAAATTATTAACTTTGGAATTAATTTTGTCGCCAGATTCTTTTAATTCCCTCTGCATTTGGTCGACTTGATTATTAAAAGACTCAATTTTACAATGAATAATATTGAATTCAGCCGATGTATCCACCCGTAATTGCACTATTTCCTCGTGTATTTCCTGACGAAAATTCTTCAATTCTAATGACATTTTCGATGTCATTCCTTCCAATTTAGCGTTATTTTTTTCTAATTTAGTATTAATATCTGAAGTAATTCCCTCTAATTTAGTATTCATATCTGAAGTAATTCCCTCTAATTTAGTATTCATATCTGAAGTAATTCCCTCTAATTTAGTATTCATATCTGAAGTAATTCCCTCTAATTTAGTATTATTATGCTCAAGTTTTGCGTTCATTTCTGCTAACATTTTAAGAATTAAATTATTAGGGTCCATATTTCCTAACGGTGCAGCCATTATTTCCTTTTCTTGTGGTTCAATCTCAATAATTTCACGCGAGATTTCTCCCTCGGGATTAGTATTAGCAGACGCCATATCATCTACATTAACATTCTCCATACGCAATTTTTTGCTCCTAGTATCCATTTTGAATTCTAATACAAATTAAAATCTCTCTGTTAAATTATTTTAAAATCACACCAATGAAATGGTCTTGGCTCTTTCTTATAATTAACAATTAATTTCAAATGTCAATCCATAAATTTCAGATTCCCTTTGGATCACTTTATTATAATTTATAAGACTAATTTTATCCGTGTCACCAATTGTTATAAATTATAACAAATTATGCATCACGTTGGCGCGCCATTTTGAGATATACAAATTTTCTCTCTACTTTAATATCTCGCAAAGATCTTAGCGTCCGGCTTGCTGGGTCAATGGGTCACGATATATATATAATCCTTATTACCTTTATAATGGATTATAGAATCCGCAGACTATACAGCGCTGCTGGGAATCTGAAATTAGAATGATTCTAATTCCTAGTTCATTACTGTTTGGATTGACTAAATGAAAGATCACTTTCTTTTCTAAAGAACAAAATTTAACAAAGTTTATTGTTACCTTTTTGCAAACAATATAGTGAATTTAATACATGATTTTAATGTTAGGCCTTTGATCAAGATATCTTTGAATTTAGAATTTTATACCGCGGTTAACTTATCTATTCTTCGTTGATGTCCCTCGAAGACTTCTCAGTCGAAATATCTTGCGAGCTTGCCGTAGTCCAAAGTTCCAAGAAATCCTCTTCTGCTCCTATCCAAGATGGTGTCAAACTATCAAAATTATCAGTCCTGATTACGTCCTATGACATAGTCCCGAAACCTATAACTCGATTACCACTCCCGACGAAGTCCCAATTTATGCATCAATATTACTTTCACATGCAATATCTGCAATATTATTTGCTGTCCTTCAAATTTCACAATCTGATAACCCGACTCTGACTATCTGCACTACCTCGCTCCCTCTCACGACCCACGATCCGTTCAGACACGCGATGCCGGTCAGAATGAATTCTTCTTGCATGATTCACCCCTCGAAGCTTCCTATTAAACTCCCTTCTTTTTTTTTCATAACATTTGACCGTCCTTCTCTCACCCAGCCAATCCATGCGTTCGTTATATTTTGATGTAGCTAACCTTTTGATCGTCTAAACTTCTTAATGCATATTCCACCATATTGTCTTCAAATAAATGTTAGTTTATATTCATGTGACATATCGGTATGTCACAATATATTTCTATCATGAGTTGTAATAATAGAAAGGCGTATATTAGTTTATGTGCATTTCTATCGGACATAACATACAAAACATGGCCATTAATCCAGCTCAGTTATTTTAATGTAAATTGTAAAATTCCTCTAAAAGTTTATGTCGAACAAGATAAACAATTATTTCGTTTTACATCATCGGTTTGAAACCTTTCAATTCAAATTCTTATGTTTTTTTATTCATTTAGTCAAAAACAGTCAAAAACTGTATGTGACGTATCGGGGAGAAAATCATCTGCGCACGCTTTCTTGAGTTTCAGAATCCCGTCCCAACAATTTAACTATTAATAGTTGAAAGATGAATAATAATAATAATAATAATAATAATAATAATAATAATAATAATAATAATAATAAATTTAAAAAAGCGAGAGATTAACATTTCAAAAACTAGATATTTTCGTTGCCGAATTATAGAAAACTTATTTTTAACGGTAAAGGAACGAACAGATTTGATTTTTCTGTATTGTTAACAAAATAGAAACTCACCCTAAGCTCTACTACCATTACAAGCAAAAGGAAAGTTCAACAAAACATGCCCATAGTGAAGCTACATTTACGTCCAGAAGCAAATCAAGGGGCCATCTCAGCATTTGCTCAATGGATCAGGGAAACTGGACAAAAACCCGATCGAGATGGGGGTCATTGACCCGGAAGCTGAATTACATTATTTGGTACAGGCATATTGAGTCTTTTTTTAAAAAAATATACAATGCAAATGTAAACTAATTCATTATACTATATCTTGGTTTTGTTAAAGTAAACATTATTTTTCTTTTTGACAATCAGTATAGTCTCTAACTGTATAGAAACAGTTTTGCAGCAGAAAAGATTTTACTTTTAACTTATATTTGTGTACCAATTTTAATTGTTTAATTTCATCTGGCAATGCGTTGTAAAGTAACGTACATGTATTGTATGTGGATTTCTTGTAGTGAGCTGTTGATACTAACACTTGATGAACATGATTTCTACGTCGAGTGTTGTAATTATAAATATCAGTATTACATGAAAATAAGTTCCCACCGTTTATTAAGTCAGTTGTGACAAATACTACAGACATATAAATAAATAGGCAAGGCAATGATAAGATTTCAAGCTCAATGAAAAGAGGCTTGCACGGATCACGTGGATGGCATTTTTTCATTATTCGGATATTTTTCTTTTGCAATCTAAATGTATGGGCACTAAAGGATGAGCTTCCCCAGAATAGTATGCCATATCTCAAGCGGGAATGTACATTTGCAAAATACACACAACGAGCTACATGAAGGCTGAGAGAATTAGAAAGAATTCTGAATGCATAACATAATGAGCTTAATTTAGTGTTTAATTCTGTTATAACCAAAGTGTATAATTCTGTTACAAATTCCATTTGAGGTTTGATTGAATTGAGAGACCTAGAAATTTTGTTACCTTAACATCAGCTAATTTCATATTGTTAATTTTCAATGGAGCATACGATTGCCGATTTGAAACGCAAAATTGCATTGAGACAGTTTTTCCCTCGTTAACTATTAATTTGTTATTACAAAACCAATTTGAAACTTCTTAATCCTTTAAAACAATATTCTCTACGAAATGGCGTTATGATGTGGTCATATTTTTTACGATGTTCCACATTCTTTTAGTTTTGTTTCTAGCGTTCAAAATATCCTCATTATTTTTCATTATTTTTGCCTGAACTATTATTTTCCTTAAAATTCTTTTATATTCTCGGAAGTAGACGTGAAAACCGGGTGATACGTTATGATGTTTAGAAATAAAGTAGAGCGTACGTTTATTTTTACACGATGTTATAATTCGTGGTGTGATCCAAGTATTACTTTTTCGTGAAATGTTTAATTTTCTCTTTTTAATAGGAAAGCACGCGTTAAAGAGAAATTAAAGCTTTGAGAAAAATAAATTATATTTTTCATTTGTGTCAATAGCGTTATAATCTGCCTCCCATGATTCCTTCATCAAGTAGTCCGTAAATAATTTTATGTTAACTTTTGTAAATGCCCTGCACATGCGTGTTTTACTTATTGCGTCAGTATTCATATTATCAGTAATTGTAAGAAACTGTGCATCGTGGCCACTGTAACCTAGATTATTCGTTATTATTTCATATCTAGTTGTGGTTTTGTTAATTATAATTTGATCTATTGCTGTTTGTGATTTAAGAGTATTCACTGTAATATCTAAATTAAAAGAATGAATTAAATTGAGAAGCTGCTCTTTTTCGTGGGATTCGCTCAGAAAATCAATATTGAAATTTGTACATACAACAATGGATTTAAAAGAGAGATTACTAATTTTGTTCAAAGTTATCTCTGGACTTTCTAAGAAATTGAAATAATCTAAAGCTCGCTTTGTTGGAAGTCTGTAGATGCAAAGTAAGATAATTTTGAGCGTAGTAAGATGTACGACTGTTATTTCAAAAACTTTTTCAACTGCATATAAATTGAATTCTGACAAGAAGGTAGAATCAATATTATTTCTTACGTAAATACACGAACCTCCGTAAACAGTGCCCTTATTAGATTCCCTCGCTCTACAATAAGATCCTGCACGGTAAAAATAGGAATTTGGAGTGTGTTTAGATCATTATGAGATAACCAATGTTCTGTAAAGCAAAGAACATCTATTTGACTCAGAGCACACTGTAATGCTGCCTCGATAAATTCAATTTTATTTGAAAGAGATTGCACACTACGATGCATTCTTTGAATCTTTTGCATGTACCTACACGAATGATTTTCTGCTGCATCTGACTGTATTTGCTATTTATTTATCTCATTTTTACCTCGAGTGCGTGGTCGAAGGAAGTATCGTGTCCCAGCGGTGTTAGGAGGTGAGGAAGGAGGGGTTAGAGATGTAGGGGAATGAATAATGGGAGAGGTAGTACAAGGATTAGGTTCAGGGGATTAGGTAATTGGGTCCAAAGGGGTTCCGGAGGATGGAAGAGAACTAGGAGATGTAGGTGGTGATGAGTCTTGGGTAGGATACTGCTGAGGTGTAAGGATGTGTTTTGTAAGTTCGCTACTGAGTGCATGTTTTCCGACAAGGTTCAAGTAAAGACCATGCCGGGTGAAGTGTTTTTCTGAGAGAAAGTTAAGCTCAAATAATTTAACATGTGTGCCTCTCAGATGCAGATTTAATTTGTTGTTTGCGTGTCTAATTTCTTTGCACAGTGTTGGTTTGTTGTACCAGAAGGGCAGAGTCGAGATTACAATGTTCGTGTTTTGGGCGGCGCGTTGTAGTTTGTCAACATGTTGCTCAGGTGTAAAGTGACCACCCAAATTCATGTCATTCTGTCCTCCTATAATGACGACTGTATCCCGTTTGGTGAGAGTTTTTGTGTCGGTGTCCAATTCACTGATCACGTCGGCAAACCTCCCGCTAGGTTTAAACACACATATGACAGAGAAATTAGATGGGAGTTTCCCACTGAGCATGGAGATTTGTCGCCCATGGCTATCTGCTAAAATTAGTACCTTTTTGGTGGGCTCAGTGGGAATGTCCTGGTTTACTTGTGGGCCAGATTGCGCAACTCTACGTGTCTTTGTTTTTTTGCACTTGCTAGCCTGTTTGCGTCGGTTTGTGGGTGGACGTGTCGATGATGGGAGGGAGTAGAGAGGATTGGGAAGGCAAGGAAAATCATTGTCATAATCTAACACAACAAATCTGTTTTGAGTCATGATTGGTTGTGATGATTGTGTTTTTGCTTTCGCGGATGGACGGTTGAAAGGTTCTGCGGTGTTGCCTATTGTTGTCCAACCGTCTGAGTTTTGAACGACCTCTTCGAGCCTTCGGATATGTTCATCTAAATTATTGTTTACGTGTGTGAAGGCTTTCAGAAGGTCGGCTTTGAGAGTGTACAGAGTAGAAAGTGTATAGCGAATAGTGGCCATGTCGCGAATGCGTATCAAAATCCGTGGCAAATATGAGAATAAATAAATAGATGAGAAATCAGATTATGTGTAAAAATGTTTCCTAAATTATCTTTTTAATTTACATGTATTAAATTATTTAATTTAAGTTACGTATTTATTTAGAAAATAAAAGTAATGTGATTCTAATTAGTATTTAAATGTTATTGGTTAATTGCGAGTAGAGTTGAATTACGTTACGTTAATAGATCTAAGCTGCAAACTAATAAATACAATTAGATTACTATACTTTACCTCTTTAAAGGCCACAAAATTCACCACTTTGATATTCGTGAATTTGAAAACACAAAGTTCAAGATTTTCCGTTACTGTTATTGACGAAACTTTGAATTTTGATGTTTTTCACAATTTTCACAACACTTTCCCTAGTTGTTTAAACCTTTACGCAAATCTAAATTTATTTGTACAGAAAATATGTATTAGAAGTCTTTGAACTCGTTTAATTGCACGTTTGTCCCTTACGCCGTTTTTTAAACCAATAACTATTTACTTCTTTTCCACTGCTTCTGACAATATAAATCTCTTTCAGCGTTTCTGTAACAAGTAAACAAAACAATTTAAAAACAAAAGGTACCTGAAAGATGTAAGAAAGTAGTCAAAATTAGTACAATATTGGAACACAGCCCGAGCACGTGTCACGCAAGGAAGCAACCAACCAAGTAGTTAAGTATATATAGAGGGTTATTAAATGTTGTTAAGTGGGTATAGAGGGCTTGGCTTCCTAACTCATTATTTTTCATGCATTTGATCTTTTTTTAATAGTCAAAAAAGTACATATTAAAAAAAGTGTACTAAGTTATTTCATTAGTTTTTAATACTCAATTAAACATTGCAAATTCGTATTAAAATTTAAAAAAATAATATTTACTATGTTGCCAATTCATTGAAGTAATTTTAATATAGTCTTGAAGTGTCATTAATGGCAATTAGAAATTGTAGAATTAATTGTGTAGTATTCCCATATAAGTGTACAAAATTTTGATTACCGTATTTAAATTGAGACTAAAGCCTATCATTGACCTTGATCATTTTCTGAAACATTTCCCTAGCCAAGTGAACAAAATACTTTTCTCTTGAAACAAAACAATTCAATATTACTAGCCCTTTAAAATGCTAAAACCTGCATACATATGCCAGATAAAATTTGACAAAACATGCACAATCAAATTTTAGCTTGGTATTTTTTCATTGCCTTTTGTAGCAGGAACAATAAACAATTTTTCTAAATTTTACTCAAATTCATCTTTTTGAACAATCTACTACATCACCAGATGTAATTGTAGCATATTTGTAAAATGAAATCTGAGCCATTGTGAGGTCAAATTCTGCATTTTCTGCTCTTGAATCACATTTTTTTCTTTAAATTTCATAGAAGTTTTAAATCGAATTTGAATTTATTGGTTTTTATAATTTTTCCTTGCCAGTCACACTTGCCTGTCCAAACACTAATTTCAATGACATTGTAATATCTTCAACAATATTTAATGACTTCAATAGAGATAATCCTGCTGTTTTCAATTTCTGAATTGGTATAGGCAATTTTACAAAATTTAACTGAATATGCATTTTTATTTTATTTTTTTATATACATGGTTTTATAACATATTTTATTTGATTTTTTTTGCATGCAAGCAGACTAAGAGTCTTCACCTAATTATTTTCCCCGCCGTATATGCGCTTAGATTATATTGTTTTGAGCATTTGGGAGCCATGTGAAATGTTCCTAAAATAGTTCTGTACCAAAAAACTTGCCATAATAGTGTACATTGATATATATATATATATATATATATATATATATATATATATATATATATATATATATATATATATATATGTGTGTGTATATATATATATATGTATATATATATATATATATATATATATATATATATATATATATATATATATGTGTGTGTGTGTGTATATATATATATATATGTATATATATATATATATATATATATATATATATATATATATATATATAATGAATTTTATTATTGACTATTAGTATTATATAGTATTCTATGATAAAAAAACACTTAATGATTGATCGAGTTTATGGAAGTTTGTGAATTGCTGTAAGGTAAATACAATGAGTGATAACGTAGCATTTAGGAGCCGTGTGAAAGTTTTCCACTATAACTCTCTACTGAAAACTTGCCATAATAGTGTATATTGATAAATTCTTCAATGTACTAATGCTTTTGTTGAAGATGGGTAGTAAGATTGGTAAATGATTTGTAATTGGGGATTGAATTATTTTTTTTATCTGAGAAATTTTTTTCTGCAAATATGTTCAAAGGAAAATTCTTTCTGGAATGTACTCAGAGGTTCACAAACATGTCATTTTAAGATCATCTTTTGGTGTGCTGAATCAGACTTTGCTAGTACCTATGTGTCATGAAAGAGATTTATAAAGAGCTTTTAAATGTTGAGCTGTGACCAACATGTCTTTTTCATATTCCTTTGTAATATAATTAAAGTATTTAAAATATTTTTGTAATATATACGAAGTCTAAAGAGTTTTCTTGTTCATAAGAATTACTAGGTAGACTTTTGTTTACAAAATTTTTATCATAAAAACAAGAGACTGCCATTATTTAAATGACATTGTTTACCAACCATTCTAACAAAAAATTGTAAGTTTTACTATGTAAATGGACGCACCTACTGTCGACAACTGTAATAGGTAAAGCCTGTTATACAGTTTCAATAAATAAATAAAATAAAATAAAATAAATAATAATTTTCCCCGCCGTTGTATCACTGTCAGTTACCAGTGATACTGAGTAGTGATCTATGTGTGTGTGAAATTAATCAATAGAATTCGAAGAATATAATCCTAAATTTTGAAGCAATCCATAAAAGTATGCATTTAATAAAATAACCTGCCCAATTTTAAAGTCACTTCAGAACTGGTTATTAATTTGCTAAGAACTTATTATTTGACTCATCCAATAAAATGAAGGTCAATCATTTTGTCCCATGCTAAAGTGATGAGTCTTCTCCCGCCTTACACAATACTAAAATTATGATTTATCCCGACCTCTCACTATATTGTAACGAATATTGCGTCACCGGACGGCACCACCACGAAATACCTGTACGCGCGGATTGCGTCATCTGCCGGCACCACCACGAGCTGCCTGTGAGCGCGGGTTGCGTCATCTGCCGGCGATTCCTGCAGTAGATTATTCCAGAACGTTCGCGGGGTCAGTGCATCGTACCGTGGTCAGTGCATCGAACTGTGGTTAGTGCAGTGGACTGTGACCAGTGCATCGAACTGTGATCAGTGCAGCGAACTGTGATCAGTGCGACAGTGTAAGAGAAGTGTAGTGTAGATAAATAATCAAGTGTTTTCAGTGATTGTGTTAAGAAACAAAATAAACGTTTTTGGTAAAATAATACTGGACTTTTAATTCACCACCTAGAATCGTAACAATATTTATTTGTTGTTATTGAGTGCACATTCTTCTCTACAATTTTTCTATTGTTGCATTCAGGTGATAATAACAATAGTTATGACATTAACATATTGGGACTGTATAACTGGTAATTGCAGGCCAATGAGCTTATTCAATGTCAAATGGGCAAAGAGGTTTGTAAGCAATGAGATTGATTCAAAGTGCAGACCCAGCAAGTAAATCAATGCTGGGCAATACATTTTAATTCCAGTTTTTAAATTAATTTAATTAATTTGATTTGATTTTTATAGTATGTTTGTACATTTAGATTACAGAAATTGAAATAACAGAAGTAAAAAATACAAATATGATTTATGTTGGTGATTTCTTCCATATCCTTTTTTGATTTTAATAGTATGTAAACTATTTTTGAATTCATTGTAATTGTAAACTAAGTGTTAATTTTATGTAAATGAATTTTGTGCTAGTGAATGCAAGAACCCTAAGTATAATGAAGGGACTAATAGAATAGAACCTTCTGTAACCAAAATTAATATAAACATAAAACAAGAATATTAAATTTGTAAAATGAAAGGTTAAAAGAAGTAAGCAACAAATAAATTCGAAAATAATTTACAGTTACATATTTAGCCATAATTTAAATAAAGCTTGGCGTTTTTATAAAAAAATGTGAATTAAATTTGTTTTTTGGGGATCAGTAATAAAAGTTGCTATTTAAATGTACTTGCGAAACAGTTTTGAAATAGTTTTGAAACAGTTATAAAATGTTTTTTAAAATATATTTTAAACAGTTATAAAATAGTTTTGAAATAAATACTGATGTCTGTAAACATGTTCCTAGTCCCCTTGTGTATTTCATCCACCTGATCACATAAATGATTAAGTGGTACATCAATGTTTCATTATCATTTGTAAGCAATTAAGTTTATGGCAATATTATTATATTTATGGCAATTATATTATATTTTACAAATTTTACTTTACTAAATAAATATTTTAATGGTAAATTCTAATATTATATTTCTAGATACATGCTGTTTCAGAATATTCATTATATAAATATTGAACCTATAATATATAACTTTTATTCAACAACAATGCAGGCATTATTGATGTATGTATATCTACCGTAATAAGTCAGACTGCAGAATTTAAAGGCTTTTGAGGCTTTTTGTGTAATTTATTGTGAAATTTAATCACTAAATGCGTAATTTTTATGCAATTATTTTCATTTTACGGTGTCTGGTTGTTTAGGTAAATATACAGATCTGTTGTTAGATAAAAAATAAATAGCAAGTACTAGGCATAACTTATCCTATACCCGTCAACGATCAGTAACTTGTAACACCAATAAGAAATGCTTCAATAAGGCAACACGTACGGCTGGCCCTTCAACCAGTAACCTGTGCAAGCCGACTCGGAAGGCCGGCTCCTTCTATCACTTCATCGTGCGGATGCATCATGACGGTAGGCTGGATCCTCCAACCTGTGTTTCTCGCTTACGCCGAGCAGATAGCCAACTGTTCCGACAAGGTTGCTTGGGCTCGGCAGCTTCTACCCGTGCACTTCTGACAAGGTGAATTCAGAGGGTGCAACAAGGGAGTCTTCACGATGCAACTTTTCGTTCCAACAATCTCCGTCACGATACAGTAACAGTGAACTTGGTTGGGCCTGTATTTTCATGCATTCCCTTGATACAGTATAATGGATCAGGTATACTGCAACTGTTCTTTTTTCTCCGTGTAGACGATGTTGGGAAAGTAATATAACTTGACCACTAAGTTCGTTCCATGTATTTTCACTGGAAAATGTTACGGCAGTGATATTTATTAAACTGTAAACATAAACGCTAAATCTTTTTGAATTGGTTAAATTTTTTTTTGTTTTTTTAGTAGTAACAACTCATTTTACCAAGTAAGGGTCTTTGTTGTATTTTAAGACGCTACAATAATTTTAGAAGTATTTATTTTCAAGCATTTAGGAATTCACGAAATTTCATAGAAATATTCGCCAACTGCCACCGGGTTACACCCAATAGCAGTTTAAATAAATTTATCTTATCTTATCAATCTAAAAAATGTTTTAAATATAATTATTAATATTGTTTAAAATATGTATTGACAATACAAACAAATACAATTTTGCAATGAAATTTCACTACGGATGAGATATCTCTCATCTATCGAATAAGGTAGTTTAACCTTGGCCATTCTTTTTATACGTAATAAGAATTTGCAATGATATTTCACATTGCAATGGAGGTTCCCTAGTGAATTTCTGTTGGTTTAAATGTTAGAATTTAAAAAAGAACATGCAATTTTACTGAATTTATAAAGAATAAATATCTTAAAATTCGCAATGATACTTATGAGGTCCGCTAGTGATCTTTAATTTTGTAGCGAAAAGTCTCTTTGCATGCACTTCCTAATTTGGAGGAAGAGAGAATGTAACGCGATTTAGATAAGATAAGATAAATTTATTTAAACTATTTGGGTGGCAGTTAATTACATAAATAAGATAATAGATGTCATGTTAATATAATAATGGCAATAATAATGCTAAAATGATAAGAATAACAATAACAGTAATAATAATATAAAAACTGCTGGTTCTTAAAACATTAAATTTCATGAAAAAGAAAAAAACGTCTATCATCTAAAGCCGCACTGAGTGTTTATACAATAAAGAACGCACTGCACTATCCTTCACTTCACTTCACTATAACACTAAAAACATTTTCTTCATTATTTTTCTGTTCTACACTGCACGACACCTCACTTCACTGTATAACTTAATATTCTTAGTTAACTACCTCATAAACTTAAAAATACACTAAATTAATTTCCTAAATTGTTGAACACTTCGAGGAAAGGGTTCAAAGGTTTTTGCAGGCAATCTATTCCAATCCCTTATCGTTCGATTTGTGAAAGAGAATTTCGCGACATCCGTTCTCTGCGGTCTTAAATTTATTTTGTGCCTGTGATCCCCTCTACTGATGTACGTAGGAATATTTAGCCGCCGTTTAATTTCTTTCCAAGCTGGATGACCGCTATAAGCTTTATACAACGCGCAAAGTATTGCCAATGTTCGCCTGTTTTCGAGTGAATCCCACCCTGCGGTTTTCTTGTCCCTGAAAGTAAATTTAGCTGCTCTCCGCTGAATCCTTTCCAAATTCTTACACTGCATAATTTTGTGCGGATCCCAACAAATTGCTGTATATTCCATTATCGGACGAACAAGAGATAAATAAGGAATTTCCTTAGCGTTTACTCTTTTTTAAGATGCACATTACAAAATGAAGAGATCTTCACGCTTTCCCTACAACAAAATCTACGTGACTTTTCCAGCTTCATTTACTACCGAAATGGATACCTAGGTACTTGCACGAAGAAATTCTCGGAATAATGTCGTTACTTAAACGGTGATTTGTTACGCTGTAATTATGACCTCTGCCAAAAGTGATGGATTTGCTTTTACAGATATTTATGGTCATGCCATTTTTTCCGCTCAGTAATATAACGCATCAAGATCCCGTTGCAGCATATTTTCATCGTCTCTCGAATTTATAATGCGATATATTATGCAATCGTCTGCAAATAGCCGAACATTTGAAATTAATTGCGCCGGCAAATAATTAACAAACGCTAGAAATAGAAGAGGTCCAATTACACTCCCTTGCGGTATTCCTGGTGTAACACTTGCACAGGAAGAGAACTCTTGCCCAATTCGGACTTTCTGTTTCCTATCTCGCAGAAACTCGCTAATCCACGCCACCACCCTGGGATCGATGCTTGAATTCAATAATTTCTGAACAAGTCGATCATGTGGAACAACATCGAACGCTTTGGCAAAATCTATAACTACTGCGTCTACTCTCCCGCGCGCGTCAATTTCATCTGCTAGATAGCTCCTGAAATAGAGTGACTACCTGGCTTTCGCATGAATAACTATTCCTAAATCCGTGTTGGCCATGATAGAGCTATTTTTTGATTTCCCATTCTTGCTTAATGTAACTCGCAACTAGATGCTCCATAAGTTTGCAGACCACTGACGTGAGACTTACCGGTCTATAAATATTTTGTACAGTTTTGTCCCCACTTTTGAAGATTGGTACTACAAAAGCTAATTTCCAATCTTCAGGTACTTTTGAATTTTTCAAGGACACGTGAAATATTCTAATTAAGTACGGTAATATTGCCTTTCCTCCTAGTTTAATTATATCCGTAGAAATGTCGTCTGGACCCCTTGACTTACCATTTTTCAGAGATTTTACTTTATTTCGTAGAACGTTCACTTCAATATTAAACTGATTTGTAACCGAAAAACTTTGAATTAGTGGATGGTTCGTATTGCTTTTGAAAACCGAACTGAAATACTTATTAAATGCGTTAGCTTTTGCCCGATCGTCTGTGATGAGTGTGTTTCCATGTTCACGAACAACTGGGATATCCTCTTTGTTTCCCTTTCTTCTACGAAAATATTTGTAAAATCCTGTCCAGTTATTTCCCTTTTCGTCTAGAATATTCTTTAAATACGCCTCATGAGCAATTTTCTTTTCTCGCTCTAATTCTTTTGAACAATTTCGAAAAATATTCATATGCTTGGTACTGCGTTTTCTGTTTTTAAATGCATTTCTCGTTATCATCTTTATTCGCCTAATTTTTGAATTGTAATATTCTGGATCCGGATTATTTTTCAGAATTTTGCATGGTACGAACTTTTGCAAAGCTTTGTCTATACTATCTTTAAACGTGCACCATAGTTCTTCCATACCTCCTTCTGTTCTCAGAAAGCTGTTGTATTGTTCTCTAAGAAAGTCATGAAGTCCTTCTACATTTGCTTTCTTGAATTGAGGCACTTTCGTTCCTGTAGTAATACCTTTCCTTGAAATATTTTCGTCTAAGCCAAGAAGAACGGCTTTTTGATCACTAATTTCCTCAATAACTTCACAAGATATGAAAAGTTCTTTCGGCCTAATTAGGTAAACATCCAAAATCGCGTCCTGCCGCATCGCGTTCCTTACTACCTGAGCCACGCGTTCCTTACCCCCTATCCTGACCTAGTCTGTTAACAAGTGTTTGGACTTTCCACTCGCTCACAGCTCCCTCCCAGTTTCGCTAGGAATATTTAAGTCTCTTCGGATAACAATAGGATGACCATTTTCATTTCCTGTTCTCTGTATGATATATTCCAATTTTTCTTAGCCGTCACCCGGAGGTCTATAGCATGCAATAATTTCTAATAAGGTTCCCGAAGTAGTAATTTCTATTCCCATCATTTCAAACTCTGTACTAACCCAATCTAATCTAATATTTGATGTCTGTTTTGACGCAAATAAAGACGCCGCCACCTCTACTATTTCTCTCCCTCCTAAAGATCTTGTAATCAGAATGAAAAATTTCCGGAGATCCGATTTCCTGAGTTAGCCACGACTCAGTCCCTATCACTATATCAGGATCACAGGCATCAATTAGATTCCAAAACTCTATTCATTTATTGATTATACTACGATAGCTCACCTGCAACAACCTAGTTAATCCCTTAACAACCTAATAAATCCCTTCATCCTTTCATTCTGCTAATGCGTAATTTAGCACTTGTACTCGCATTCGAATATTACAAAATGAAAACATCAAATTAACAGTTTTAGAAAGATGATCCTGAATTATTGAATGATAAATTGAATTGAAAATATTAACTTAAAGTTATACGATCATTTAGAAATTTTTACACTTATGTAAATAAATAAAGTAGCATTTTTGTGTTTACTCATGTGATCTTTCAACACACAATAAATATTTATTTATTTGAAAACTTTTACACTCCATTCATCCAATCATATTACTCGCACATTCACAGCAAACAGCTAATAGTATGTTTCCCTATTTTTAAATGATAATGGTTAAACAAGAACAAATTGATTCTAACTCTCGGTATTAACAGGAGTCTTTGAAAAAAAAATTAATAATACAGCTGTTCGGTTGCTCAACATCCCTTTGATAGAATAGCAGAATAAATCGTTTCGACGTAATGCACCTTTAAAAAAATTATTTTATAATCAATTTCCTCCCTATTTTTTTTTTTAATTTGTTGCGTCTATTTTGACGCAACGCGTCTCTAAACCCCTTGGGGGGGCGTTGAGCGCTTCGCGCTTCTTGGAGTAATCCTCCTCTAATAGCGCTTGGAGTAATCCTCCGTTAGTATAGTCTGTCGCGTCTCGTCGCAGTCGGTTGTCAAGAGGACCGCCAGGTAGCATCTCCGCGTACGCGCCTCCTACCGCGCGCTCCTGCGTCACTACCCAGCGGCCAGAATTAGGAAGGAATAAGGATACGGGTAGGGTTTAGGGCACTTCACAGGGGTTGGACTAGTCCTTGTGAAGCAGCCAAACTCGTTTTGTTGGAACAAATTTCACATGAGATTCGACGGGAATCGAACCCGGATCTCAGTGGTGAAAGGCTTGCGACTTTGCAATGAGCCACGAGTTTATTTGATAAACATATGGACTTGCAAATTGCAGGACTTAAAAGAGAATATAAAACAATAAAAGTTATGTTCATACCCGCCGTAAAAAGACGGATTTAGGGCAATTAAATTGGCCGCAGAATTTGTTTATAAGCTAAGTGCTTTTTAAGCGTAGCAGGCAAAAGCGCGACAGTGGAAAACTGTTTTCTTCAGTATGCTTGTGTTAAGTGCAAACAAATGGGGTCATTGTAAAATGTTAATTTCTTATCAACAATTTCACATATCTCGAGAACGAAATACGATAGCACCGATCGGATTCCGGAATTTTGTTTCGTGTTTAAACGCCATTCAGATGAGACAATACAAATTTGCAACATTTGCAAATTATGAAACAATTACCAACTTTATCAAATCTAAAGGGGGAGAGTCTCCCGATGTCCCAGAGCCAAAAATCGCGAATTACACATTTTGCAACAATTTATAATTTTATAAACAAATTCGAGTTAGAACGGCCGGGAATGCTCCGCAACTTATCCCTGAAATGAACATCTCAAAATAGCAGTTTGACAGGAGTGGCAAATCGATTGCTAAAAGTTAGAATAATTGTTGCTAAAATTCTATATGTTTACTGGTCTAATGATAGGTATTCTAGACGGAAAACCCCGCTCAAATATTTTTTCGCCGTGGAGTACGCACAGGCAAAATCTCTCCTTCGGCAGGGAAATACGATATTTCCACCTCGTACGTAAACAAGCTAGACCCCTCCCCCTGAAACAGCGTCTTTTCTCCCCCTTGGGATTTTGCACCAATCACAGACAACTGTGGTTCTACCTGCTAGCGATTGGTCAACGCGTCCCTCCTCCTGGTCGTCATGTGTCCATGTTTGTTGGCGCGGTTGGGAAGATAGAATTTTGCCGGTAAAATTTTGTGAGGGTAAGGGTACATATATCATAATTAAACACTACATTAAGTTCCTTATGTTACGCATTCAGAATTCTAAAGAATTCTGTCAGTCTTCATGCAGCTCGTTTGCGTGTATTTTGCTAATGTACTGTTACGTTTCTATGTGGTGAATCAAAACACATATTATTTTAACAAAAACGTTTATTTTGTTTCTTAGCACAATCACTGAAAACACTTGATTTATGTTCAGATAGTCTTCACTTGATTATTCTTTATACGGTACACTTCTCTTGATTACTTATTTACACTACACTTCTCTTGATTATTTTTTTACACTACACTTCTCTTGATTATTTATTTACACTACACTTCTCTCGAGTTTTTATTTTCATTGTTCACTTCTCTCGCACTGTCGCACAGTCCTAGGCACTGACCACTGTTCGATGCACTGGCCACGGTCCACTACACTGACCACAATTCACGGCGCTGGCCACGGTTCACGTCACTGAGCACAATCACTGCCCTGCTATTCACCGCGATTCACACACTTCACAGCTCAGCTTCCACTTCAGACTTAAGACTGACTCTCGGTCGCGTATTTATTCTCGGCGGGCGCCATCGAGAATTTTCTGGACTTTGCGATAAGCGCCGCGAACACTCTGGGACCATCTAGTTCCAGGGCCGCCGGTAGATGTCTCAATCCGCGCATAGATGTAGTTCATGGTGGCGCCGGCAGATGACGCAATATTCGTTATAATATCATTTAATTTTATTATTAAATTTTGTGAGGGTAAATGAAGTTCATTATGTTACGCATTCAGAATTCTTTCAAATTCTGTCAGTTTTCATGCAGCTCGTTTGCGTGTATTTTGCTAATGTACATTCACGCCTGAGATATGGCATATTATTCTGGGGAAGCTCATCCTGTAGTACCCAAACATTTAGATTGCAAAAGAAAATTATACGAATAATGAACAAATGTTTCTTTAATATTCTGAAAGTAATGAACAAACACTTCTTTAATATTCTGAAAGTAATATTTGTAATCTACCATTAGATAGATAGATAGATAGATAGAAATTTATTCTACAATTGGGCAAATGATGCCCGGTGGCAGAATGCAAAATTACAATTACAAATAAAATAATATATAAAAAATAAATATAAACAAACAAATTGACTTTGTCATTTCCTATTTATGCAGATGGCATTTACATTCCTATACTAAACATTAAAATGCAAATACACTAACATATAAATTAATAAACTTACATATTACACAAATATACATACATACAAACATATACGCGTATATACATTGAGAGACGAAGGAACCCGCACCTACAAACCAATCAGAACTTATTCAGTCATATTCAGAAGAAATGAAATCACTTCACTTCACTTCACTGCACTTCATATAACTTTATCTAAATATTAATTGTTCAATACTTTTTCTGTAGACTACGCATAATCGCATCTTTCACTTCACATTCACTTCACTTCACTATACGTTTTCACCCTACTGAATAATTTCCTATATTTTTTTTCTAAAACCTCGCGCTGAGCAAGGAAAGGGCTCAAAAACTGCCGCAGGCAAATCGTTCCAATCTACTATAGTTCTGTTTACAAAGGAGAATTTCCCTACGTCCGTTCTTTGTATTCTTGTTCTAATTTTATATTTGTGATCAAATCTATTTAAATAATCTGGTTTATCTAGCCTTCCCCGAATTTCCTGCCATGCGGAGCAACCAACGTAAGATTTATACAGCGCGCAAAGTCGTGCCCTCTTCCTCCGGCGTTCTAATGATTCCCAATGCGCAGGTGTGTTCTTCCGAAATGTATATTTTGCCGCTCTGTTTTGTATCCTCTCTAAGCTCTTTTAAGTCCTATTCTGTACGGATCCCAACAACTGGCTCCGTAATCCATTACCGGCCTGACAAGCGAGGTATACGCGATTTCCTTTGCTTTCGTATTACATTTTTTAAGATTTCTCATGATGAAATGCAAAGACCTCCAAGCTTTACCCACTACATAGTTCGTTTGTTTCTCCCATCCCAATTTACAATCCAGCAGAATGCCAAGGTATTTACAGCTCGAGACTCTCGGAACTACGTCATTACCTAGCTGATAAGGTATTGTATGAAAAGCTCTGGCCCTACAAAATGTGATCGCTTTACTTTTCTTTCCATTTATTTATAGTCATTTTATTAGCTATTGCCCAATCGTAAATTTTATTTAAATCGTCCTGTAGTTGAATCATATCGTGCTGATCTGCAATTTCCCTATATAATATACAGTCGTCGGCGAAGAGTCGAATTTTTGACGTTATATTTCGCGATAAATCATTTACAAAGATAAGAAACAGCAGTGGGCCTATGACACTGCCCTGAGGAACCCCGGAAGTAATGTTACCCTTTTCCGATAAGTGCTGTCCAATTCGGACTTTTTGATTTCTATCGCGAAGAAATTCATTTATCCATGCTATTACCCGCCTATCAATTTTAGCATCAATAAGTTTCAGTATCAATATGTCATGCGGCACGACATCAAATGCTTTAGCAAAATCAATAACTATTGCATCCACTCTTCCCCCTACATCAATTACTTCCGACAAGTCTTCAGTAAGGGAAATAATCTGACTCTCACACGAAAAGCCATTTCTGAAGTCGTGCTGTCCATGATATAACCATTCTGATTGATCCAAATGATTTCTAATCGAATTAGATAATAATTTTTCAAACAATTTTCAAACTACTGACGTAAGACTAACTGGCCTATAATTTTGCACTTCACATTTTGGTCCATTTTTGTAAATTGGCACTATTAAGGCAGATTTCCAATCATCCGGTACACTTTCGTTGTTGATTGATATATTGAAAAGTCTGACCAAATATGATATTATTGTTTCCCCTGCTATCTTTAACATGTCAGTTGTAATACCATCCGGACCGCAAGACTTACAGTTTTTCATATTTTTCAAATGTGAACGTACTGGAACGCACGTTAGGAAACTGAAAAACAGAAAACTTTAAAAAATGTGTTTTGGGTGGCAATAGAAGGCAGGTGGCAAGAGGATGGAGCAAGGACGTAAAGGTAGTTCAATCCAAAGAAATTAAAAAGGTGGTACGAGAAAAATCTGTGCCATTCTATAGCACCACTAGTTTTTTAAATGTTACACTTCATATATATATAATACAAATTAGCCGCATAACTTGGAGATATTGGGTAAGAAGGTGGCGCTTTTTCACCGACAAGCTGGCGATACATATGCAAATAATACTGGCAACCTTGGCTGTAGTAACTTGGAGAATTGAGCGCTGTCACGGACGAGAAAACACAATAATTTATATGTGTGCGGCCGAAGGGAGCTTTTCCTTTACACTTATCGGTCCCGCGCGTAGATAATTATAACTGCACGTGCCATCCTATTTACAAGGCAGAAAACAGTCTCTAATGCATTTCGGTAAAATAGTTCGTACTGAAGCGACGTTCATTATGTTTTTCTTCAGTAATGATTGTCTGCTGGGCTGCCTTCTGGAAGTTGTCGCCTGCTGCTTGTTTACTATATATGCCCTTTTATCGTATCAACGTAGTAAATGGACGAGAAGAGGTATTACATTCTACAACGTTCACCCAATTTTCGGCAATTTCCAGGATGTGTTTTTCGGAAAGAAAAAGATCTATGAAGTGATAAAAAACTTTTACTTAGAACATAAAAATAAACCATTGGTCGGATTCTTCTCGTTTACACAACCTCAAGTGATGATAACTGATATTGAACTTGTGAGAAATGTTTTAGTGAAGGACTTCAGTTCATTTGCTGATCGGTCATTCGCGCCCAATGAATCTACTGATCCTTTAGAACACTATTCAATCTTTGCTTCAAAAGGTCAACAGTGGAAAGACTTGAGAGCCAAACTTAGTCCAACCTTCACATCTGGCAAGATGAAAAGAGTGTTTGAGCTTATTAACTCGTGCGGAATGGCTCTGGTAGGCTGTCTTGAGAAGGAAAGAGGTAAGTTTGAGGGCACAAATAGTATTACGCAAATAGTTATTAATACATTTTTCGTAAAAATTCCTTTTTCGTATTTTATTTGCAACAAATATTTACTGATTATGGGATGAACTTCACTTGAAAGAAGTAAACATTAGAAATTATATTTTCATTTTTTTAATTTCTGGTCGCCATCTTTTAATCTGTTATTTTGACTTTTGTAATCTTTGTGTCAGATTTGCATTCAACAACTTCACAAAATTTCCACGCCCCAAATTGCCATGTATTTACGTTAGTTTAAATTTTGTTCATCGTATTTCGGTCATTTGAATTAATTTTTACCATTCCCACTTGTTCTAGCCCACTCTACTAGTTCTAACCCTAGCTCTACTCACTCCACTGGTTCTATCCCACTCCGTTAATTCTTAGTTCATTCTACTACCTCTAGCCCACTCCAACTGCTCTACTCCACTCCACGAGGTCCAACCCCATACATGAGCTGCAGCCCACGAATTCTCAATCTTTTACTTCCATTGGCACCTTGTAATAGATTTTTATGGACCCCTCCTTGACTTTATTTTTTAATATACAGCTCACAAAATGGTAACAGAAACAATTACACATTGCTGAGTGTGGCGTCGCCGACGCTATAAACTGTTTTTAAGAGTATTTTCATGTGATGAAAATTTCTAAATGTCATGTGTAGCTTCAGATAAGTCCTTACAATCTCTGACATTGGACATACCAACAATTTGTAGTAGCTGATAACGTTATGCTGCCGTTTAAACATCCCCAACACTCAATTACCTTGCATGTTACCTCCATATGAGATGTTAACTGGTAATATGGCAATTTCAAAATTGTAATCGCCGGATAAAATATTTGTAAGTATGAATGATGCGAGTAATTAGAACTTAGTACAGCTATATTTGTACCCTTTTTGGTACTAAGCATAAAAATGCACGTAAAATTCACCTGTAAGCTGTTCTTCAGCGTTATTCTCTAATCCTAATATAGAATCATTCTCAATTAGTTCCAAAATTGTCACAAAATCTTCTATAATTACATTTGATTCTTCCCCCGTATGTGCACTCTTAAGAACATAAATGTGCAAAGTCGAATACGCATGTGCTTCCGTTCTCTAACATTACTCACAGTTCTGACTTTCCTTGTATTCACATGGCATTCTTCAAATTTAATAAGTTCCAAGGTAATACTGTACGCAATGGCTTGCAATTTTTTTATTAAAAATACGTAATACGGACGAAACCCATCACTTCTAATGTTCAAAGTAGCATCACTTTTGATAGTTCTGCCATCACATGTTCTGTTGTGTTTCATATGTTCAAGAACAATCAAGTGTTGCCATCGTCATAGAAGAAAATCGAGTCATGGACCGAATATTGCGTCATCTACACAGATAGATGGCGTCTCCGTCTACTCACTAATATCGCAGCGTTAAAACATGCAAAAACACATTTTTGGGAATTTCTTAGAATCTTCCTGCCAGATCCGAAAACAAATTATCAGTTCCCCACCAGGAGACTGAGACGCGTCGAATGGCACCTCAATTGGTGAACGGGTCTAATGAACGGGAAGTGACGAATCAGCTTACACGCATACACATGCACATACACACCCACACAAGCACATACGCGGCTACTCAAATACTGTATTAGGGATAAATGACTTTATACCAATAAGACAAAGAATATGAACAAACTAATTTTACAAAATGGTTTATTAGTTGGTTTTATTATTTCTTTACTAGTATAATTTTCAATTTAAAAGTATAAACAAGTATTATTACAGGTTTTGAACATTTCTATAAGAAAAAATAACAACTTCATTGATATTTTTTGTTATCAATCATGTCTTTAGCTCCCTGTTCATAGTCGGTCCCCTTAATTATAACTGACCCTCTTTGAAACTTCATCGACCCCCCAGGGGGTCGATAGCGACCCCATTGCGAACCACTGTTGTAGCCCACTCTAAGTGCTTTTAACCCCTACTTTAAATGGTGGAAGAGCGGAAAGAAGGTAACTTACAAATTTTCAAATGGTCTACTTTTCGTTTGGAAGTCGAGGGAACAAAATTTCTTTAAGGTAGAAATAAAAATGCATATTTATATGAAAAGGAAAAACAATCATTCTTGGCAAATCTTGGCTCGTTCCAAAGATTATTGCGTTTACAATGATTTGCCTCTGTGTTTGGACTAGAGTTATTTTAAAATCATAAATATAACCTTGAATTGTAACGTGTCACATTCTTCGCCCTTTTTTCAACAGCAAGGATGAGGTCAGAAGGCCTGGTGTCAAATTATTATTCTGTATTAATAAAATTTAAGAGTAAGCTCACACAGTTAATTAGAGATACAGTATTCGCTCTTATTTGCGTCATCAACGCTTTAAATGAGTTTAACAGTATTTTCTTATTTATTAATTTGAGGTTTTCAATAAGATTACAAGGATACAAAAAATTATCATTTCCCCTCCACCTGACAGAGAAGCGGCCAATGACAACACGCTTAATTACGATCAGAACGCTTACGCTTAACGATGGATCAGAAATTGTCTAACCATGGGTGACAGTCTGACGGTCACACGGAGGTTACCCAATTATTGTGTGAGGGATAAAAACTCATGAAATTGATATTGCTATGTGCTCCCCCTCTTTCTCTCTCCCTCCCCCTTTTCTTTCTCCCACCCCCTTTTCTCTCTCCCTCTCCCTTTTATATCTTCCTCTCCCTTTTCTCTCACTCCCACCTCTCTCCCTCCCCTTTTTCTCTTTCTTATCATCATTGTCTCTTTCATTCTGTGTTAGCCCGGCATTACGTGCGATAATACTGTTATTGAATACTCAAAGTTAGTAACTATGGTTGTTAAATAAAATTGCAACTGAACATAAAAAAATATTTGTTTCAGATCAAAATGGCGAACTGGAAGTGAGAGAAGTCTGCTCGCGATACACTATAGATGTCATAGCAAGTGTTACGTTTGGCATCCAGGGCAACGCTCTTCACGACCCCAAAAGCATACTCCTAGAAATGATGAGAAAATCCGTTACACCTTCTTTTAAGCAAAACATAGCTCTGACACTCATAGGATTTTTTCCATATCTGGCAGATAAATTACAAATTGGCGTAACTGACCCGAAGGTAGCGAATTTCTTCAGAAAAACAGTTTGGGATAACGTTGAATATCGCAAGAAGAATAAAATTACACGAAACGATTTCTTAGATCTAATGATGCAAATCAGGGACAAAGGATATATCAAGAATGACGACCCCCTCGAGGAGGGAAAGATCTTAGAAGAGAGCAATAAAAAGCAAGGTGAGTACGACTGATTTTTTCGTCTACAGATACTTTCGATTTTAATGTTGAAACGAGTCATAATATCTATAAGATATTTTGAGAAATAAATGAAAATATGATAGCGAATTAAAACAAGTTTGTGTAATTCAGAATTATTTGGAGAAGAAACATGACGTTTTAAATGACATACGCCGCGAAGAGTAAAAGAAGAAACAATTCCATTAATTATTTAAAATATTTTTCAATAGTAAATTGACTATTTTCTGATGTGACATGATTGGGAAGACAAAAGAAGTATTGTGCTGTGGGGAAAGCAGCGAATAGCATCGAACATGCTGATAAATAATGCAAACAAGACATAGCCGAGTGCAAGAAGATTATCTTCATCTAAAAATTCAACAATCGAGTTGTGACTCGGGAGAAGGCAGATGTAGAGCAGCGAGCAGGATGAAATTAATTTTTTTTCGGGAAAGTAAGAATGTAAAACTGCGTGAATGTAAAACTCGGATCAAATTAATAGTTGAGTGGAATAATTTGTATTAACTGATTTGTGCTAAAATGAAATTGACATAAAGATAATGCAGGTCGTACAAAAATCGCGAGAGATATAATTTTGCGATGACGAAAGTCAAAAAAGTTTGGAAGTCCAAGGATGGATGGGATTTGATCGCAGCTGTTATGACGACTTGCATAGAGTTCCAGAAACAACGCCAAGACAGCTGATTTCATCGGACCGGAGAATAGTACGAAAATTAAAATATTTCAAAGACATTTACGTAAAATGTACAAGGTCAAAAATGTCCTAATTTTAGAATACAACTGAGTTTAAATTACTAAAAATTCTAATAAAAATGGCCATTTATTTTTCATCTCAAGAGAGATATGTAAATTATTTTAAATATGAATAAAGCACGAATCCAAAAATTATAAAAATTCAAGTAGATGATTTACGGAAGTTACGATAAAGCTTAAGCATAGTTCACCAATACATAGCTAAAATCAGCTGTAATATTTATTAATCACCAGTTACAGTGGAAATCACTACGGTGCTGTAACTTGATCACGTATCAATTGTTTGTAGTAGAATGTACACGATAAAACAACCACCAACTCCATTTTCTACCAATTATAAAAATTATTACCAACCGTGTACTCGTATGAACGGTAATTTGCAGGCTCATCAAGAATAATATATTATTATTCCAACCATGAGAGATGTTAAGTATTGTTGCATCTAAAATCTGAAATGATAACACTAAAAATTGCATAAAGACATAAACAAAGAGGAGAGAATAGTAGTTACATTAAGAGTTTATAATAAATAAATAAAGAAAGAAAGACAGAAAGAAAAACAGAACGTATTTCAATATGTAGATAAACATACCGGTAAATCGATCATATTGTAGTATGTATAACATTTTCGTATGACTTTTTAAAAGGAACCTTTATTCTAGATTTGGATGGTGACAAGTTTGTGGCGCAATGTTATATATTCTTAACAGCTGGCTTCGAGACTTCTTCTCAAACTATGTTCTACACTTTGTACGAATTGGCTTTGAATCAAGAGATACAAACGAAGCTCTACGAGGAGATAACATCTGTCCTTTCCAAACACAGTGGCAAGGTGACATACGATTCCTTGCAAGAAATGGAATATCTTCACATGGCAGTACAAGGTAACATCTATAATAGCCCTTTTCAATGTCTGCGAGTGAACCTAATGCTTTTAATACAGCATTTATTGTACTTATTAAATATTAATCCTTCGGAAGTCGCGTGCCTTTGTATGTTATTAGTGTAACGTCGTGGGTAGGGATATTCCCAACCAGAACACAGACACAAATGCGCTATTTACAGTTTATTTACAAGGCTATTTACACTTTACAAATTTCTCTCTCTGAGGCGTCTTTTGTAGCTTATTCCCTTCAGCCCCCTCTCCTCGCGTCAGCGAATAGCCAAGCCAATAGCCACCTCGTGCATCACATCCCATTGGCCCTCCTGGTTTTCTCCGTTTCAGCTGTTGAATTTGGATTCTCTTCATTTTTAAACGATAAATCTAATTCATTAAAAATGTTGGACAATTATCTGGCAATAAAAATATATTAATTTTTTCTTCATTATAACACTAGTTTAT